>CAJQZJ010031900.1:5990972-6028416 GCA_907164525.1 Lophiomys imhausi | reverse complement strand
TCCTCCCCCTCAGCCCCACCATCCTCTTCCCTTCTTTTTTTTTTTTTAGTTTAAGGTATTTATTTTTCCCCCCAACAGCTCTCCCTTTCAGTCCAAATAATGGTTCTTTTTCTTATAACTATAAATACAATACAAAACAACAGAAATAAATAGGCCACGATTATAAGAGTTATATGGCTTAGCATACATTCCCAATGTCCAGTCCATATGTATTTGGCACCTGACTTTAACATTCTACTATCTAACCATCTCCATGAGTTTAAAGTTCTATATCTAACTCAGCTTTCATACTAACTTGCCTCATAATTTTAAAAATATCTTCTTAGATCCAGAACACCCTCTTGATTCCTAAACAACTCAAAATTTAACTATGAGACTCTAGCTATCTATTCTTCAACCACCTCAGAGACCTGAGAGGGATAAATATATCTGATTATATAGGAAGTGCAGGGCCTGCAGCTTCCAAAACTAAAAAATGACATACCAGTGGCTGCCTGGACAGTTCCCATTTTCTCTCCATACATTACAGCATCAATCTTCAGCCATTTGGCCCCAAGGAAATAGATTTTCTAAGGAAACAGCTGACAACTGTCATGTAGGGTCTTGGAGAGTGACAGAGACAGAGCCTGGTCCTCTAGATTCCTTCCTCAACTGTCTCCTTCATCTGGTACCAGGTGCTTTTCTTAGCCCACAAAGTGCTTTCTAGGCACCCAAAACTCACACAGCCAACCTATGGGGTATTATCCCCATTTTACAGTTAAAAAGATGGAGGTCGCTCTGAGCTCTGACGGAGGCCGGAGCAGGCAGCAGGAACCCTGCATTGGCAAGCTGGTGACAGGGCATTTGATATGTTTGGTGGGGTGCAGGGAGCTGTGTTAGGTGTAAGAAGAATATTGCAGGTTCTGGTGAGGGCTTAGGTCCAGACTTCAGAGCCTTAGGGACTCATTGGGCAGAGCTGAGGGCAATGAAGAGTCAAGGAGGACAGTAAGCAGATATGGTTATCTGTGCTTCAGACAGACTGTGTCTCAAGCAGGAGGTGGTCTGAGGAGAAGAGGGCTCATCAGGACTCAGTTCCCAGAGCTTCCTGAGTGTCCCTCACCCCTTAAAGAAGAGGACAGACAAAAGGCAGATGCTTTCATCTTTAGCCTCACAGCAAAGTAGGGATCAAGAGGGGGTCTCCATGGAGCCTGATGGGAAGCTGAGATACCTCCAGTCCCCCTAAAACAGCCACTTGCAGTCCCTGAGCTACTATTCAGAACAGTCCCTGAAGCCCAGATATTTGCATATCTGAGAGCAAAAATAATTCTGCTGCTGGCTTAGCACCACCAAAGCTGGAGCCCCCTTTTGTCTGTTTGAGTAAGAGCTGGCTAAGGGTGGAAGGATAATTAGTCTCCTGTGGGCAGTGTCCCCAGTACCCCCCTTGAAGATTTAAAGATGCATCCTAAATACCCTGCACTCTCACTCCCACAGCCTGCTGACTACGGAATGTCTGCATAGGCAGGAGCCGATAAATGGGCATTTTATCTGATTAAACTGGGAGTGAACTGGCTGTTCTCTATTATCTATAGGCTTGATTGGATATTTAGCACTGTGTGTGTGTGTGTGTGTGTGTGTGTGTGTGTGTGTGTGTGTGTGTGATTTTTCTGGTCTGTATCAAGAGAAAATTGGATTGTACTGAGCAGCATTTAATCTGAGCTCACAAGAGTACACTCTAATATAGACACAGATAGGGAAGGAGGGACAGGAGACAATGCGTCCCTTAGACCTGGACAGCAGGGCTTCTGTATGGGACCTCCATGTAGAAGCTCCAAGGCAGCCCTCTTTTCCAGTTCTGTTCTGGACCTTCTCTGGACCACCAGAGGTTCCTGCTAACAGGAACCTATGCTCCTTTAGCCCCCGGAATTCCCTCCTGCTTCTGGCCCTGTGCTCCTGAAGGTGGCAATGCACCCTTACACACACAAAAGAGGTTGTGGGTGGGCTGAAACGGAATGGAGTGAGAAGAAAAGGAGGCAGGTGAAGGAGAGGCGGGTCTGGGAGCTGATCCTCTTTCCAAACCCCCTAGCAGCTAGCGTCTGTGGTGGGGGAATCCAAGAATCCTTTGCGAGATGATATACAGAGCATTGGTTAAGGTAGAACTACATAGTTGGTTGCTTCATTCCCTTTGTAACTGAATATTGGAATGTGGGGGGCCTCTCTCCTACTTTCATGCGCTCTGGTCTGTCTCTGTGTTTACTAGGAAACTGAGTCGGCTCTCTATCCCAGAAGGACTGGGGGAGGGGTGGTGTGCATCAGGATCCAGACTTCTGTGTTCTGAGTCTCTGAGCCCTAGACCTGAGCTTGCCAAGCTGGTCTAGCCTACTAGTGCTGGTAGCCCCAGTCGGTGACAAGATGAGGGTAGGTACCCTCACTGCACAAGATTGGCTTGGAATAAAAATTGAGTTATGGCCGGGCTTTGGTGGCGCAAGCCTTTAATCCCAGCACTTGGGAGGCAGAGGCAGGCGGATTTCTGTGAGTTCGAGGCCAGCCTGGTCTACAAAGTGAGTCCAGGACAGCCAGAGATACACAGAGAAACCCTGTCTCAAAAAGCCAAAAAAAAAAAAAATTGAGTTATGACTAAAAGCCTAGGGACTGAAATTCAGTCTGTATTAACACATATGCTTGGCATTATATGCTTAGTATCACAAGGAGGATGAGAGAGCTTGCACAAAGGGACCAGTGCGCAGGTCAGCAAATGTCCTCCAGCTGTCCCTGGGTCTGACACATGTGCCTGTTTGAGAATTGATGACTCAGCCCCAGGAACTAAAGACCTCATCTTCTCTACTTTATTTACTGTGGACACCACATCCTTGCCTGCCCACCACCAGTTAATCAAAGGCAGGATGGTCCATGGACTGGGGCACCAGGCAGTGCTGGCATCTTGCTGAGAGCAAAGCTAAAGGCTGATCCACTTGCTCCAGCCTCATTAATTAAAAGAAGTTGCTATCAAATCCAGGGTCCTACCTGAAGATGGGAGCCCAGCCTGATCCAGAAAGGGGAGGGGCAGCGAGTGACTTCCTGGCCCAGGTCTCCCAGTGGTCTCCTTGCTTGTTGGGATTCAATCCTGAGTGTATCCTTGTCCCTCCTTTTTCCTGTGTGTCTCTCTGCTGGCCCAGGGCTTCTGGACACAGGTATCCTTGGATGAAGTTATCTTTATGTGACTGTCATTTGTGGAGGGAGGGCCTGGGTGAGCTGTGCTGTCTCCCCTTCCCCTGCTTAGTCTAAAAGATCTCATGAGCATACTCCTTGTTAGCAAGCTTCCTCAATAGTGGACAGCTCTTTAGAGTCCTTGGTGCCCTGCAACCCACTCTTGCCAGTGCTCTCAGAGACCTCAAAAGGTAAGTAGGGAAGATTGATTCCTGTACTTAACATCAGAGAGGTGAGGTGATTTCTCAAAAGTCACACAGCTCTTGAAAGCAACCTGCTATAACTGCCTGAAACAGCAGTGGGTTTCATGTAGTGAGGTCACAGGACCTGGCATGAAGTAGATGCCTGAAAAGCTGGCTGAATGAATGAATTCACATGTTAGACTTTGGGGAGATGAGAAGGGGGATAATGATGTTTTCTATCCCAGTATGCATCAAACCCTTGGTTGGCTCCTTGAGTGCTGTTTATTGGGATCATGTTGTCTTTCCTTCTTGGTCCCAGAGGTCCCTCCTTTCTCCCAGCTTTCCCAAGCTGACTCATTTTTCTGGGCTTCTGCAGACTCTCCCTGGGTAATCACTTCAGAGGTTTCTGTAGGCCACCTCCAGTGTCTTTAGATTCAAGAGAGGGGGATAAACAGCAGTTCCACATATGTCCTAAGTCACCATCCCTGGGCTTAGGAGTGAACCATGAAGCTACCTTGTACTCAGCCTTCTGGAGGATGTGTGACTTCAGCCATTGCTTGATACTGTAGGGCAGGGGATGCTGGGCCCTTGGATATCTAGGAGACTGTCTAATGGTGTGGGTGGGGCTTTCATCTTGGCTCAAGGCCTTGTGTCTCCCTAGTCAGTTGAATCAAACCCCTCCAGTGGGCTTTCAAAGCTGGGCAGCACTGGTTTCCACCAGCTTTAGGGATGGAGGTTGGGAGGAAATGGGTGTGGGGGAGGGGAGCTGGCCAGCAGGGGGCCTTGCTCATCCTGCTTTCTCCCAGCACACACCCACCAAGAGACTATAAATCGACAAACACTTAATCTCTCTGAAAATTGAAACGCAGCTGTAAATATCTGGCGCATCCCAGTAGCTGAGTTATGAGTCTCGTTTATTAATCTCTTTAGTCTCTGGTGATGGATGGAGAAAGAGAATGGCCCGCCTGAGACGCAGGGGGGAAGGGGAGGGCGAGGAACAGCGGGCAGGGGTCCAGGGACAGGCTTTCTGGAGAGGGAGTCATAGGAGGAGGCCTGGAGATTTGTGTCTGTTCTTTTCCGTCTCAAAGGGTCCTATAGACTGAACACGGGGGCAGTTTTCATCGCCACTGTCCACACAACTCCTAACCTTCCCCACAGCCTCAAGAGGGAGCAAGGAGACAATATTCCTTTCATTTAACAATGAGGAGACAGAATCGGAGAGGTGGAATGATTTCTCTAATCTCACACAGCTCTAGAGATAGATATGAGACAACCTGTTAGAGCTCTGTCAGGTGTCAGGAGGAGCTCAAGTCTGCAGGAGAGACAACAGACACGGCTTCTCTCCTCCCTTTCCAGCTTCTCCCTCCCCACTTCTCCTTTTATTCTTCAAAGGCTTGGTAATTCATTCTCTCTCTCTTCCTCCTTCTCTCCCCATCCCTCTCCTCCCACTCTCTGGGTGTGCTTCTCTCTCCTCCCCTCCCCTCTTTCCACTTTCCTCTTTCTCTTCTCTCTCTCTTACCACCACCTGACCACTGTGTGTGTTGCACCTTTCTCTGTGTGCATGTGTGAGTGTGTGCATATGTGCATGTGTGTCTGTTCATGTGCATATGTGTGTACATGTGGGTCTGTGTGTGTGTGCACACACATGTGTGTGTGAATGTGTGTTTGTGTGTATGTGTGTGCGTGCACACGCATGTGTATAGTATGAACTGAGGAAGCAAAGGGAGGCACAGGAAAGAGAAGAAGCTGTTGAGATCTCAGCCAGCTGGGACTTTAACACGTTTGCTGAATTTATTTTTGGAACCCTTTCCTCTTGGTTCCCTGGTTAGGAGGTGAAGAAACGCAGGGCCCTGAGATGACTTCCAGTCTGGAGGAGCAGGGCCAGGTGGGGCCTTTGGAAGTGCATAGTGGACATGTGGCTTGAGGGGCAGAAGACTAAGTGCTGTATGGGTGGCTAGAGCAGATGGGTCAGACAATCTGAGGCAGAGAAAGGGGGAACAGTGAAGACTGAGGGCTAAGAGGGAAGAGGTAGCAGCTATGTGGAAAAGATGGCTGGTAGCTTGGGTGTTGTGATCTGAGGGGTGTCTATTTTGGCACTGAGGTGAGCACAGGTGGCTCATGGCCTTGGTTGCCTGGGTTTCTGTCCCTCTCCTCTGCTCTTTGTCTCTATAGCTCTTCAGGGTCTAGGTCCCCAGGCAGGGGTGATAGTGGTAACAATAGAAGATGTCCTCTCAGGGCTAAGAATCTTCCTCTCAGCATCTATGAGGTTGGCTCTGAATTCCTAGCCAGCCCAAGGTACCCTGGATTGAGGGTCTCTGTGTGAATAGAGTCTACAATACTGGGTTTCCCTCTGGTGACTTCTGCTGGTAGCCACAGAGGTTCCCTGCTTAGGGTGCATCACCTGCCACCAGGTGGTGCTGAGGGAGCCAAGGCTGGATTTGAGCCTCCTCTCACCTGGGTGGGGTCTGGGGAAAGGATGGAGGCTCTAGCCACACTTCAGAGACTCAGTGTCTCTGCTCCAGTGTCTTCTCCTGACAGAGGCGGGCACTGGGGCCCAGAGAGGGCAGTGAGTTCAAGGTTACTTCAAAGAGCAATGAGAGTGAGTCATTGCCAGCATGGAGCTAGGCTGGGTGAGGTTGTGCCCTGTGGTCGCAGGCTGTTGAGGGAGGCAGAAGATATGAGGGGCTCCAGTGTGGCAGGCTTGGAGCAGGGACATTTCCATGCCATGGAGATAACCAGGCTAGATTTTCCCAGAGCAAATAGGGAGATTGGTTGCCCTTTGGCAGTGCACAGAAGGAACAAAGGCTTCAGTTCGAGGATCTTTGCCACATGACCAACTTTCCTCCTCAAGGCCTCACAAGTCTCTTTTGCTCTGCAAGGGACAGAAAAGCCAAAAGGAGTAGCTCTTCCATGTTACAGACAATGAGGGCTCAGGGACATGGAGTGACAGAACTGGGAAGGCACAGCAGAGACCTTTCTGTGCCAGCCTGGGGAGGGTGGCCTTGGCCTGGAGAGTCTGATCTCCTGGGTTGAGCCTGCACTTCTTCAGCTGTGTGGTTCAGGTGAAGCTGGCTGGCCTTTCTCTCCATGTGGACATAGGGCCCTCTCAGAGGGAGTCACCCTGCCACCCCTAAGAGCAGTTTAAACAGGACAGGGACAGCTAGTGACTTAAAGAGTTTTTGGGTTCAAGGACTTAACCTTGTAGAACTAACAAGCTAAGGAAAGGATAAGAAAAGCTTGGGCTTGGGGGTGGGGCAGGGACATGGGGATGGGAGGAGGGCAATGGGGGAAAGGCTTTCAAAGAGAGAATAAAAGAAATGAGTTATTCCAGTGTGGGGAGCTCAGAAAAAACTCCACTGAATCTTTTAACAACCCTGTCAATTATTCATCTTCTAGTATGCAGGCCCTCTGGTTGGCCTCAGAGCTGCTGTGAGCAGGGCAGAGGGAGGGAAATGAGAGAAAGAGAAAGGGAGGGAGAGTGTAGGGGGTAATATCAGAAAGAAATGGGAATATACAAAGACAATGGCATGCATGTGTGTGTGTATGTGCATGGATATGTACAATTGCATGTGTGTGTGAGTGAGTGCACATGCATGTAAGCATCTGTGTGTGTGTGTGTGTGTGTGTGTGTGTGTGTGTGTGTAGGGCAATAGAGGGGAACAACCCCTGATTGAACCTCTGGATGGAAAAGACATTGACTACTCTATCTAAAGACTGGTTCTTCTCCTTCACGAAGCCTTCTTAGGTCCTCTCTCCTTCTCTTTCCCCTCTTCCCTCCTTTAGGAGGGTCCTTTGTCTGGACCATGTGTCCCTGCCTGTCTGTCCCTTACATGCTCATGTCTCTGGTTGTTTCTATCTGAGGGGGATCTCCAGTTCTAAGGCCTCAGTTTCCTCTCTCACCCCCATGGCTTCACTGGGTGTAGGGCTGGGCACTCCTTAGGGTGGATCATCCTAGGCTTCTGACTAGTTGGAGATGTACAGGACCCCTCAGCCTACTGTGGCACTGGCGCCAGGAGACATTAGCTAGCTGGCATGAGGTGGTTCTAGTGTCCATAGAATAAGGACAAGATGCTGGCAAAGCAGGTCTTGAGAGAGCTGTCCCTTTCAGAATGACTCAGAAGCTCAACATTTCCAAAGAGATGCATGTCCTGCGCCACTCATAAGGGACACAAAGACTTTCCTTAGCTCTGCCTGGGGTCCTACCCTTGATCTCAGTAGGCCTACCCAGCACTGAGCTTTTTACTGCAGAAGAAGAAGAAAAAAAGGTTCTTTAAATGACTGCATCAGAGGTAGGTGTCTAGGGATGGTAAGAAATGGCTGGGGTTGGTAGGAGTTCCAGCTGGGGTCTGTGTGCTCTGAAGGGAGGGAGCATTGCCCAGGAGCCCACAGACCACATCTCCTTTGCCTGCTCCTCTACCCTCAGGGAGCATCCTTTCCAGAGAATATTCAACTCCCAGTGATCCCAAACAGGCTCAGGAGGGAGCCAGAGATAAAAAATGGATATAGGCTCTGGGGAACTCATGGAGACACTGGACAGAGACTGAGGCGCCACGGAAGTCAGGTGATGCAGACAGGCTCAGTCTAGGCCACAGGAGAGAGCAGAGGGGGCCACTCATTCACCCTTGGGTCACTGCACAGCTACTGCTGTGTCACAAGGCACCCAGCCTCAGGGTCTGCCCCGCAGACGCGGCAGCTGACACTCCTTGACACATGCCCCAAGTCACACACCTCATGACTGGGTCACAGCAGCCTCTGCTGCCTCAGGCTCCTCAGGTATCTGCTGCTGTAAATCTGCGCCTTGTATCTCAGGTGCTCTGCCTTTGCTCTGCCCCTCAATCATGCCTCCCTGCCCTGAGTGCTGGGTGACATCATCCTACATCAGGGTCTGTTGCTATGCAGGCACACTCCTGGGCTCCATGGCTGTACTCTGTTGCTTGTCACTGTACCTCTTGGTTGCATGAATTCATCCATTGCTATGTAATTTTCTTTGGTTGCCATGGATCAGTGACCCGTGGCTGCATGGCTGTCTGTGATTGGCATGGAACTGTGGACTGTTGCTACCCAGTCACATTCTTTTACTTGCAAGTGGGCTTTATTGGCCATGGGAAGATGTATGGTTGTCATCTTTCAGGCCTCTGGTCTGTCGGTTTGTAGGACAGCAGCTAGGATAAAATGATGGCAAGGCGGGGTGGTGTGGGAAGAGAGCAGGGGCAGGAAGAGTGTCCTTGTACTGTGTTGGAGGGCTGAATCAGGCATGGGAAGATAAAGGCTGAAGCCAAGCAAGAGTCAGAAGGAGGTTTCAAGGTTAGGGTGGGTCTGGAGTAGACAGGAATGGGCAGGAAAGAGGGCCAGGCCCCCTGACTTCCACAAGGCATAAAAGGTGGGTTAGCTAAACACAGGCCTGCACAGCCACCCAACATTCCTCAGATGCTACACAGCATGGGTGGATAAAGTCAGGAAGCCTTGGGCAGGTATCATATTACTTCTGGACCAAGGTAACCACCATTGGAAAAAGGACAGCAGCTCACTTCGTGGTGGTTAAAGCTTAGAAAGGGCTTTTTCCCTAAGAGCTGATCTTAACTTCTCAGGCTGGAGTCGAGTCCCTCTCCTTCAGTTTAAGGTTTAATACTAAGCCAACACTAACTGGCTGCCTGTCCATGTTATGCCATCCTGTCTGACATTGAAAGTCAGGCCCTCAAATGTCCACCCACCAGATCCATTCTGCGCTTAAGGGCTCTTTTCCTCCCAAGCTGTTTCCTCCTCCCTGCCATCATTATCATTCTCAATCAATCTCACAGGTGCAACGAGCCTGCAGCCCGGCCATCCCACCCTTCTATGTCTCCCGCCACAAACAAAAGCATGATGCTGAGCTGTGTGTGTTCACCTTTGCATATGAGCCAGGCCCTCAGACTTGCTGCCCTCAGCTCAGGCTTTACTTGCCATTCCCAGTCTTGTGGTGGGGCGTGGCCTTGCTCACTCCTCGATCACACTTTGCCCGGGATGTTGGTGGTGGACACGGAAGGCTTGTCCAGTCAGGTACGAGAGAGCATTGTCTGAATCTCTGCTCTTAGAGGTGGTGTGACTTCGGGGTGAGTTCTTCTTTGTGGGGTTGGGTAGGGCTGAGTTGGCTTATATACAGGTAGTAGGGTGAGGGCAGGAGCTCCCTGAAGCTCTTTGGTGATAACCAGGGAGGACCACCTTCACCTTCTCCTTCCTTCATGTCTGCTCTTTCCTGTAGGGGACCCTTCTCTTTTTCTTGCTGCCCTGGCTTTTTAAAACCAACCTTTTCTTTCTTTCCTATACTGCTTTGGGCCAGAGTATGCAAGTTGACAAGAATTAGTTTACTCGGGCTGGAGAGATGGCTCAGCGGTTAAGAGCACTGGCTGTTCTTCCAAAGGTCCTGAGTTCGATTCCCAGCAACCACATGGTGGCTCACAACCATCCACAATGTGATCTGATGCCCTCTTCTGGTTACAGATGTTCATACAGATAAAGCACCCATACATAAAATAAATAAATAAATCTAAAAAAAAAAAGAATTAGTTTACTCATGATATCCTAAATCTCCCAGGTTGAGATCTGTATCTTTATTTTCAATGCAATTAATGTCTGGGCTGGAGGTGGCTCCTGAGTCTTGCTTCTCCATTGGGCAAAAGTGAGGTGTATGTGCCAGAAATGTTTCGGAGTACTGTGGCTCAGACAGGAAGGCTCTGCTCTTGGGAATGGTGCTCCATGTAGGAACATCTTGGATACACCCATCAGACAGCAGTCTTTCCTGCTGTCTGATGGTACATGTTTCAGAAAGGTGCCATGTGTCAAGGGTGGATGAGAAGACTTTAAAGAAGGGCAAGTCCTCACAGGAGGAGGCCTGAGGGTTGGATTAGTGGCTTTGCCTGGGGATTTTCCTTGGGAT
Source organism: Lophiomys imhausi (assembly GCA_907164525.1). Classification (NCBI taxonomy): domain Eukaryota; kingdom Metazoa; phylum Chordata; class Mammalia; order Rodentia; family Muridae; genus Lophiomys; species Lophiomys imhausi. The sequence goes on along the minus strand of CAJQZJ010031900.1, from coordinate 6,018,138 downwards.
CTTTGGAGCAGGATTTGCTCACAGAATCCTCTGTGGAGGGCTGTAGGAAGCCACATACGGAACCACTCATAGCCATTGATTGGGGTGTTGATTCCTCATCTGGGGAATTTAGATGGACAGTCTTTTGAGTGTATGCTCTCCTGCTGTCTGACCCAAGAGGCCGAGACTCAGTGACCATCCTGAGGCTAGGTCCCAACATCAAAGACACAGACTCTGTCTGAAAATAGCCTTTTTCTTCTTCTTCTTCTTCTTCTTCTTCTTCTTCTTCTTTTTTTTTTTTTTTACTTTAATGTTCATCTCAACTGCCCTTTTTATAAGTGATAGTTAGTCTCTTGGGGGCTCCCCATGGCCTGAGGGACATACTCTGAATTGGACATAATTGAGCAAGTGTTATAGGAATTTCTCATCACTCCCATGAGAGTCCACCAAAAGGTGAAGAAACTGTGGGAGGGAGTCACACCTTCCTCCCAGCAGCTCGTCTTTGGGGGTAACTCACATCCAGAGCATGCCAAAGGAGCAGTCCATTTGCCATCTCAGCAGGTCCCAGTGGTGGCCCTTGAGCCTCCTTCCCCATTGCCCCATAAGAGCCCAAGTCCTCCATATGTCCTAGGGAGAAGCACTCACCGCATCATGGAGTGCCTGAGGCTGTTCTACTTCCTGAGAGGTGTCTGAGGAGCTCATGGACCAGGACTCACGGATGGCACCCAGATTCTCATCTAGAGTCTTGAGGTTCAGGATGGGCAGAGCCTTGCTGCTGTGTGGTGTCAAGAAGTTTTCTGGCCTCTACATGGAGAGAGACTTTGAACGGTCCCTCCGTGGTCCCTGCTGTATCCCAAGCTTCCAGGCATGGCTCAGGAGCCCTGCACATCTGTCCTCTGTACACTCCCTGCCACCTGCCTCTTTCTCATTGGGTCCCAGCTGCAGGGTCCTGCAGTTTCTCCAACAAGCCAAGCGATTCCCTGCCTCAGGACCTTTGCATCTGCTTCTTTTTCTATCCAGTGATCCTTATATAACTGTCCCCTTATCATCATTTGGGTCTCACCCATGTGCAATCTTTTTATAGAAGCCCTGCCCTTTGGCACAGAGGACCCCCACCACTCCAAAGTAACCCCGCTATTCATAGCATACCATTTCACAGCATTCTTAGTACTTAATGAAAATAACAACTCCAACCATGGGTTTACTTATTGACTCTCTCTGCCTTCTCCCAGTATTCACACCAACATTGAAGTGCCATATAAGCAAGGGCACTATTATCCCTAGTGTTCTACTCACTGTAGGTGCTCAATAAGCATTTATAGATGTTCAATAAGTAAACCATTGATGGTCTCCATGCCCAGTATAGTATTAACTTCTAAAGCATCCCATTCTTTTAACCCCCTTTTCCACTTCACCTCTATTATCACTGAGTTTGATCACCCCCTTACAGTGTCTCTCTGTGCACTTTGGGGAACTTTTCTTCATGAACTTCTCTCTTTCTCCTCCTCTCCTGGGGAGCCCTGTGCCTCTGCCCTCTTTTGATCAAGGGTTTCCGGGTTCTTCTAGCCCAGCATTGGCTACCTGTACTTTCACATTGTTTTGTGGCTCTAGGCTTCTTTGCCATTTTTGTTTTTTCTAAAAAAAACTTCATGTTCCTTGGACTTAGGGACATGTGTCAGTGGTTTTATTTATTTTATTTTATGAAAACATTTGTTTATTATGGAATGTTAGAAAAATGACCCAATTGACTGCCTTAAATTAACAAAACCCATGCTACTATAAATGAGAAAGACCTGACAGTATGCCAACACTTCAGGGTGGAGAGGCATGTCTCTGTTCTTGGCAAATCACTTCAGGAAAGTTCTCAAACATTTGATTCCAAAGTGAATGTATGAATTAGCTTGACATGATTCAAAAAGTAAAATATAAATATAAGGACAGTTTAAACAATGGCAATAATTAGTCTACAGCAATCATTCCAGGACAATAAATGGAGAGCTGTATGTTTGTGTCCTGTCTGTGTGTATACACACACAAAATCAGGTCAAAAATCTAGGGAGCGGCCTGTGCCTACACATTTGAAGCTCCTGAAGAATTCTGTAGGAAGGGTGTATAACATCCACTACACATCTGTCTCAAGGACAGCACATTTCCAGAATTCTGCTTTTGTTTTTGTTTTTTACAGGTAAATAGAGTATTAACACTACAGATGCCATACATAAGAATGAGTTCAAACCACACTGTGCTCACAAGCATCCACTCTATCTGAGGCAACCATCTTAATCTTGGGGCTTTAAGTTAAGAACATCTTCTTAGTTTTTTTTTTTTTTTTTGGTTTTTCAAGACAGGGTTTCTCTGTGTAGCCCTGGCTGTCCTGGACTCACTTTGTAGACCAGGCTGGCCTCGAACTCGCAAAGATCCGCCTGCCTCTGCCTCCCAAGTGCTGGGATTAAAGGCGTGTGTCACCACTGCCCGGCTCATCTTCTTAGTTTTAATGTGTTTTATATTTATACATATCTTGGTCCCTTTTCTTGGCAAACTTTTTTCCAACGGTTCCCACCAAAGTCTCACATCTTCTTGCCATTTCTTCATCTGACCTATCAACTTCCACTGCCTCATCTTCCTCTTCTGCTTCTTTGTTCTTAGAGTTCATCTGAAGCATTAACTTCTCAACTTCAGGATTAAATTATCAGAATGGCATTCTTCCGTAGAGAAGATCTTCACACAGTAGAAACTGCTCTTCTACAATGAAGCTGTCTCCTTGAACTCTGGCAAATCCAGCTACAGTGCTCATTGCTGATCATCTTCTTTTGCTTCTTGGCCTCTGAGTCCAGGCCCCTTTGCATGAACTCCATGCACGGCAGGTTCTTGGATAACTTAGTTTTGTGCTTGGATACCATATTGGGCACAGTTCCAGATGCTCAAGTCAGGGTTTTTTGGCTTTTTTGTTTTGTTTTGTTTTGTTTTGTTTTGTTTTGTTTGGTTTTGTTTTGTTTTTTGTGGAGATAGTCGCTTTAAAACTTGTTTGGGCACTGGTGAAATGGGTCCACAGGTAAAGGAGCTTTTGGTCAAGTCTGAAGAAGTGAGTTTGATCTCTGGGACCAGTGTGATGGAAGTTGAGAGCCATCTCCAGCGACTTGTCACTTGACCTCCACATATGCACTGTGGCATGTGTAGACACGTGCACATACATACACAAGATAAATAAATAAAAGCGCAATCATTTTTTTTTTTAATTAATGAAAACTTGTTTGAAACCCATTGTTAGTTCTACCATCTGCCCATTGTTTGAAGCATCAAACAGTCTTGGGGTTTGCAGAGGCCTCAAAGGTTACCTGGTCTCATCCTGCATTAGCTGTTGGAATTCTCACTCAGTCTCATTACAGACATACTTATTCACTGGCTGGTGTTTTGTTAGAAGCAAACAGAGCCACGGGCACAATGTCAAACAGCAGGGACATGATCAGGGTTCCAGGTGCCCTGCTTCTAGACAACTGGAGTGAGAGGGTGTAGGTGTACCTCACTAAGTGTACACTGCATGAGAACAAACACACTTGAACTAGATAAACTGAGATGAAGATTCTGCACTCCGACACTGAGGTGTTTACAATGATTTCCTTATGTGCTATGCAATTTAGGGTTCAGAGATACATTAACACCCAGCTTATATATGTTTATGTGAATAGAATTAGGGGTCACACACTCATGCAATCACCTGGGACATTGTAGACCCCAATTATCTCTCCTTTGAATGAGTATAAAATAAGAGAGACATCTATAAAGGAAGAGGGATGCACTTGGTGACCCTTATGCTGACTTTAGCAGGCCATTGGTTGCATGTCCTAGGCAAAGTTTCTGGGTTTTTAAATCTGTGAACACCAGCCCAGCTTTCTGCCTCATCTGCTTCTGTTTGAAGAGGAGCAGGATTCCCTTAGATGTTTCCCAAATGGCACAGAGTCTTCTATGCCTTGGAGGTGCCCAGTGCAGCATCCAAGTCACAGCTTGGGATTTCTAAGTGAGTGTTCGGATAAGGAAAAGTACCATGTTTGTCTCCTATTCAGAAATTTCAAACACTTGGGGATGGGATGTTGATTCAGAGGTTAAGAACACTGGCTGCTCTTCCAGGGGACCTGGATTCTAGTCCTGACCTACATTGTCCACATGGAGGCCTACAGTCATCTATAATTCCAGTTCCAGGGAACTGACGCCCTCTTCAAACTTCTATGGACACTAGGTATGCATGTGGTATGCATGAATATGTGCAGCAAAATACTCCTACACATAAAGTAAGACAAACCTTAAAAAATGTTCAGCATCAGACTGCAGAGGGATAGCTATTAAATGCCTACTGAATGAAATGATAGGTTGGGGCCTTAGAAAAATAAGGACAACTAGTCAGGGCAAAGACCACCTCCCTTGTGACCGGGTGGCCCAAGCTTGGGTGAGATGCTGATTCAGGACCTGTAATGACATTTCTCCTCATTTCCAGGCAGAAAGCCAATCTCAATGCCCTGGATTTCATAGACTGTCATCTAATCCAGTTAGAGGAGGAAGTAGGAGTAATGAAATCAAAAGAGGTCTCCAGAGGTGCGCCAGTCATTACAGAAAGCAAGGACAATTGCTGAGGGAGTCACCTCCCCCACTGCCTGTCTTCCTGTTGTCCATCCCATATGGTCTCAGGACCAGCTAGTCCAACCCAGTCATGTGGAACCGATGTTTTTGGGTCAGAGTTACACACTCACCAGATATTTTTAGGCAGATTCTGATACTACGTATAAATTCCCTTAATTTCATAAAAAGATAAATTAAAAATGAGACTCTCAGTCCAGAACAGTGAATTCATCCCATCAGACTCTGCTAGGCAGGGGAGTATCCTGAGGAGGAGAGAAGGCAGACAGAGCAGGAGGGGGCAGGCTGCTGGAGGGCAAGAGAGAGCAAGCCTTGTGGATGAGCTGCCTATTCTGGCCTTGCCTGGCTCTGCTCACTCCACAAGCTTGTTTATTTGCTTTTCTATTTGGTGGCCCTGCTGGGGCTGTATGGGGCTGACAAGTGGTCCATCAAGTCTATAGTTCCGTGGTGGCTGCAGATCCTGCTTCATTAGGGCTGTAATTGGGGACTGACTTTGAAAAGCTCGAAGAGATGCACGGACATGCACCAGCTCAAACTCAGCACCCAGTTCAGCCCCTGTGCTGTGCCAGCTGCTGCACACCACGTGAGAAACATGGTGGGAGAAGATGTCCAGCAGGCGCTCTTAGCAGCAGGGTGGGGTCTATTGAGACAGGCTGGGCCAATGGCATTCCAAGTTGGCAGCATCTTAGGTCACCTGTCTCCCCTCCCTACTCTCAACACCTCTGCCTCCCTTCTTGCTACTCCATTCCCTAGATCCCTGGTCATGCAAAATGCAACAACTCTGGCAATTACAAAGCAACCCTACTGCAGCTGCTGTCCATGGTGCTGAAAGTGCCCGCCTTCCGGCCAGCCCGCCTCCCGTCCCGCCGGTCTCCCGCCCCGCCTTGAGCTTTCTTGGTGGGGAACACAGACTCTTAATTCAATTAGCTGGCCCCTGAACCCTCCCCAGGGAGCCTGGAGCGGAAACTGACAAATTCTGTTTAACAAAGACATTGGTCCCCCGCCCCGCCAGGCTTAGGGCTCTGCTCTCCTGTATCCCGCTCATTAGGTATCTAACAAAGTGCGTCCCAAGAAATCTGCTTCCAATCGCTAGTAATTCAGGAGGCCTGATACAATTTTCTCCCTGATAAGGGTGGCTCGCCCGCTGGCAAGCACCGTAATGAGCCCTGTGCAGTGGCTCCCAGATCAGTCACTGCTTTGTCATTTCCTGTGGCTGCAGTTGTAGGTTCCTATCTTCAGCTGTAGGCGAGGCTCAGCCAGCAGGCTGTTTCAGGAGGACTTGCCTCCCATCCATGTGGTCAGCTTCATTTGTGGCATCCTGAGGGCTGTTGCAGCTGTGGCAGGTTTGAGTGTCTGGGCGACTCTCCCAGTCAAGAAGTGTCTGCATATTAATACTCAACAAAACCATAATATATTCCTCAGAAAATGGTGTCAGAGGGTCAATCCAAAATCAAGGTGTTAGGAACTGGGTGTGGGGGATAAAGATTTCATTTTTTAAAATTCTATTGATTAAACAGAATTTTAAAATTAGACAGAGTCCTGCCTGTGGATGGTCTGTGGGCTCATTCCCTCTTATGGGCCAGAAATAGTCTTTACCTACATTTCATCAGCCCTGTTCACATCTGGACAGAACCATACCCTGCTGCTGCTCAAGGATTTTTCTATAGTTGCCCATCACTTTTTGGCAAAGTGTCCCGGCACCCAGTCCTCCCACAATCTGGGCCCCACATACAAGTCCAGGGTCACAGCTCACTAGAGCATCCATACGTCCCACAAGCTCTAGGGCACTTAAGTCTCCATGTCATTGTACATGCTGGTCCCCAATACACTTCTGCTTTCCCGGTTTCCAAGAAAGTATCTGAAGCATAGCTCACGCCTCTGGGTGACACTTCCCCTGGCCTTTGTATTCTCAATGCAGCATCTCACACTGGATGCTTAGTCACACAGGCGGTGACAATCTGCTGGAGCATTTTCTTGCTAGGTACAGGTTAGGGCCCAAATCAGAAACTAATGAAGTCATACATGTGCGATCTTGGCTGGGCGAGGGATCCATGTGGCTTGGCTGGAGGACTAGGCTAGAGTGATCTAGCCTTGAATTGGGGAGAATCCCTAGGCCAGCTCTCACTTCCTTAGAAGATTTTTTTTCTCGAAGCTTCTACTCCCCCTAATTTCTTCCTTTCCTCTCATGTCTTCAACCAACAAATTATGCATTCAGCTTGTACAAAGGAAAGAAGCACAGAGGAAGCTCCAAACGCCAGGTTCCTCAGAATTCCTGGCCTCCTGACTTAGAACACTGTTTTTTGAGAGGCATTGCTGGCTCACATTTTCAAGGCAACAATGGCCCAGAGGCTGGTGAGAAATTAGAGATGGGCCTGCATCAGGCCTCCTGAATTACTTACACCTGGAGGCAGCCTGGATCTCAGACCCAGAAGCAGGTCTTTATCCATTTCTTCCATAGCCCCAGATCTAGTCAGGGTGTTTGGGGAAATTTAGAAAATTTGACCTCAAAGAGGTAGATAATCACCTTCCTCATTTCTTCATTCTCAGAAAATTGTCTGCGAGGGCTGAGAGAGAAATGGCTCAGTAGGTAAGGGTGCTTGCCTCCAAGTCTGACAACCTGAGTTTGAGCCCTAGGATCCACATGATGGAAGGAGGGGAAGGAAAAAGCTGACTCCTGCAAGTTGTCCTCTGACCTCCACATGCATGCTATGTAACACTCCCCCCCACACACTCACGCATGCACAGACAAATGTAAGGCTGAAGTTGCTGTGAAAACAAATGCGATGCTGGTGATGTTTATCTCCAGCGCTTGACAAGGCCTTTTGATGTCTGCATGAGTGGAAAGCTGGTGGAGCAGCTGTCATGAGGGGCAGGTGCTGAGAGATGGATTAGTGGGGTTTTGGTACTCTCTTATCCCAGCACCCCCCCCACACACACTTTTCTGAACTCAGTATGTTTGTCAGCAGCTCCAGTGAATAGTGCTGAAAGCTCCCTTCCAGGGTGCTTGCAGGACCCTGTTCTGGGTCCCAGCATGGCCTCAGCTCTCTCATCAGCACCTGTTACCTTCCTCAATACTTAGGATTGCAACTCCCTCCACAGACAAGGAACAGAAAGCTCAGAGACCCCAGGACTGAAGATATGCATTGTGTGTGTCACTGGCTGTAATCATGGGTGATCTGGGTCCTGAGGTAGCAGACAGGTAAAATTCTCACTGTGCTATAAAATCAACACCCAGAGTGACCTTAAGCCTAGAAAATGGGCTGATATGAAAGTGAGATACCATAAGCATATTTTAGCATGTCTAAGCTTGGAAGAGCAGAAATACCAGGTGATGGTGGGCTGTCCTATTCAGATGCCACAGACTGGACTCCATGCTTCCGTGGCCCTCCCTGCCTTGAAAGGATTTGAACAAGCAGTCTCTGGTTTCATGACAGGGAAACATGTTTAGAAAAGGAGCAATGGCCGGGCGGTGGTGGCGCACGCCTTTAATCCCAGCACTTGGGAGGCAGAGGCAGGCGGATCTTTGTGAGTTCGAGGCCAGCCTGGTCTACAAAGCGAGTCCAGGACAGCCAGAGATATTCAGAGAAACCCTGTCTAAAAAAACCAAAAAAAAAAAAAAAAAAAAGAAAAGGAGCAATGGCCTTGTGCTACCCAATAGTGCCACTGGGGTCTCACTGTCTTGGGGGATGTTTTAGGAGAAGAATGGTCCAGAGTATAGAGAGGAGTGTGGGAATCAGAAGTGAAGTGTGTGAAGAGCCCAGCAAGAAGGGAGGTCTTGTTCAGGCTGGGGAGGGGAAATGAAGTGTTGTAATCCCAGCCCACAGAAAGCTGCAGCAGCAGGATCATAAGTTTGAGGCCAGCCTGAGATACATATTGAGACACTATTTCAAGAAAGGAAACAACAGATGCCAGGAGGCCTGACATGACCATGGGACCTGAGCTCCCTGGAGACGGGCTCAGGAAGAAGACAGGCCAGTGGGAGGAAACACAGAGAGAGGAAAGAAGAGGCTTACAAGGATCTATAGAAGGTAGAGAGGGATTCCTGGAAGTGAGGGAACTCCTGTCATGAGAAGCAAGTCAGCAGAGTCTATTGGACCCTCTTTGTGTGTGTGTGTGTGTGTGTGTGTGTGTGTGTGTGTGTGTGTGTGTGTGTATGTGTGTGTTCTGCCCTCCCTCTCTAACTGCCTAGCTGACTTCTCTCTGGGCTGGTATCCAGAGAGGGCTTTGTAAAGAAGGCACCAAGGCAACCCTTTTTGTGCCCTCAAGAGTTGCTCTACTGCACTTCTAGGGACGGGAAAGGGCCAATTGGACTGTGTCTGCCACCTATCTCTGAGAGCAGGGCCTCAAACATACCTCCTTGTAGCTGTACTGGATTCCAGGCATCTAGTGGGCTCCAAGTCTTCCCCATGTCCTTTGATGTTGTAGGTTGAGGAGGGGTGGCCACACACATGAGAAGCCTGACATCTGCCTGCCTGATGTCCCTCAACTATGGTCAACCACTAAATCTTGTGTCCCAACCCTAAGAAGGGGAAAGGTCACTAAGACCCAGGTCTCATGTGCTCCTGTCCTGCCTCACTTACAGGGAGGTGCATTTTCTGGCAGAGGCAAGAATGGGTCCAAGGAACGCCTAGTATGTGCACAGCAGAGTCAGCTGAGGGATATCTGCACTTCAAAGAGGCTGCCTACAAGCTGGAAGGCACCCTAGATGTGGTGAGATTATTAAAAGAAGGCAGGCTGCCTTGCTTAGAGATGCAAAACCTCTTGGGGGAAACACATTCCCCTTTTCAAAGAGAAACGCTGAGGTCAGAAGAGGGAAGCAGGAGACCAAAGGTTGGTTCCTATGTGTCTGTGGAGTGGTCATGGGCTCATGGATTCTTAGTGCCTGCAGGTCCTCCAAAGTCTCCTTTACCGGCTTCATGGAAGAGAGGAACATGTGAGTGTGTTCTAGTTTATGTACCTGCATGTATTTGCTCAGGCACTCTCCTACACAAACAGCTCCAGCTTTTTAGACAGATCGCCAGAGGCAGCAAACACCCACAGGGATGTAATACATCAGGGTGACCCTCCCCTGCCCCCCCCCCATCTCCCCTATCCCACTAACAACCTGCTTTGAAGCACAGTATCCCAAACCAGAGATAATGCTTGCCAATCACTGAGCCAGCAGGCTGTGTTAGCTGATCAATCTGCCAACATGCCTGCTGGCTGATGATACACCATCCCTGCAGAAGATTTTCTGGGGGTGTGCTACAGGCACAGAGGGCAAAGCCAGGAGCATGGGGCAAGTGGGGATCTGGGAGGCAGGGGATCTGAATGTGAAGGGAGTGTTTCAATCTCTGAGTCAGTTTCTGTAGCGTGGGAGGGGCTGCTGCTAAGGTGAGTGAACTGCCTGTCATGACAAAGCAAGGGGAGAAGAAAGGGGCAGATGTGGCTGAAGATGTTCTGTCTAGGTGGATTTGTTGAGAGAGGCCTCTGCTGTCTCCTTTTGGACATCCCACCACACTCTTGTCCCTGAACTCTGAGTGTGGGTGGTACAGAAATGGTGGCTATGATAGACTGAGTTTACCAAGGGTCCAGGAACTGGAACAGCCTGTGTTGAACTTTCTACCCTCAGGCTGGAAGCACTTCCTCTCTATGCCCCCATCCCCCGGGCTCCGGTAAAGGAGTTACCCAATGATGGATTTATCAATTGTGTAGGCCAGGTTCCAAGACACCTGCTACCTTAAGCCCCTCTAGGGCAGCTGGAGTGCCCCAGCACACAAGGGCCGATGCATAGTGTTTGCAGGTGTGTGAGGATAATGAAGCTTTATCATGAAGGTGATGGGGATACAAGGAGAGGACCCTTTTAGATTTACCTGAAGTACCACCACCTGGGCCCTTCACTAATTCTCAACATTCTTCTTTTAACCCTTAGTGGGAAGATGGCAAAAGAGTTAGTGTCTATGCTAGGTGAGGGTCATGTCCAAAATTAATTGAATTAATGTACATTGAGTTAATGTACATGGACCTTTCAAGCCACAGGGCAAGTCCCCACTTCAATCCACAATGTCATGTGGTGAAATTTTTGACCTGCCCAGTGTCTGGCATGTAGGAGATGCTCCTGGATCTGTATAAACCAGACAGGGTAACAAGATGGTTGTCTTTGCTGCAAGGACCGGATGATGAGCCCACTCACGGCAGCATTAGCAGTCAAGTCTCTAAATTGGTCTTCAACGTTCTAGAATCTAAGTGAGTCACTTATCGGCCAGCTCACCAAGGAATACCTGAGCTACAGAGAGATTATGTATGTGCTGACACTTGTGTAAGAATGTGGACATATGCATTAAATTCATGGAGCATTGAAGATATGTGTGCACACGCATATCTGTGCATATGTAATTGTCCCTGTGTAAACACTCATGTGTGGCTTGCATGAATCTGTAAACATGTGTAGATCCTCTGTGTACAAATTCTTGGCTGCTGGCTGCTGGGTCTGCATTTTTGCTAGACCTATTTTTTTTTTTTTCCTGGTGCACACCTAATCTTGGTCTCTTTTCTTTTCCTTTCTTCTTAGAAATCTATTACTAAAAGGCTTTTTTTCCCCCCACCTCCAGGGGAAGGGGGCTAAGGAAAGGGGAAGCTAAAATCACAAGGCCCAGATCAAAACACTCAGCAGCTAAATGAATTCGGCAGCGTTTTCCCGCATGACTTGGAGGGATAATTTAGTGGGGCCGCCAGCTGGAAGGAAAGGGATTAATTCTGCACTTAGCACAGCTCCAGTGAATAATTCATCACTCGAGACCTTTGTGCCCAGCCTCTGGGCAACAGGGGACATGTTCTACCCAGCTGCCTGTTGCCTGTGTGGCCCTAGCAGTCTCCAGGCCAGAGACACCTAGCTCTCTCTCCTTGTGGTTGCAGGGTGTATGTGTCCTGGGGCAAGGCAGAAGGCAGAAGGCAAAGGGAGATGGCAAGAGACTGCCAGTGGCTATTGACAGAACCCTAGACCCTGAAAATGTCCTGGAGGGCTGCGATACCCTGTGAAACATGTCACATTTCCCAGCTTCTCCTTTCTTAGGATTAAAAAAATTTTTAATTGAAAATTTTAGTTATTATGCATGTACAGTGTGTGTGTGTGCATATAAAGATCAGAGCACAACTTTGTGAAATCAGTTCTCTCCCTCCACCTTTATATGAGTAGAGCTCTGGGGATCCAACTCGAGTCTCAGGCTTGGACCATCTCTGCAGCCTTGGGGCTTTTGCTTTCTGTGAGTCCTCTCTCTGTGATTTCTTGTTCTTGCATTTGATTTAGTGGTGAGTACAGTTGTGGGTGCCATGAGGGAACTGAGGGACCTGGAGAGGGTGGTGGTGAACTCCAAAGTGGGGAGAGGCTTATCAGGGGTGGGGCTTTGTGTTTTCATCTTCCCAGATATTCTTCTCTTGCCTCACACCACAGAATTCCCCAGTTCTTCATGAGTAAGGACCTAAGGCTCTGAACTACCCCATGCTGTTTGGCCTGAGAAGCTAGCAAAAGCAGATTAGATTAGTAGACTAATCAGCTCTTGAACATTTCCTGGTCTCAGGGTGAATTGCCCAAACTGTAGTACCAGGGTGAAGTGGAGAAGTTTCAGTGGGTGGCTGTACACTAGGGCCATGTCCAATGTCAAAGGTGGAGTTAGCCTGAGTGGAGCTGACTAGAGGGGCAATGGCTGCCCAACAGGTGGGGCTTGCACTGGTACCCTCTCCACTTGGACTGACTCTGCTGGAGCAAGCAGGATCCCAAAATGGGTTCTCTAGTTCCCACACTTAAATCTTGAGAACTGCCAAATAGAGAGTCACCAGTCTCATGACTCTGTCGGGTTGTATGACACAGCAGATGTTGAGACAATAAGATGATCATGTTCCTTTACAAGCACAGAGTCTTCTCTGGCTGCCGACAGAAGAGAAAGTCAGAATTTCAAAGTGTGCTGGGGACTAACTGTGCCTGCTGGTATCATAGTACAGGGACCATGGTAAGAAGGCATGTGGGTGGTCTCCTGGAGCTGAGAACACCCTTGCTAGCAGCCAGCAAGGAATCTGGGCCACCAGTCCTACACTGGAAGGAACTGGATCCTGCCTGCATCCCCCAGAAGAACCTGGGATTACATTTGTCCTCATATTCTAGAAAAGAATGTGGCCTGTTTACTTACATCTTGATTGCAGCCACTCTAAGCTCTTTGTACTCCAGAGGTGGAGGCTAGGAAAGGGGTGCCACTAAGTGCGTGATCCAACGGGAGGGGACTGATCTCCCCTGTCACCTTCATGGAACTTTGACCCCAAGTTAGGCAGGTGTGGGTTAGGTTAGGTTGGGACAGAGGTAGATCTGGGTCTTTATGGTTCTTTGTTCTTCCCTCTTCCTAATCTCAGCATTCTGTCTGACTTCCTGGGGCCTCCAATCCTCACAGAGCTTTCCAACTAAACCAGCAGACTCTTCCTTCTTCCTGGACATAGGCCTTGAGGGTCAATACCTGTGAAGGACACTGTCACTCACTTAGAAGGTTACAGGACCTGACACATGACTGACCTTCCCAGGCTACCACCCTTACCTCAGAGGAAAGCAGCTGGAAGGAGAGGTTCACCGTGGGGGCCTCTCCAGTGATGGTTTTTAGGTTGGTGTTCTAGGAAAGAGAAGAGGCAGTAAGTCCACATGGCTAGGCCAGCTGCAGGCAGGCTTCTGCTCCATCTCTTTCTGGCTTCCCCAGGAAAAAGGAGGGTGCCAAGGAATGTGGGAGGGATACCAGAGCTGGCCTTCTGCCTTAGTTCCTGCACCACCTCCATGCCATCCTTCTCACTCCATTCAACACCTGACTGGCACCTCCACATTGATCTCCTGGCAGAGCAGAAGTTCCTGCTTGCTGTCATGTCAGAAGTATTTAGGGAAATGGTGGCACAGAAATAGACAATGGTGCTGGGCATGGTGAGACATGCCTACAATCCCAGCACTTGGTAAGCAGAAGCAGGAGGATCAAAATCTCAAAGTCATCACTGGCTATATAGCAAGTTTAAGGGCAGCCTAGGATATCTGAGACACTGTCTCAAAAAAAAAAAAAGACGATAAAAACAATAATGATAATTAGGCAGTGGTGATGCACATCTTTAATCCCAGCACTAGGAAGGGAGAGGGAGGTGGAGCTCTGTGAGTTCCAGACCAGCCTGGTCTGCAGAGTGAATTCCAGGACAGCCAGAACTGTTACACAGAGAAACCCTGTTTCAAAAAAACAAAACAAAGAACCCAACAATAATGAGAAAATTATTTTTTCCACATTTTTCCAGTGGGGATTTCCTTTGACCTCTTGCAAGCTTGCATACTAGTCAACTGCTCTTCCACTAAAGCTATATCCCAAGCCTTGTCTTTTTAAAAAAATTCTATTTACTATTTTCTTTCTTTCTTTCTTTTTTTAAGGTTCCCAGGCTGGTCTCAGACTCATTCTGTAGCCCAGACAAGCCTCAAAGTTTCCATTTTTAAATTCCATTCTAGAGAGCCGGGCGTTGGTGGCGCACGCCTTTAATCCCAGCACTTGGGAGGCAGAGGTAGGCGGATCTTTGTGAGTTCGAGGCCAGCCTGGTCTACAAAGTGAGTCTAGGACAGCCAGAGCTGTTATACAGAGAAACCCTGTCTCGAAAAACCAAAAAAAAAAAAAAAAATTCCATTCTAGAATTTACAGGCCTGTGCTACCAGGCCTGACATTATTGAGAATTTATTCTAAGTACTTTATGTATGTTCTGACCAAATCTCATAGCAATCCTGTGAGCAAACACTCTTGTGTGTATATGTGCATATATGTGTGTGAGAGTCTATGTGTGTGTACATATGTGTGTGACTCTCTCTGTGTGTGCATGCATGTGTGTGTGCACATGTGTGTGTGTGAGTCTGTGTGTGTGTGTTTTTTTTTTAATTTTTTTTTCAATTTATTATGCATACAGTATTTGGCCTGCGTGTATACAGGCAGGTCAGAAGACGGCACCAGATCTCATTATAGATGGTTATGATCCACCATGTGGCTGCTGGGAATTGAACTCAGGACCTCTGGAAGAATAGCCAGTGTTCTTAACCTCTGAGCCATCTCTCCAGCCCCCTGTGTGTGTGTTTTATAGACAAGGATACTAAGGCACTGAAACTAAGCTTTTCCCACAGTAAGGAATATGGTCATATGGAAGTTGGCAAGTGGTAAAGCCAGAATTTGAGCTTTGTCTGTCTCCAGAGCCTGAGTTTAACCCTCTGTTTATTGTGTCCTGGATATGTGTATAGAGATAAGAAATGAGATCTAGAGAGGTTGCCATCTATCCCAGTTCCTATAGGAAGATGGGTAAGGAAAGTCTTGGATCCAGGTTTGGGAAACCTGGGAACTTGCTGTTATTCCCTGGGGACCCAGGTTTGTTTTTTCCAGGGACTCACCCTGGCTGGTCTCTCCACCTCCACAGGTAAGACTAATCTTTGGTGTCCTTCACACCTGCAGGCTTCCTTCATGGGTGCTCTAATAGAAGCTGTTAAGAAGCTACATTCACAGGCATGGTGGTACATGCCTTTAATCCCAGCACTCAGGAGGCAGATGCAGGCCGACCCCTGTGAGTTTGAGGCTAGCCTGCTCTACAAAGGGAATCCAGGACAGCCAGGGCTGTAACACAGAGAAACCCTGTCTCAAAAAAACCAAAAAAAAAAAAAAAAAAAAGAAGAAGAAGAAGAGGAAACTATATTCAGCAAGGTGGTGGTGGCACATGCCTTAATCCCAGCATTTGGGAGGCAGAGCCAGGCAGATGTCTGAGTTTGAAGTGAGCCTGGTCTACAGAACAAGATCCAGGACAGCCAGGGCTATGCAGAGAAACCCTGTTTAGACAACCTTCCTCCCCAAAAGCCATTTTCCCTTCTATAGCTGAGGCCGTGGAGTAGGGGTGGGATGGGACCATGGGGGGGACCAACTAACAGTAGGGACTTACAATGATGGGGAGCTGTTCCACTTGCAACCCTCTCAAGCCTTTTTTTGTCAACATCTTGCGGTATAGACAAGACTTTAGTGGTAGCACCGAGATACCCAGGGGCTGGTTGAGGGTCCATGGTTCACTGCTTTTCGCTGTGGGAGGAAGGACCAACTGAGGCTCCTGTCAATGACTCCCAGTTCCTACTGCTCCAGCTGCTTCTTTGATGGGTTTTTAGGTATTACCCAGGCTCTGTCCTTAGCCATAGGCATGTAGCTCTCTGGGCTCCTAATGATCCTGCCTCCCTGCCTCCTATTTCCTGTATACACACAAACTCTGCCTCTTTGGTTCTGCAGAGATTAATCAGCTCAGCATGAACTCTCAACAGACTCTACATCCATGGGTATTTTTCTAGATTGCCCTGTCTGTGCCCTTTGGGCATGTGTGTCTCAGTTTAGACTATGGGCCATTCCCTCTGGCGTTCCCCAGTACACTCTCTCCTCACTGACAGATGCTTATGGTGTCCAGCAAGGGATAAGCCCTACCTACCTGTCCTGGCCTGTGTTCTGCAGCTATCCTATGGACATGGATTTAAATTAGAATTTCTATTCTTCTGCCTGCACTGGGGTTTCCTGGCTCTGGGAGCCCGTAGGCAGTCCTTGCAGGAGACAGAGGCAGGTGACCCAAAAATCCCTTCATAGGACTCTCCTGATGAATTCTGCCCTGACAGGACACTGGGTACTTACCTGAGGCAGAGGGATAATACTCCAGTACCAGGGTTGTGTCTTCTGAGAAACTGGTGGCTCCATCTCAGCCTTGGAAGAGGAAGAACTGGTTCCACAGGGGCTTCTCTGGGGGTTCCCCAGGACTGGACAGCTGGAAGAGTGTGGGAGCAGGTGTGGGGTTCATACCTTTTTTAGATTGGGTTGTACATTTGTCCCTTACTTGCCACAAATGTTTGTCCCAGTTATAAAAAGTCAAAAATAAGTAAGTAAGTAAATAAATAAATAAATAAATAAATGAGAGAGCTAACTCTTGCATTAAGGCAACCACTCAATACCACCATGTTCCCATTTTTTCTGTGTATATTTTATATGAATAATTACCATTCTGCCTTTTTCTGCTTACAATTACAACCTAAGCATACCTGGAATCTTAAGAAACTCTCATTACTCATGACTTTAGTAACTTTAAGATATTCTGTGTTTGGTGACATAGACCTATAATCCCAGCACTTGAGAGGTAGAGACAGGAGGATTAGGAGTTCCAGGACAACTTGGGCTATATACAGAGCTGGAGAACAACCTCAGCTATGCAGCAAGTTTGAGGCCAGCCTGGGTGGTATAAGACCCTCTCATAAAAATTAAAACAGAGCCAGCTTTTCTTAGATAATGCTTTGTCACATCCAACTACCCTGAGTTTTCCTTTTTAAAAAAGTTTTCAATTTGTATGTGTGCCTGTAAGTGTGTGTGTGTGTGTGTGTGTGTGTGTGTGTGTGTGTGTGTGTGTGTGTGTGTGTATGTTCTGTCCTTCCATCATGTGGCAGGTTTTGGGTAATCAAACTCAGATCGTCAGGCTTGGCAGCAGGTGCCTTAACTCTCCGAGCCATTTTACTGTCCCATTTTCTGATTTTTTTCCAGCAACACTGAGCTGAATGTTCTTTGCCACATACCTCTGTATCCCAGACTATTTTCTCAGTACAAATACCTAAAGTAATTGTTCAGTGAAATGATTTTCATGCTCTAAGGTGCTTGCTAGGTGTGTGTACTGTTTCCATAGCCCCTCTCTACTCCATACAGTCCTGTTCAGAAGTCCACACAGGTCTCCAGATTCTAGAACCTGGGTTTATCTGGCTTCAGGGCACTGGAAACTCTAGTGACTTGAAGGCACTATAAGGCAGCACATGGGGAGCATACATGGGGATGGCTTGGAAGATGAAATGTGACAATATTGACTAATTCCCAAATAAGGGAGACTTTGGGTGGTCTAGAAACCTCAAAAGAAGCAGGACCAGAGGAGGCTCTGAAGGAAGATGTGACAAAGTGAAAGAAGAGGGAAGGGGCTTCTAGGTGGGAGAATGATTCAAGCAACAAAGCATGGAGGTGGCACACAGCTGAACATGTATGAAGGACCCTGGAAGGGGGTGGGGTAGCCATGGGAAAGCCCAGAACCCACATAAATAGGAAGGTGGGAAAATAGCCCATAAATCTCAGCATAGAGCCCAGCATGGTCTCAGCGTGGGCTGCCTCACCTCTGCCTGCCCGAGGCTGTCAGCAACAGTGGCAGTGGCCCTACCTCTTGCTTCTCTGGAGGGATTCACAATCGGGAAAAGGTCAGCACAAACACTCCAGGAGTTACTGATGCTAGGTGGAGGAATATCAGTATAGGCCCACCTCTGATGGGGCAGAACCCTCATGCCTGTCACACTAACCTCATGAACCTGCTCTGTTCCTCAGGGTTCTTGCCCAAGGCTCAGCTGAATCTTTCCCTGTCCCCAGGGAGATGGCTTGTGGTCAACACAGAGACAGATGTTCCTGAACACTGGGTAGTGACTGGAGTCACATCCCTAAGGTGTCCTGATAGAAGCTCAAGGACAACCGCCTGGTCAGCAGCCTTGGCCACAGAGTTACAAGTTCCCAGGGCTTGGCATTGATCTCCCAGAACTGATCCCCACACTATCACCTTCCTGGAATCATTACCTTCTCTTGGGTATCATAGGAAGGTAATCACATTGCCTGGGCTAGCTGCCAGGCCCTGGGGCCCTCAGGGAGGAAGGACTGTGACTCGGTTTCCTGCTGCCTCATTTGTTGCCCCTATCCTGGGAATGGGCTATTTAATGGATGCTAGCTGTCTGCTTTGGGACTTATTAACAGATCTAAATGGATTCTGCGTGGCGAGAGGTGGTAAGTGGCTGCCTGCCCAGTGAGGGACAGCCCTTTCCCTCAATGGGTTTCTGGGGTAAGTCCCCCTGCCTGGAGAAAGCCTTTCATCCCTAGAAGTGGGGAGGGTGAATCATACTCTTATTTTCTCCTTTCTCTCTCTTTCCCTCCTCCCTATACAAATCAGTGTGTGTAGGACTCAAGGTTAAATAACAATCTGTATCAGAGCCTCGTGAAATTGAAGGTGCTAGCGGCTGATATGTGTGCTGTGCAGGGGTGAGAGTGTGGGGTGGGGATAGGGCAGACATGGCCTGACGATGCTAATGGGAAAGGCTATGGCAGGCTTTGGAATTACGGGATATGATTAACCCTCAGCCATGATCCTCAGAAAAGTCATTAACCCTCTGCCACTGAGGCAGACCTGCCTTCCCTGGGGACAGAGCCTTCACTCCATGGCCCTTGTCCCTTTCTCCTCTGGTCCCACTCCATGGCCCTTGTCCCTTTCTCCTCTGGTCCCACTCCACGGCCCTTGTCCCTTTCTCCTCTGGTCCCACCCTCACTCTCACCCTCATCCGCTGCTGTCTATTCTGCCTAGGCACAGTGGAGTCGGGGCTGCTGGGGGCTTGTGCTGGCTGGCGCTTCCAGCAAGCCAAGGACCCTTGGCTCTGGGACCAGGGACCACTGTAAGCTTATTGTTTGTATCACAGCAGGTCCCTTTCTCCTCTCTGGGACCTAGTTTGTTTGTTTATTTGTCAAATGCCTTGTGCTCCACACTTTGAAGGCCAGCCATTTGCAAGGTTGAAGGAGACAGTGGACATTTTGGCAGAAGGCGAAAGTTCAGTTTGACTGAACTCTGCGAATGTTGTCTGGGAGGCCAAGACAGACAGACACAGGGACCATGAGAGAACTAGAGACAAACTCTGCCCCTTCCTAGAGCTTATCTTCCAAGAGCATAGACTATATGAAGTAACACCCAACCATTTCTGTCATCATGTAGAGGCCTGAGCAAATCATTGTGGTAGCAATTAGGATATGTGAGGAGAAAACTACAGGGAAGTGGTGAGGGTTGAGATCAAGGCTGGAGGTGGGAGAGGACAGATTTGGGGGGGGGAGTCTTTCCTGAGGCCTGGTGAGAACTGGAACGACAAGCTTTGTGGCTGGATGGACAGCACATAGCTAAAGGGGGCTTGGTCCTGTGTGTGAGGGGGATAAAGGTCCAAGGGAAGCCTGTAGTGGAGGGCCGGGCATACCTTACTTGCTTCTCAGAGAACAAATGAGCAGGCTGGAACAGAGTGGCTGCTGACAATGGTCTGGGCAAGAAAGGCAGCCAGCACTGCAGTGAGTACAGGGAAAGACTCTTGGGAGCTTGGGAAAACTGGCTGTGGTGCTGAGACAGGATGAGATGATGGGTGTAGTTGGTTGTTTTCCTCCATTTGTTTCATTCTTGGGAGTTCTGCCCCAACTCTGCAGGACATGGGAGCTACTACAGGAGCAAGCAGGTGCAGGCAAACCCATGTTCAATCAGGCATGTTTGATCTATCCCTTGGATGACCAGAGCCCACATTTTGCCAACCTTGCCAGGCTGGGAGAGGAGCAGGACATTCCTAGGATGGCCTGGTACATTCTGTCCTTGCCTCACGAGAAAAAGTAGAGCCCTCTAATCCAGGTGACTCCTCTCTCACACCTGCTGGTTTAGGCTATCAGCAAGTCGGAGCCACCCCTCCACAGTGATTGGCTCAAGGAAGTGCTTGTAACCTAATTCTGGCGAATGAGACCAGAGGAAGATTGGTTGGGAGTTTAGTGGGAGGAGTTAGTTGCCAGTTTCTCATAAAAGCCAAGCTCTTTATTAGCCTTTGATCATATCCGTGCCAAAAACCCGGGTAACTTTGCTTCTGGGAGTGGCTAGTTGCGCAAATGGTCATTGCTAGGTCATATTTTTAATGGCAACCACCACAGCAGCATGTAGTGCGGAGACTACTTGTCATGTTTGGTAGTAGATAGGCATATCTGAATTGGGGTTTCTGTGGGGTTCAAGCATCAGGTGCAATGATAAGGCTGGCTTCAGTGTGAAGCTCTGAAGGGGACAGAAGGGACTTGTGGCCTGGATTAGCCTTTTTGTTTTAACAGCCTACTCAGGTAGGAGTCAATAGGTCTGGAGGAATCATAGCTTGTTGAGGGTCATACAGGTAGCAAGCCACCTTGCTAGACACCAACCTAGGTCTGCTGGGTCTAGCAGCTCCTGCCCAGGGGCTTGTGGGAAACCCAAAGTGGCCCAAGATGTCAGAGGACCAGCCTTAGAAATTATCTGGTTCAGTCCATACCCCACCAACTGCAAAGATGACAGGTGAAGCTCAGAAGGGACAGGGTAGGGGACTGTGTACTCTCTAGGCCCAGGGTATCTGGATGGACACCCTTTACTTTCCAACCTGTCCCTCTCCTATTCTTCCTGCTGGTTCCTGGGCACCTCTGAGTGAGCTCTAGACCTCATCCTTCTGCCACCGTACTGGGTAACCGTCAGCAAGTGTCTTGTTATTGCTGGGCTCTGGCCTTGAGTCCCACTTGTGGGTGAAGCACTGGGGGAAGTGAGGAGTGCCCCCCGCCCCCCAGTCATGTGGAGTTAGGCAGTGGGTGTAGCCAGTGGTCAAGCCTGGAGAGGCTCACTCATTAAAGCAGGCAGTACCTTCTGCCCCTCGGGACAGCTGCTGATCAGCTCACAATTTTCTGTGCAAATGCAGGGCCATGCGTGAGATGACCCTGGGGAAATCAGGGAGAGGATTGGTTTGGGTTTGAAGCTGTCCCTGTGATCTTCCTTTATCCCACCCTTCCCTGTCTATCATCACTCCTGCCTGTGTCTGAGTCTGCTTTAAATGTCTTTTAAATGAAAAGTGGGGTTCCAACAGAGTGTCTTGTTCTAATTTTAGTGGGCAGATGACAGGAGGGACTTCTAAGAACACCCTGTCTTTCGAGCCTCCACCAGCATGTACAGCAAGTTCTCAGTGGAGCAGTCTGTGAGTTTAATCCCATCACTTCCTAGGCCCAGCCATGACCTGTATACCTCTTCTCCAGCATATACAAACATATGCCTTCCTGCCCACTCTGAACATGTACTATGTCTTGGGCTATGCTATATACTATATACCATAGAGATATTTTCAGTGTTCTGGACCAAGCCTTTCATATAAAAATAAATCAAGACCAATGGGCTGGTGCAGTGGCTCTGTGCTAAGGAGGCTTGCTGTCAAGGTTAGCCACCTGAGTTTGATCTCTGGAATCTGTGTAAAGCTAGTTCCACAAAGCTGTCCTCTGGCCTCCACATATGTGCTATGGTATGGTTGCCCCCTCCCTATATCATGCATACACATACAATAATAATGAACTAAAAGGAAAAAAATACTAAAAAGTTGTGACTAAGTTGGCACAGTGGTACATGCCTGTTTTCCCAGGGCTGGGAGGATAAGACAGGCAGTTGGAGAGTATGAAGCCAGCCTGAGTTTATTTAAGGAGAGGGGTCGAGACTTGCCTTCCCTAACTATTCAAATATCAACATTCCTTTTCTATGGTTAAAAATAAATTACAGAGGCTGAGAAAATGGTCATTTTTGTAAAGACCTTGCTGAAGATCTGAGTTCTGTCCTCAGCACACATATAAAAAAATCTAGGCCAGGTGAGCACCTGTAATCCCAGCAGGAACAGCCAGAGACAGGGGGACCTCTGGGGCTTGCTGGCCAGCCAGTCTAGCTGAGTCAGGGAGCTCCAGATTCAGTGAGAGGCTCTCTCTCAAAAAAAAAAAATTTTTTTTTTTTTTGTTTTTCGAGACAGCGTTTCTCTGTGTATCTCTGGCTGTCCTGAACTCACTTTGTAGACCAGGCTGGCCTTGAACTTGCAAAGATCCACCTGCCTCTGCCTCCCAAGTGCTGGGATTAAAGGCGTGCGCCACCACCGCCCGGCCCTCTCTCAAAAATTAAGGTGAAGAGGGCAAGATGGTTCAGTGGGTAAAGGTGCTTGCTGCCAAGACTGATGATGTGAGTTCAATCCTTGGGACCCATAAGGTGGAAAGAGAGAACGGAGTCCTGTAAGTTGACCTCTTGACTTCCATACTTGTGCTGTGGCATGTGAGTACCCATCCCTATTTTTTTTAAAATATGAAAACAAAGTGGAAAACACTGGACATTGACTTTTGTTCTACACATACACATGCATGCATGTGCACACGCAAATGTGCACACACATCATCATCATCCTAAGGGTTTTACACCCACAAATCAGTTGTCCGCTGCTCTCTTATTTTCCCTAGTCCTTGATAATACTATTATATCTTTTGTCCCTATGACTATTGATTTGAGGTGCTCCGTGACAGGCCGAATCTATACTATTTGTTCTTTGTGTCTCCTCTCCTCTGCTTGTCATAGCTCTGATAGTTCCTGCTGGCTTGTTACTAGATTAGACATGATCTGGGTGGATGTTTAGTATCTGGGAGTCCCAAGGGACGGCTCTGTGTAGCACGCAGGAACAATCCTGGGCAGCAGTGAGGTGTAGCAAATGCGTCATTTCAGTAGTCATCTAAGCAGCTGGCTGATGTCACAGTAAATAAAGGTATCCGTCACTGGGCGTGTGCTCCAGTGAGGGGCCATGGTTGGGAAGGAGCCATACCTGAGGACACCCGTTCTGGCTGACCCGAGGCACATCAAAGCTCATCGGTGATGAGATAGGGAAGGAGATCTGGGTGAGGGGCAGCCCCACAGAGGCAGGGTCCTGCATGGCCTGGCTGGCCCTGGAAAGGCAAGGAGACAGGAGTTGGCATTCTCTGACCTATGGCTAGCATGGTACCTGGGACTCACACTTGAACTCTGGGTTGAGGCAAATGGGAGGGTGCAGTGGCCCACCTCATTCAAGCCAGAACCTTGTAACATGCTGGTGATCTCTGGCCCAAGCCTTGGGAAGGCTTGTCTTGGTCAGGAGATGACAGCTACACAGCCTTAGCACTCAGGCTCCCTTAGCAGTGACTCAGGGTGTAGCTTGGCTGGATCAGAGGCAGTCAGCATTACCATCTTTAAATTAGGACTTGCCTTCCCCACCTCACCTTTGAAAGACTTTATCAGAATCCTTCCTGAGTTGTGGGCATCCTGGTTTATGTGGAAAAGGTAAAGACAGCCTGTCGTGGAATGTGTATACATGTGTCCATATGGTGCTTACAGTTTGGGTCCATAGGTGTATGACACTGCCACAGGCCTTAGGTCATCTGCTTTTGGGGACAACCAGTAGCAGGAGCCTTAAGCCCTGAACCTTAACAGGGAGAGGGGACTGTCGGGAGCTGGGCTTGGGGTGGCAGGCTTGTTTGGAGGGGCAGAGGTGTCCCTGATCAGGGAAAGGGACCTTAATACTGGCTCCTTCTTTCTCTTCAGGATGGGCTCCCCTGCATGCTCAGAAATCTCAGGAGAGATCCTCACATTCCCTTTCCAGGGGCTCAAGGTCTTTTGGAAGAGAAAGGTGATGTCTGCTATGGGAAGTTCACTAGGGCCTCAGATGAAGGTGTGTGGGAGCTTAGAGGGAACTTAGGGGACAAGGAGGTTCTCCCCACCCCAGCCCTCTGTCCCCCTAACCTGCAGCCATTCACTTAAACTCACTGTAACTGGGAACCACTTGAGCAATCACCACCATGGGGTTGAGGTTGTTGACTAGGGGCTCGTTGACTTCCCGAAGAAAGACCTGGAGAAGAGAAGAAGCAGGTGAAAGCTTGTGGCTTGTGGCCCTCCCAGAGGCACAGTCAGGCCCCTCCCACCCCTACCCTGCCATGATCACATGATCACCATGCCTCCACCCATCCTGGGACCTGCTCCTATTTCCCCCCCCCCCCCCCCCCGCTTCCCTTGCTTCTGCTTCTTGCTTTGCTGAAGGCTTCTCTTATACTTTTGGTTGTGAGCCTAGCCTTTAATGGCTGAGCCATCTCTCCAGCCCATGCTCAAGGCTTCTCTACTTCAGGAAGTCACCCTCTGGGTCTGACTGGGTCAAGTGCCCGTGGCTCCTAGGGGCATTATTGCAATTCAGCTGCTCTGAGGGACAAGGTGTACAAGCATGAGTCCAGGCCTGGAAGGAGATCTAGACAATTACATGTTCTGGGACAAAATTCTGGTCATGGATCTCCCTGGGTTACAAGAGAGGGTTCTCTGATTAGACTAGGGGATGAGAGGACACTGTAAACAGAGGGCACTAAGCCCAGGCCTGGTTTCTCCAACTGGGCTGAGTTTCCCAAGCCAACATTAGAGGTCTACAGGGCACTTTTTGATTTGGTGTTCATCAGCCCTGGGGTCTGCTCACTGCAGGGCTTTTCCCAGCAAAGGGAGGTTGGAAAGGCGATCCTCAGCATCAGGGTTGCCTGGCCCTCATTTCACAGTTCTTAGCATGTTGCTGAAGCCTGTAGGTGTTTGCCTGCCTGCTCCTCTGCTCACATTTTCTGCCAGCTCCCCAGACCCTTCTTTTTGCTGTAGCCTCTCTTTCTCTCCTATCCCAACATGGTCTTGCTTCTGTTTTTACACATACCAGTTTCTCTCCCCGGACCTTCCCACCCCCCATCCTCTGCCAGTTCCCCTGGACAGATGCTTGCCCCCTCTAGGTTCTGTGGCAGCATCCCTGGTTCCCTTCTAGTCACGATCACTAAAAGCAGCCCATTCTCTTGGCCTCTGCCTTCCTCCTCTGTGGCACTCTTCAGAACTGGAGCTTCTACCTTAGCTCTTGTTTGTTCTCTATTTGATATGGGTGTTATGGGCAGAAACATGCACCTTGCCCACTGTTGTGTTCTCAGATATTAGCATAGAGCCTAGCACAGAGCGAGAGTTAACAATGTTGGTGGCATTGAAGAGGGAAAGGGAGAATGATGAAGGGAGAGGGGGCCCTGAGTGTTGAGGAGGAGGAGGAGGAGGAGGATGGAGGAGCAGAGTGAGAGAGACACGGTGGCCTTAGGGAGCATGGGGTTGAACTGGCCTCAAACGATAGTTGTATCATAGGAAAAAAGGCAGCAAAGGCAAGGAGACCCTTAGGCCCACCTGAGGGGTCATTCCCTCACTGGGTCTGCCCCAGCTGGGAAAACCTTGGCCATACCCAGACCCTCTTTAGGCTTCAGTTTCCCAACCAGTACATTGAAAGTTTGGGTCTTCTGGCTCTGACCCCTAGTGGGAAAAGAAGCCCAAGGGTAGGGGCTTGCTCTGAACAGCTCCCTCACCCCATCACCCTCCCTTTCTGCCTGAACCCATCTCTGTTGGGCTGCTGGTGGCTGACTCTACACAGGTGTGATCTGATAGTCATTTAAATCATCCTTAATGCCTTTTGGCTCTTAGTGTGGGCTCCTGGTGAGCCTCTGTTGTCACTGGCGAGCTGTCAGGCCCTATTGCTCACGAGAACTCCAACAGGTATGAGGGTTGAAGGTGAGGGTCTAGGTGTGTCTTTAGGGGATGGGTAATGTGCACCTGTTGTGTGATGACTCTGGTCAGGTATGAATGAGACAGCTGTACCAGCACACCTGCTGGTGGCAGCCTGGTGAGTAGCTGACGCAATTTCTTTCCCCTGGTCTACCATCAGCAACAGACAGCTGCTCCAGTGGCCATACCTGTGACATAGTCAGGAGGAAGGTCTTTGCTGGAGCGGTGAGTGGATTTCTGGGGGCAGGGGAGCTCAGACCCTATCAGACAAGCCAGAGGACTGAGGCAGGAGTGGGGCAGGTTCACAGTTCTGGGGATGTGCCCTTCCCTGGATGAAGCTTAGGGACGACAAGGCCGTCTTGTTTTCACTCTTCCTTGTTCTATATATTGGAGTGGCTCGCTGTTCTAGAAGGCAGCCAGATAGAAGAGAGGGGAGAGACACCTGCTGGCATCTAAGGGATGGCTGTGAGGGAAGGAGTGTTATGGTTCAAGTTCTCTGGGCTCTTATATCATACTCATTTTGCATCTCAGTGTCCCCAGATGTGACATAGAACTAGAGAATGGTTATTGCCTTGTTGGATTCAAGGTGCTATATGGCAAGAGATCAAATCAGGTCTGCTGGGGTAGGAGGAGGCTAGAGTCAGAGTTCTGAGGATTGCAAATGGACGTTTGTGGTTGGGAACCTGTTGGCTGGAGAAAGGCCCAGGTTCCGGGTCCCTTGGGCTTGTCTGCCTCAAGCATCAATCATTCCTCCTAAACATGCCACATGCTGAAAGGTGAAAGATTATGGTACAGGTCAATGCTTGGTCTGCCCACTGGATGAGAGTGGATAAATAGCTGTTGGGAGAATGAGTGAGTGAATGGAGTTCGCAAATACTCAAGCAGTAGAATCGCCAAACCTTGGGAAGGGCCAAGGAGGTAATGAATTTTGTCTGGGAATTTTAGGTCATTTCATGGGTCATTATGCCAAGAGGGAAGAAAAGGAGTGAACACACCCAGGGGCTGGGCCAGGGTATGGACAATGGGCTTTTCCTTTCTCCAGGAGTGCAAAATCCATGGGAGCCTATGATGCTCGTTGAGTAATGTGAAGTATGTGAGGAACCCAGCTACCACCCAGTGCCTTCTTCATCCATCCAAGGGCAATGTGGGAGGAAAGGCCAAGCGCTTTTGTCCCAATCAGGGATCGTCTTCACAAACTCAAGCTATTTGTTGTTGGTGTTTTAAATATTTTTTTAAAAGTATTCTTATTGTGTGTGTATGGTATGTTTGCATGTGGGAGGCGTGTTTGTGCCACGGTGTGTGTGTGTGTGTGTGTGTGTGTGTGTGTGTGTGTGTGTGTGTG
>CAJQZJ010031900.1:5957689-5968941 GCA_907164525.1 Lophiomys imhausi | reverse complement strand
ATGTATGTGTGTGTATGTATGTGTATGTGTGTATGTGTATGTGTGTGTGTATGTATGTGTGTGTATATGTGTATGTGTATGTATGTGTGTGTGGTCAGTACTAGTTTCCCTCTGCTGTATAGAGCTTTTCAGCTTCTTGTTACCCACTGGTTTATTTTGCTTTCATTGCTTATACTTTTGATGTCAAAAAAAAAAAAACATTGCCAAGACCAATGTAATGATTCTAGGGAAAACTGCTTACTTCTAGATCTTAACAGTTTCAGATTTTATATTTGAATGTTTATAATTAAAAAGAAACACATTGGAATATTCATATGAGAGGAGATTTTAGTGGACGTCTTTACTGCACACTTTGTTCTGTACTGTAATAGGACCTGAGAAGGCATCAAGCTCATTCTAGGGTCTAGGGACCAGCTCTAGGGCCTTGAGAGTTCTTGGTCCTCCCTCTGAGATTCCTACCTAGGGCTGGGGTTAGCACTGAAAGCCATCTCTGGGTCCTGGCAGCTGGGCCTTCATTCTCAGAAACCCCCCTTCTCCTTTTCATTTGCATCTCATTAGCACCACTTGGAGCTGCTGGCAGCTCAGCCTGGAGCTCCGGGACCAGGCTGTAGCCTGGCACAGCCCCTGCTCCCATCATGAAAAGGAGAATAGGGATGCATGCCTCCCACTTTCTACCCTACATGCTGTGCCATTGGGTCAGAGGGACTAGGGTGTTCTCAGCGCTTCACACTCCTGTCCAGACTCATGTTCCCTAGGCTCTCCTCCCTTGCATGTTCCCATAGCAACAGGGTGATGGTGCAGGGGTCTTGGAGCAACACAGCCACCCAGCTACCCTCCCCTCCACAGCCCAGGCTGGATTGGTGACAAGCAGGGCTTCAATCTCCCGAGATGATCAGTGATAATTGGTTTATGGAAATAGCTGAGAAGCCGAGGGATGGTCCCCAATAGAAACCAACCTCCCTCCAAGCCAGCTTTCTGCCACCTGTCCTTCCCTGGTTCAGAAATAGAGCTGGGGGAGGGGAGACCAAGAAGATGGGCTGGGGCTGATGGGTTTTTTCCAGGGAAACCAGGCAAGAGCTTCACCTGATGTCCTCCAGCAAGGCCTTTATACCCCCTTTCCCTGTGGGAGAGGAGATGTGGGAGGGCTGCTTGTCATCTTAGCCAGGCCTTTGCTCCCTCACCCATTAGTCTGTGCCTATGTTAGGTATGCTGCTGGAGAAATGAAGAATGAGATATGGGGTCTGCAAAAAGCAGGCAGAGAGGTCTCAGAAGTCTCCTTTCTAGCACAATGCTCATGTCCAACCTCCAGAGGGAGGGCTGGCTGGCTACCACATTGCTTCAGATGCTCTCTGAGGAGAGATGAGGCTCATGAGATGGGAAGAAGAGATGGCATGACAGGCCCTGACTAAACAAGTACCCACCAAGAGCAGCTGGGTGCTGAAAGGACTGGAAGCCCCCATGACAGAGTTGGCTAGGAAGAGGTGAGGGCCCACAGGAGGGTGGTTGCGAGCTGCATAACCTCTTGATCCCTGAAAGCCAGGAGAGGAAGACTCCAAGTCTTTCTGTGACAGGAGACTATGGACTTAAGAAAGCTGCATACAGATTAAAATAGGCAAGGAGCCAGTTGGCAGAGAAAGACTAGAAGTCCTTCCCCACCCAGGCTCATGTAACAAAGTATACCAGGGAAAAAGTCCTTCCTATACAAGATGGGACATAAATGACCAGTAGAATCAGCCCATGCTGTTTCTCCATGTTTGCTTTTCCAGCTCATTAACCCACTCTCCCTCTTAGAAGTGCTGTTTCTATTTCTAACTTCGTGCCCCTAGTTCTGTTCTGTTGGGTTTTTTTGTTTGTTTTTGTTTTGTTTTGGGTTTTTTTGTTTTTTTGTCCCCCACCCCCAGGAAAAATTTCAGATGCCCTGGAACTCAGTGCTGGTAACATTTCCCCTGACCATCCCCACCCCACACTGAGCCTAGCCTAGGCACAACAGACAAGGGTCTTGACCCTGTGAGGTAAGGCCCCGCTCAGCCTGGCAGCAGTTACCACACATGAGGGTACAGGGCAGGCCTCTCATTTGCACAGGAGCTCAGTATCCAAATATCCATCAGATGGCTTCTGGTCATGGACCCACCCCTACACCAGGTTCCCCAGCTACTTACGCCACCACATAGGGCCACGGCTCAAAGCCATCCTGGCAGGCAGGAAGGTGGAGGCATGGGAAGAGGAAGCAGCAAGTCTTAGCCCTGGGCATATTTAGGAATGCTACTTGATTCAATTCTCAGGGCCATGGCACATCATGGTGATCATAACAGGGGCCTCAACTCCCTTATTCATCCCCAGCACCCCCATCCAGCCTTTGCCCTGGTATTTCCATTGCCTGGGAAGCTCTTTCCAGAAGACTCCAAGCCCTTACTTGCTCAGGCAGTGGTTCCCTGCCTAACCAAGCTGTCTCATTATGAGGTGAGAAGAGGACTTCCCAGCCCTAGACATGCCAGTTCTGTAGAGACTCCTCCTCTACCTATGACTGAGGAGAGAACTGCTCCCTCCCCCCACAGGACCCAGCAGGGCCTGTCACCATCTGCAGAGGTGTTGATGAGAGTTACCCACCCCTCTGCATGACAAGGGTGGGTGGAGGGGGAGGGGAAACCCTGCTGGTGGAAAAGGAGCATTTACAGAACACTGCCTCCCCTAGGTCAGAGGACTTCCTTCTAGTGTACCACCCCCACTGTGTGCCCCTGAGGTCACCCAGTAGGTTTGCTTTCCTGTGTTCTGGTGTAGGAATGACAGCAGCTGACAAGCCAGGAAACTTAGGTCTTAGCACCTCTTCTGAGATGCTCCCTCTCAGAGTCAGTTTCCATGTACAACAGTGGGAATGTCTAGAATGATTTGTGATTCAGCTTTTCCAGGGCTTGGTGTGTCTAAGGTGTTCCCTGAGGCTAGGCTAGGAGAGGTGACTGATGTCCCTTGTACTGCCAAATGGACACCCTTACTGCTGTGGGGACATATACCTGCCATGGCATCTTGGCAGTATGGAAGTAAAGGCCACTTGGTATGACAGTTGTCTAAGGGCTTCCCTGATTTCTTGGCAGCCCCAGAGGCCACCAGGCCACCAGCCAGGTCAAGGGATTGGGTGTCTTCCTTCCCTGTCTCATCCTGGCCTCTCTCTCTCAGGATAGCCTTCCAGGAAACACAGCTTGAAGAGGGCTGGCCAGGAACTACTTGTGTTCCATTGTGTGCTTGAGGCTAGCTACTTGGCAGGCACCTCCTGGTGAGGCCTGCATGTTCTCCATGGACATGCTGGGCCTATGGCCTGGGAGGCTGGGCAAAAGGTATGGCCTGTAGAGGGGACAGGTGGTGAGCCAAGGCTGCAAAACTTCACCTTTGCATCTTTCCTTCCTCATGGTAACCCTGCATCAGGATCAATGCACCCTCCTTGTCTCTACCCAGGTCACATGGAAGAATTTGTGAAGTAATGAAAATATACATTTTAGGTTACAAGGTGAGGAGGAAAGTATGGGTGAAGGTGCCGACCCTGGGCAGAGAATCTTTTTCCATGAGAGCAGAGTTCCATGCTCACCACAGCCTCTCAGGCCCCACTCTTGCTCACCCATGTGACACTGTTAAGGTACAGAATCAGCAGACTACAATCTCACAGACCACAGACTGTGGTCTGGTGGAAAGCACAAAGACTGCCAATTTCTTTTTTTTTTTTGGTTTTTCGAGACAGGGTTTCTCTGTGTAACCCTGGCTGTCCTGGACTCACTTTGTAGACTAGGCTGGCCTCGAACTCACAAAGATCCACCTGCCTCTACCTCCCAAGTGCTGGGATTAAAGGCGTGAGCCACCACCGCCCGGCAAGACTGCCAATTTCTAAGCAGAGTTCCCTCAGCCACCCCTTAGGACTCAGGCTCTGGGCAGGCTTGGAAGCTGCTGATCCTAATGCCTTGCCTGTCCATGCAAGCAAGCTTGTTTTCCATAAGCTTCATAACCCAACATCCCCTGAAGGATCAGAGAAGACTTCAGGGCACCAGCACTGAGGTTGTGCAGGATGAGGAGGAAGTTCAGATCCCCAGCATCCACACAAAAGCTGGCCCCAGGGCAGCCTGACTCTGTGATCCTGGTAGGATGGGGGCGGGGACGAAAAAGGGCATCCTAGCTCTCTGGAGCTCACTGGCCCAGCCACTCTAGCCTATCAGTCAGTAAGCTCCAGGTTCAGTGAGAGACCTGACTCAAAAAATATGAGGGGAGTGACAAAGGAAGACACTTGATGTCTGTCTCTGGCCTCCATGCACATGTGCACACACACACACACACACACACACACACACACACACACACAAATGCACATGCATCAAAGAAATATGAATGTATGATATTGTGGAGAGGGCATCCTTAGTAAGCAGCCATTGCCTCTGCTCTATCCTTATAGGCAAATGACATGGTCACAGGTTTGGTTTTGTCACTGAATGAAAGTGGGAGGTAAGCAAGCAGAACTGCTGGCATTTCATGGCTCTGGTCCCCTCCTGGTAGGTTCTTGCTGTTATTCCACAACACTTTTTTGAACACTTGCTCTGTCCTATGCACTGCTCTGGGTGTTGGAGATACCACAGTGATCAAAACAGACTCCTCAAAAATTCTATCTTTGAAGAAGGTCAAGACCTGTATTCAAGGGGAAGGGGAGAATGAGGAGAAAGAAGGGTCGGGAACATCCATCCAGTCAAGGATTGCATGGTGGCATATGAATAACATCAGTGGGCACTCAGGCAAAGGCAGGCCAAGTCAACAACTACCTTTGCGTACACTGCGTCTTATCTTTGAGAGTCTCAGACCAGGATGTCTAGTCACCACCACTGTCACTTCACAGCAGTGACTGAAGCCCAGAGAAGGAACACTTTTTGTCAAGAGCAAGGATGAGGTCCTGCAGCTGTTACAGACTCTGCCCCAGCCTCACCTTTATCTTTAGTGGTCCTATCCTCTTGGGGGCAGGCATGTTCACTTAGCAGTCTTGGGAGTTAGTCTCAGTATTAGGTATGGGCTGGTGATCAGTCACGAGCCTTGGCAGACAGTTGGCCTAGGTGCCTTGAGTCTTTGCCCATCAGCATGCTCTCATGGGTGCCACACACTGGCCTTGGGGTCTGGACTGGGTAGCAGAAGTATGAGTGGGTGAACGCAATCTGGATCTTTCTCAGAAGTGAGAGATTTTGTGGGCGGAGGTGCCTTGGGGTATTTGCACCATGGCCAGCTAAGCAGCGGGCTAGGGACTTGATTTCCTGGCACCCTCAGGAGAGTAAAGTGGAGTGATCCTTGTTCTGCCCAGTCCTGAGAAAGTACAGAGCTTTCCATTCAGCTGGATCACCTAGGCAACGCTGTATGACATCACAGGACAGAATCAGTCACACAGGTGGAGTTCATCAGGGTGGAGTCAGAAGCTCTCTTCTCCTTCCTGGTGAGAAGCCCTTGCTCTTTCTGTTCCTGGTGACTGCGACTGGCTCGCCACACTGTGTGCCCAGACTCGCCACACTGTGTGCCCAGCCCTTTGTTGTTCTATCATAGCATAGAAAACCTAATCACTACCCTCAGAGATGTTGCAATAAAGTTCTAACAGTAGACATGTAGCCTTTTTGGGTACTTGGAGTCTTCCTTCTGCCTAGCCATAAGTACAGGACTGGGGAGATGGTTCAGTCAGTAAAGTGCCTGCTTGGGCGTGTGGGGTCCTGAGTTCAGATCCCTAGCACACATGTAAGCATCAGATCATGGCTGCACACACCTGTAATCGGCCCTGGGAAACAGTAGTAGGTGCGTTCAGAACTCACCAGCCAGCCTAGCCAGTGCCTGAGGCCCAGGTGCAATGAGAGAACTGAGGAAGTTCTCTGGCCTGAGACTGAGGAAGAGACCTGACACCAACCTCTGGCTTCCACATGCGCAAGTGTGGACATGCACCTCCAGCATGTGCACCTCCCCCGTGAACATGTTCACATATATATAGCACACAAAAGTGATCATTACAAAACTCAAAGGGGTATTTTTTTCTTAGAGGATGGTAGGACTATGGGGGAGAGAATGGAGACAACTGAAACATACATTATTGGTGACACTTTTTAAAAAGAATCACTATTTTATGTATTTTTATGTGTATTGTCTGAATGTGTGTCTGCATATCACGTTGTACGCATTGCTCACGGAAGCCAGAAGAGGGCATTGGATACCGGGGCAACCAGAAGGCTCAAGTAGAGAGCCGAGGCTCAAAGTCAGCCTCAGTTCCTCCATTTCCCCAGTCTCCCCATCCCCAGGGGCAAACTACTTGTACACATCCCAGGAAAGTGTCTCTCTCTCTCTTAGAGACCCCAGCTAGATCTTCCTTCTCCCCTTAGTACCCCACTGCTATCTCCATTTCTTTGCCCTTCAGCTGAGCAGCAGGGTTGGATGAGGTGGGAAACGCAGGTGGTGTGCTCTTGTAGTGAGTCACCACTCACAGCTGTGTGATTGTAGGTACACTATTAACCCTCTCTGGGCTTTAGTTCCCTTCCTCGTACAATGAGGAGCCTGGGCCGCTATGGGGGCTGAGTGAGATAGATAGAAATTACTCAGTCTTGAGCTTGGACTTGGTGTTTCCTAGCGGACATGGGCTGAAGAAGTAACTAATGCCTGCAGATGCTAGCTGTACACTTCTAGCCCAGTGCTAGTTCATCATGCCCTCTCCAGATACCCTAGCCCATTCAGTTCCACTTCCAGGCCGGTTCCCATGGCCACAGCACCACTACTCACTTTTCTTGTCTATAGGGTGTTGCTCGGGACCCTCCTCCCAGGAAGTTCAGAACAGAGGCAGCATCCTTTGTGCATGGAAACACCTGCCTGAGTTTGTGTGGCTTTGGGGCAGCCCTTATACCTTGCATGGTGTTTAATCATTGTGGACAGAGGACTTGGGACTTGGCCATGTCATTGTTCCTCTCTAGACTTTTTTACTTTGATAGCTGTCAACTCAGGCAGTTCTTTTACAGCATTAATTCCTCCCAGCCCTGCTAGTGTATACAGTAGATGCTTCCTTGGTGGCTGAAAGTTATAAGACCATGCAAAGATCCAGTGCTTTGTCATAGTATTGATTTCACAGCCGGCTGGCTAAAGCTCACATCAACTATGAGTCTGAGGCTCTGAGTTTCTGTGGAGATCTTGGACCTTTCCTTTGCTTCAATTATGGCTTCAATAGGGTCATATGAAGCCAGTTCACACTCTCTTTTAAAGTGCCATCTGTCGGGTGGTGGCGGCACATGCCTCATGCCTTTAATCCCAGCACTTAGGAGGCAGAAGCAGGTGGACCTCTGTGGGTTCGAGGCCAGCCTGTTCTAGAAAGTGAGTCCAGGACAGCCAGGGCTACACAGAGGAACCCTGTCTCCAAAAACAAAAACAAAAACAAACAAACAAACAAACAAACAAACAAATAAATAAATAAAGTGCCATCAGAGTTTATGCTTAAATCACTGCAGTCATACTGTGCTAGGGACATCCTATAAGGGTGGATCTGTGAGTCTGCCTCTCCAGCCCATTTTCTCCCTACCCTCTGTCTTTGGGGAGGATGGACTGTTGGGTCCCTTTGTAGGGCCTCCTTCTGTTCCCTCATACCAAAGACAGAACGGACCACTTCCTCCTCAACACTCTGGCAGGAGGGTAGGTGAGCATCTTGCAAGGCAGTTTCAGTCTCTGCTGCCGTCACTTAGGGTGTAAGTGCCTCTCATTTGAACCCCAGATCCTTTCTTCCTCTTTTCCTCCCTGCCCTGCGCCTCAGGAGGTGATCCTCAGCTGTGACCACACTGGGTTCCCGTTGGGTTGGGCTTCCTTGAGGTGCCTGCAGCGATCTGGAAAACTCTATTCCCGTTGTGGGTTGTATCCTTCCACCCAAGGCCACCCAGGCTACTGACCCAGAAAGCTGCCCTTTGGGCTGAGTTCATGTTTCCAACTCTTGCCCTCCAAGCCTGGGGTCATAAGGCTGCTTGAGATGACAATCCCCATGTGTTCCTCTTAAAACTGAGACTGCTTCTGTGTGAGCCCTTCTTGTAGGCCTGTGCTGTCACATGACATCCCATAATCACCACTGTCATTCTGCCCCAGCACCTTCATACATCCCAGCACTTGTTGAACATACACTATGAGTGGGGGCGGGGCTCTTGGTAGCGGCTTTAAGTACATGGCCTCAGTTAAGCCTCACATTATGATCCTTGGAAACAACTTTTGTCACTCTCTTTGTCAATGAGAGACAGGTGCTCTGAGGAAATAGACCTGTCTAATGTCATTGGCTGTGAAAAAAGAGCAGGGATTTGAGTCCAGGCTGATTGGCTGGGACTCTGAGCATGCCCAGCAACCTCTGCAGCTCTGCAGTCTTTCCCTTTCTTTTGGGATAAAAAGGTGTATTCTCCTTGAAAACCAGGGTAACGAGGATGGGGTTAGGACCAGACACAAACATCTGTGGGTTGTTTTTGTTGTTACTGTTTTCTTCTGGGGTTGACCCGAGGGCGTGGTAGGCAAGCCCTCTACTATTGAACCACCCCACAGCCCCACCCAACCTTTTGAATAAGGGCAGGACTGCGAAGCTAGATGATGGCATCAAAAAGAGCAAGCTGGAGCCGGGCGGTGGTGGCGCACGCCTTTAATCCCAGCACTTGGGAGGCAGAGGCAGGCGGATCTTTGTGAGTTCGAGGCCAGCCTGGTCTACAAAGCGAGTCCAGGACAGCCAGAGATATTCAGAGAAACCCTGTCTCGAAAAACCAAAAAAAAAAAAAAAAAATTCCTTTATCCTGGAGACAGCAAGCTGGTGTGTCTTGGAAGCTCATCTGAGCAGAGTGGCATAGCATCCGGAGGAGGCCACTGGTACCACATGCTAACCGATCATTTTGCCCCTGACCCCAGCTGGTATCTGAGTTGTGCTTGGCAGTATCAACCCAGCCATGGACCAGTTTTGGCCAAGCTCTATGGATACAGGCTGCAGTGACAGGACCTATTGGCCATGATGGCCACAGTTAACAGTGGAGAGTCTAGGAGACTACTTCTGTCTCTCCTAAGTCCTTTAGTATGCAAAAGAAACCTTAATAAATGGCTACTGGCCTGAATCTGAGTGTGTTTATTCTTTTCCCCCAGTCTGTGGCTATGTCTTTTGGTCCCTTGTTCTCTCGGCCTCTAGTCCCAGGAGTAAGTGAGCAGGGGAGACTTCAAAGTTCATGATGCCTTGGAATCTGTAGAGCCCCCTTTTAGCCCTGTTCTGCTGTAGTCCCTTGGACCTTAGTAACCTCAGTGGCCTCATCAGCTAAGTGGCTGTGCTGACTGACTCCTGGAGAGGGTATTAGACAAGCAAATGGGGTCAGGAGGAACTAGGCAGCCCAGAGGTTTCCTTCAAATTCCTGCCATGTTATGTGATAGAGAGCACCCATGACTCTGACTTTGTCTGCAGCAAACACAGGAGTGACATGTTAGCTAGTTCAGCTCCTATCTGCTTAGCACGCACCCTGATTGATTGCTCTGTTGGAAGATTCTTCGCAGTGTTGAGTAACCAGAGATCTCATCTGAGGCGGCTCAGGCCCCACTGTCAACCCATAAATCACTTTACTAAAGGTGCAGCATGGCTTTTGAACATTTTTCTTTTAAAAGAATCGATAACTCGTTAACAAGCGATTGAATAAAGGGTAAGTGAGGAAGCTACCCGCTATTCCCATCCATTAGGAAGGGGCAGAGGTGGTCGGTACCCTGTCAAGGTGGAGGGTGTGTATTTACTAAGCAGGAGGCTTTTGTGGGGCAACTGGTCATCAGCACATTTCTGTGTCCTCTTGGCCCCAACTCTTCCAACTGTCTGGTCTGCATGCCCCAAGAACGTCTGTCTCTCCTTACTCCATCTCCACTTTATACACATGCTCCCGCTGCCTCTGAGTAGGCAATGACCTCTTCAGCCTTGGGGTCTTTATATACATGCTGCTCACTCTGCTTGATGGTTTTGTCCCTCAGCTAAAGTCATAGACCACTGACCACCACCAAATCTTCTCTGAAACCTGACTCCACTCCTTTTCCCACATAATAGCACCAGACCCACAGCTTATAGGCAAATCTCTACCAGAGCTCAGGACCTGCTATTTACTTCTCTAGGACAGGGTGAGTCTTCCTTGAGGGCAGGGACCATGCCTGGGGAAGCTGTGTCCCAGGGGCCAGCACCAAGTTTGTGTCAGGTGGGTGGTTGGTGAGTGAGGAACGACGTTAGCATTGAGTGCTTCCCTCCCCTCATTCACCTGGGATAGTGATGTCTGTTTCTCTAGTGTGGTCCCTCCTGGTGCCTCTCTCCCCACAAGGGTGGAGAGCATCTGCAAATCTCAGAACAGTGACTAATATTTAGTGTATACCTACTATGTCATAGAATAGTGTAGATACCTTTGTGTAGGTTAATCCTCTCTATAGTGCCTACTTATGATTGTTGTTTTGAGACAAGTCCTTGCTATGTAGCCCTGGCTGGCCTAGAACTCCTTACATGGTTCAAGCTGGCCTTGAACTTGTGGGGCTTCTATTGTCTTTGCCTCCTGAGTGTTGGGATTATAGGTGTGTGCCACTGTGTCTGATCATTGTAAAGACAAGGAAACTAGGGCTAGGCATGTAGCACAGTTGATAGAGTGCTCACCTAGCACACACAATGCTCTGTCCCCAGCACTGCATAAAACTGGATGTGGTGGGACTGGAGAGATGGCTCAGAGGTTAAGAAGACTGGCTACTCTTCCAGAGGACCCAGGTTCAATTCCCAGCACCCACAAGGCAGCTCACAACTGTCTGTAACTCCAGTTCCAGAGGACCTGACACCCTCACACAGACATACATGCAGGCAAAACACCAATGCACATAAAATAAAAATAAATAAATTGTCTAAAAAAAAAAAACTGGGCATGGTGACACAGGCCTGTAATCCCAGCACTTGGGAGGTAGACCCAAGGACAAAAAGAAGTTCAAGGTCATCCTTGGCTATATACCATCCTTAAGCCAAGACTGGGTTACATGTTAAGACAAGGAAGCAGCTGGCTGGGCTGAGGTGGCACAAGCCTTTGATTTCGCTACTCAGGAGGCAGAGGCAGGCAGATCTCTGAGTTCCAGGCTAGCTTGGACTACATGGTGAGTTCCAGGACAGCCAAGTCTACAAAGAGAAATCCTGATTCAAAAAGAAAAAAGAAGAAGAAGAAGAAGAAGAAGAAGAAGAAGAAGAAGAAGAAGAAGAAGAAGAAGAAGAAGAAGAAGAA
>CAJQZJ010031900.1:5940688-5957679 GCA_907164525.1 Lophiomys imhausi | reverse complement strand
AAGAAGAAGAAGAAGAAGAAGAAGAAGAAGAAGAAGAAGAAGAAGAAAAGGAGAAGAGGAGGAGGAGGAGGAGGATACTGAAGCCACATTGAAGAGTTTGTATTCATCACAGCACCCTTCTTATCCTCCCTTACTGAAGTGTCTATAGAAAACCTAGGAACAGAGTCCGGAGCTCCAGTCCCAGGACAAGTCTTAAGGCAGACTCTGCAGCCAGGATAAGACAGAAAGTCTGAGGGTCTTCAGTTAGAGGAAGCCACTCATTCAGGTAGCCTGGGGCTGGAATGGCTCTCTCTCAGACCTCCAGCTCAGCACAGGCTACTCCTGCCCACATTGCCTGCTGCCTCCACCAGACCACCAGAGAACAGAGCCTTTGGCCCTAATCTCATTTGAGGCCATGAAATCACATTTGCAGTGTGTTAATGCAGCACGGAGCTGGCCCAGCTGTCTTGTCTCCTGGCAGAGAGAGGAGCCTAGAAAGCCATCTTGCTGGGAGGGAAGTCTCTTCAGGAACACCAGGAGACAGAAAGCAATTACACTCTAAGAGGAGATTAAAATAATGTCTACACTCGCCGTGCTCACCTAAGCGCCTCAGCACCATCCAGCCTGCAGTGAGTGACTTAGGGCAAGTTTTCTGCTGGGGGGGGGGGATGCCTGACCCCAGAGCACTACCTCCCCAGTAGTCTCCAAGTCCCCAAAGAAACCACCATCTTCCAAGCCCTGTGTCTGCCCCAGCTGTCCTCCATCTAGAATATAGCCTCTTGTTTCTGCCAATATTTTGCCTGAGATCCCAGCTTCCCAAACTCTTGCTTTGTGCTTCTATGTGCTTCACAATTGATCTACACTTCTGCCAGGATATCTTCCCCAGTCCTTATGACCCAGGAATGATGCTATAAGGTGAAGCCCCATAGCTGAAGGTCAGCAGGACTAGAATTTTCCATTATCTACCTCCCTATTTTCCTCTCCTGACTCAGTACAGTCTGCCTCCATATATATGAGTTCCATGTCCATGGATTCAATCAACTTTGGCTTTAAAATATTTGAAAAAGAATTAGTTTCTAAGGTTGGCATGCTTGGCATGCCCAAGGTCTGGGTTTGATTTCCAGCACCTCAAGAATAATAAAATAAAATTGTATCTGTACTGAATGTATAGATTTTTTTCTTGCCATGAGTCTCCAGACAATATAGTACAACAACTATCTACATTGTACCAGAATCCCATTAGGTATTGTGAGAAATCTAGAGATGAATTAACTGTATAGGAAGAGCTAGGTGCAACTGCATACTCTTGTAAGCCAAACACTTAGGAGGCTGAGACAGGAGGGTCACAAGTTAGAGGCTAGCCTGGGATGTCTAGTAACACCTTATCTCTCTCTCTCTCTCTCTCTCTCTCTCTCTCTTTAGGTTTTTTGAGACAGGTTTCTCTGTGTATCCTTGACTGTCCTGGACTTACTTTGTAGACCAGGCTGGCCTTGAACTCACAGAGATCTGCCTGCCTCTGCCTCCTGAGTGCTGGGATTAAAGGCATGTGCCACCACACCTAGCAATTACAGACAGCTGTGAACTGCCATGTGGGTGCTGGGATTTGAACCCGGGTCCTTTGGAAGAGCAGTCAGTGCTCTTAACCGCTGAGCCATCTCTCCAGCCCAAGACCTTATCTCTTTTTTTTTTTTTTTTTTGGTTTTTCGAGACAGGGTTTCTCTGTGTATCCTGGCTGTCCTGGACTCACTTTGTAGACCAGGCTGGCCTCGAACTCACAAAGATCCGCCTGCCTCTGCCTCCCAAGTGCTGGGATTAAAGGCGTGCGCCACCACCGCCCGGCTAAGACCTTATCTCTTAATACTAGTAATAATAATAGTATAGAGAAAGATGTGTATAGGTGTATTTTAATAAAATAGCATGGTATTTGCATAGAACCTATACACATCTTTCTCTATACTATTATTATTACTAGTATTAAGAGATAAGGTCTTGGGCTGGAGAGATGGCTCAGCGGTTAAGAGCACTGACTGCTCTTCCAGAGGTCATGAGTTCAATTCCCAGCAACCACATGGTGGCTCACAACCATCTGTAATGAAATCTGGTGCCCTCTTCTGGCCTGCAGATATACCTGCAGAAAGAACACTGTATACATAATAAATAAATCTTAAAAAAAAAAAAAAAAGAACTTGGGCACCTACAGATTTGGGCTCTTCAAGGGTCCTTGGAGTCAATTCTCAGGATACCAAAGACAACTATACCATCTTCTCTTTTGTCTTTTTAGCCTTTCCAGAGTGAGCCAGTTTGTGTCCCCTCCTATATCCAATGACTTCATAATCTCACCATGTTGCTCTTGTCTTCCTGGGAGTTCTGAGAGGTTGGACCTAGCTCAGAATTAGGGATCAACAAACACTGTACACAGAGGACCTAAGACTGCCTCCCTGTGGGTGGCAGGTAAGGATGTGTGGTTCCTCCTGCATTCAGGGATGAATCCAGGGTACCTTCCAAGTTGTCTATTTTTAGGGAGTTTGGGGGATCCTATCTCCTCCAAGAAGCCTTCCTCAACTGCAGGGAAACCAGCATTTCTCTTAATCGTCACAGTCATCTTGCAAGGGAGGCATTATGGTTCTCTACAGAGGAGGAAATATGGTCAGAGAAGTAACAGGAGCAGTAGGAGGCAGTGAACTGGAACTCAAGCCTGATTCTAAAGTCTGACTGTGGTAATTGTCGGTGTAAAAACACCATCATTCCCCAGGCAATGTATCGGAGGGTTTGCTCATGTGCTGGGAATGTTTATGCAATGTTTCTCCTATATCTCCTTGGCCAGTTCTAGGGAGCCCCAAGTTTTGACCTGAACTCTGCACACTGACAATCCCAACCTCACTCCAGCCTTGAACCCAACCCACCCAGTCCACGAGCCCCACCCACACTGTGGGGACCAGCTGAACACTGGGTAAGCTGTCTTAGCTGGTTTTGGTATGATATGATATTGTCCATATGATGCCACCAGGAAGCAAACTACTTCCTTCTGATCCTGTCCCAGGGGCCAAGAAGTGAAGCATTAGGTTCCCCCTTCCAAGGGACCGAGGAAGAGCTTGCAAACTGTGAGTCTCCCTGGGCTGTGGTGCAGCTAGTCATTTCCTTACCCTGCCCTGGTGCTGACTGCTAGAGCAGAAAGTCTGGAACATGCTGTGGACAGCAGGATCCCATCTTGGCTTTGCTGCTGACTCTGCAGGACCTTGCCTCCTCTAGGGTTTAATTTCCTCCACAAAAATGGAATGCTGTCAAGGCCACCCTGTCATCCTGAGACCAATGGGATGCTCCAATGGGCTTTGTGGGTGCCCAGTGAGGTGTGAGCTCTGCCTTTGTCAGTCTGACTTAGAGCAGTCTCCATGGCAGACATCCCTGAGCCCATGGAGATGTCACCTCCTTTCCATCCTCTTGGCATCCCTACAATTCTCTACTTCCTGATTTTTCCCTACCAGCCAGTCCCCTGTCCAGATCCATATCCTGCCTCTACACTGTGTTCTTTCTGAGTGTTCCATTAGAACCCTTCTCTCTTCTGCCCCATCTATCCTTGAGGCAAGGCTCATCTTCCTGATGTCTGTGAGGAGAGCTTTACACGATGAGTTCCCACCTTTCCCCTCACCCAAGCCTCACAGTTCCCTCGATAGACATCACTCTGCCCATTGTTCAGCTAAAGACTGTGAGGCCCAAGGAAGTCAGGGACTCTACCTGAGTTGTAACTGCTCAGACAGAGCCTGGAACTGAGGTTCAAAGCTGCAGTCTTCTGAATCTTTACAGAGCCACGTTTCTGCAGTTGAGGTTCACTCACAGATACTGTGGGTTTGAGAAATCACTGTCAGCATCTCCTACTTCCTCCCTGGGCCTTCCTGGGCATTTCCCCAAGGGCTGGACACACAGAAACTTAGTCTGCTGCTTGGGAGAGTGAATAGGATGAATGAATAGGTGGACGGATGGATGAATGAATGGAGACCACCTTATGTCAAGTGAGGCTGGACCACAGTAGCATAAGGCAGGCTGTGGGAGCAAAATGGAGGAAGGACACCCATATGCATGCTCTGTTTATTCCAGGAAAGGGGCTGCTCTTGGCTGGCCTCAGTGTCTGCTGACCCTGAGACTTTGCAGACCCAGCCTAGGCTGAGGATGGCTATGCTGACCCCTGGTAGGCCAACCCTCCCTGAGACCAAAGCATGCAGGCTGTCAGCTTTTCCCTGCTGCCCGCTCCCATCTGTTGTCAGAGTTGTACTAAATATCAGCTTCACACAGTGCTTTAATCTCACTCCATACATCACACATGCCATGTCCCCAAGCCTCTTAATCATTTGGTAGAGACTGTGCTCTGGGGGTCTGTACAGAGATGAAGCCAAGAGGCATGGGTCTAAATGTGGGAGCATGTGTGCTAAGAGGTCGTGTTGTGGTTTTGCATACATAAAAACACTATGGGCGGACTGGAGAGATGGCTCAGCGGTTAAGAGCACTGGCTGCTCTTCCAGAGGTCATGAGTTCAATTCCCAGCAACCACATGGTGGCTCACAACCATCCATAATGAAATCTGGTGCCCTCTTCTGGCCTGCAGATATACCTGCAGACAGAACACTGTATACATAATAAATAAATCTTAAAAAAAAAAAAACAACACTATGGGCATGTGTGGTCCTGTGAGCCTAAACATCTGTGAAGGTCATTGCTGGAGATGAGAGATGGGTCCACATTTCCCTGGAGCTGGTGCTGGGGTGCCTAAGAGGACTTCAGAAACAGGCACCTCCTTCCTCTTCATCTCTTCCAATTCCATTCTCTCTCTCTCTCTCACATACACACATACACTTACACACACACACAAGCAGGCATCCAGGAGGTGTGAGTCAGCACCAGTCCTTGCTGGTGGGAGGGGGGGAGAGGCAGAGAGGAGGCGAACCAGCAGGGCCATCTGCTGTGTTCCCTTCTAACAATCTGCTAATGGAGCCACTTCCCAGACTAGCACCCAGACTGGCCCTCTCCACCCTGCAGTGTGGTATGTGACTGAGGGACAATGGGACTCACAAGTCTATAGCACCCCTCTCTGGGGAGACTGGCCAGACAAGAAGGAGCGATATGATTTTCTAGGTACAGAAAATCACATTGGTCCTTCTAGGTCGGACTGTATACTACTTCACTTTCACTCAGATCTTCCCAGCAATAGTGGACACAGGAGTTGTTCTCACCCATTTCACAGGTGGGGAAGCAGAGGCTGAGAAAGTCCTGTAACTTCTACAAGGTCAAGATGCTGCTGGATAAACCAGATCTTAACCTACATCCAAGTCATTCTGATCCATGTGCCTGCCTGTCACCGAAAGCTGGCTGCTCTGTCCACGCAACTGATAGAGCGGGGTGAGGGGGCGCTCTAGGACAGGACTTCAAGGGCCAATTGAGGCAGCATGAAGATCGGGCAGGGCGGAGGCAGAGGCACAGGCTTGGGAAAGGACATAAATATGGGACCCCTACAACTGATGCTCATTCAGGATAACCACCATGGGTAGAATCCCTGGGTCCTCCCTTGAGGAGTCCTTGGTTAGGAAGTGATTTGTCGCTGGTGACCAACAGGCCATTATGCAGCCAGTCAGCCCTTAGCTTCTCCCCTTGGTGTGTGTGTGTGTGTGTGTGTGTGTGTGTGTGTGTGTGTGTTGGAGGAGGGATTGGAAGTGCCCAATGCCCCATCCTCCCCAGGGCCAGAACTGACTACTCCACTGCTCTACCAGCCGCAGCCTCACCACCTTAGAGATAAGCTACACCCCTCTCTCTGTGGGTGACAACACCCCTGAGAACGCCTTGACAGCGTCTTTGTTCCTCAGAAATAAAAGAAAATCGAGCTACAAAGGAAAACCTCAGGTAGCTTTTAGCAGGGCTCAGCTGCCTGGGGCAGAGTGTGTTTAAGCTGGAGGCACTTGTCGCTGGAGCTTGAGGGGAGTGCCTCAGACCCCTCCCACCCCTCTTACCACAGAGGGACTGGGAGGGGTCTGAGGCACTCCCCTCAAGCTCCAGCGACAAGTGCCTCCAGCTTAAACACACTCTGCCCCAGGCAGCTGAGCCCTGCTAAAAGCTACCTGAGGTTTTCCTTTGTAGCTCGATTTTCTTTTATTTCTGAGGAACAAAGACGCTGTCAAGGCGTTCTCAGGGGTGTTGTCGCCCACGGAGAGAGGGGGGAGGGGCGGGGTAGGCATTTGCCAGGGCCCGAACTGACCTGCTTGGGGCTCCAGACCCAGAAAGGTGGGGGCTGGGAGTCAATCCCTGGCACGTGCCTGCCGAAGGGCGCTGGTGACTGGGGGAGGGGTGGCAGCTGAGTCTCTAACTCGAGTTAAGAGAGAGATTAATATATTCAATCTGCTCCAGGGTAATTGAGGGAACAATTGGAGTGTTTTTCTAAAGCCCATAAAACTGCCTCATTTGCAAGGAAGAGCTGCCTGGCCGCAGTCCACAGATTTGATGGAGGCAAGACAGTCAGAGAAGGGACAGCGCTGGGACCCCAGGGCGGAGTCCATTGGAGAGTCAAGCACATCGACCAGCGAGGGGGCTGGCACATCGGCCAGCGAGGGCCCTGGCA
Source organism: Lophiomys imhausi (assembly GCA_907164525.1). Taxonomy (NCBI): domain Eukaryota; kingdom Metazoa; phylum Chordata; class Mammalia; order Rodentia; family Muridae; genus Lophiomys; species Lophiomys imhausi. The sequence goes on along the minus strand of CAJQZJ010031900.1, from coordinate 5,951,102 downwards.
GCTCAGGGCTAACGTGCTCTCTCCTGCACCTCCCATCACTTCCTTTTTGTAATCCCAGCATCATTTGCCCAAACCTATCTCCCAACCTGTGAAATGGGCCACACAGCATTCCTCTCTACCAGGACTGTGGCTGGGGGAAGTTTTGAGAGACTAAGGAAGCAGGCTGGCACTGAGGGATGGGGACATGAACAAAGAAAGAGGTGCCCTGGCCTCCCTCCCCAGCCCTCTGGGCCAGCCCCCTGAGAGTGAATGGGGCAGTAAAGAGTAGAGTTAATGAAACCCACATCGTGTGCCTCTCCCGCTTGAACCACTCCAGTCTCCAGGGCAATGGGAATAGCACATGCAATAGCAAGCAATAAAAGGCATAATGAATTTAAAAGCAGCTAGGAGAGGGAGAGTGAAGACTGACAGGGCTCTTGGCCTGAAGCTGGAGGGTTCGGGGGGGCATCGAAAGTGCTGGCCTGCAGCTCTAGCCAGAATGAGGACAAGGAACAAACAGGCTGAATGGGGGTAGGGAGAGGGAGGGAACAAAGGGAAAGGAACGCTGGGGTGTAGGAGCAGAGGGTAGAGGTGAGGCTAGTCCCTTGCTTGCTCTGTGTCCCCTCCACTCCTCTTTAATAAAAGCCCCCAGCATGTTAGTGCCAGAACCACAGTTAGAGCCCACAGGCTGAGAGCCAGGTGCTTTGCTTTTGGTGACTGCTTTATTAGCTTTTTCTTTCTTTCCCTGCTCCTTAGGGGCAAAACTAACTAAATAAATAAATTTAAAAGGTGTTTTAAATGTAAGAAATTAAAAAAAAATTGAAATCGTCTTTAAAAGGCTCCAGGGAAACAGAATCATTTCCATGAAACAAAACCACAATTGTTTGGAAGAGGTACTTCGGGGAGGGGAGGGATCTCACCACACCCTCCTCCCTCTTCCTTAGGAACCCGGGACCCCTGGGCCTTGCCAGAGGAAATTAAGGTTCACAATGGTAGGAATCCCCAAGGTGGCCCCCAGAGCTATGAGCAAGAAGTTAAACCTTATGTTTCCAGAAACTCCATACTGGGAATTTCCAGCCCAAATTTCCCTCAACAGCTCTCTCTGTGGGAAGATTTCCCTGGGAGATGAACTAGAGAGGACACAATGGCTCAGGGACAGTCTTCCCTTCTCTCCCCAACCCCACCAGGAGACACGGGGGTTTTTACTGGGGAGAGGGGGGATTTGATCAGCCCTCAGATTTTTTTTTTTTTTTTTTTTTTTTTTTAGTTTTTCCAGACAGGGTTTCTCTGTGTATCCTTGACTGTCCTGGACTCACTTTGTAGACCAGGCTGGCCTCGAATTCACAGAGATCCGCCTGCCTCTGCCTCCCGAGTGCTGGGATTAAAGGCCAGAGCTCAGATTTGCCTGCGCTTTCTACCCTCCTCCCCAGTGTCTCCTCTGCCTAGCACTGTACAGACCACATGCCCCCTTTCTGATCACTGAATCTTCTGGGAAAGGACAGCCAATGCTTAGTCATGTGATCTCAAAGCTGCCAGGAGGTGAATTCAGGTAGTACCGGGTGTGGGCAGACATCTAAGGAAGCCCCTGTGTCCTGGGGGAGGGTGACAGCCAGTGGCTGCAGGAACTTGAGGTAGCTCCTGCTTGTGTGCTCCTGTGTCCTCCTTTGTGAGTCAGGGCACCGCTGAGGGACTTCCACCCTCAGTCTCTGGCTGCCTATGTTGGAAATATTTATGGGAACAGTCCCTGCTAACCACCCCCATCCCCTGGAAAATATTAGCTCAAACAAACTGTATTTGGTGTGGCCATTTAGAACCAAGAGACCTGTGTGCCATGGCCAAGAAGCAAAAGGATTCAGACTCAGTCAGCAGACATTCATACCGAGCCCTGTCCCTGCAGCCCAGTTAGATGCCTGACTGCCTTTCATCCCATTGTCCTATTGTCCCCACTCCATGACCTTCATCTGTTATGGCTTGGGGGAAAGTGACATACACTGTGCAAAGCAAAAAGCCCTCTTGTAACTAAAGGTATAAATTGAATAGGTTGTGGAGACACCTGGTACCAACAGGACTGAGAACAGGTTGGAATGAATGAAATATATGCTGGGAAGGTTTCCTGGAGGGAATGACTTTGACTTGAAGCTTTTGCTTTTGGAGCCTAGAAATCTGTTCCTGGAGTTGAACCGAATTTTGCTGAAGTTGCTCTGGGACTCTAAAATAAAATTCTCTCTTGTCCGTTTTTTTCCTCCTATTTGATGCTCATTTCTCTCCAGCTCCCTTTCTCCTCCTCTCCAATTGTCAACCAGAAAGCCCTCCTCTCCTGGGGAAAGTCCCCTCTTCCTTCTGAAATCCTCTTATCTGGGCTTCTTGTCCCTATCCACAAGGCAGGGAGACAGTATGACTGTGGGTCCCAATAATTCCAGGCTACAGTCATTCAAAGAGCAACTGGGCCCCACTAGCCTTTTGTGTCCTGCTGAGTCTCCAAGTGACAATAGGGACAGCAGCCTCAGCCTTAGGCTGAGCTGCTGGGCTGAGTCCTCCGTTCATAAGGAACCCTCCATTGTCTGTGGGCTCTGGCACTGTCATCAGGGCTGTGATTGCTGACCCCCCACCCCCACTAAGGGGAGCGATTTTCCTCTCCCTTGAAAGCTATTTTCTTGTCTTGATAGAAGCAGACATCTGACACTTTAAGAGGGAGTATGGCGCAGAGATGATGGCTTTAAATAACAGAAATTAGAGCTGCTGAGGTCGAGGCAGCCATCTCGCCAAACCCCTCCCCCTAGCAGTCCCAACCTCCTTCACCCACATTTTACACTGTAGCCTGAGTACACTGTCCACGTGGCTCAGGCTGGCCAGGCCATGCTGGGACCCAAAGAACAGGGACTATTTGTTCCGGAGTTCTGAACCTCCTCTGGAATGTCTTGTCTCGAGATAATACAATTAGACAGAGGGCCAGGGCTCAGGCTCTGTACACAGAGAACTTTCAGGCTCACCTAGGCTGCCTGGAACAAAATGGAGATGAGCACAGGAGGGGATCAGAAAAGTGTGTTAACTGATTCAGAAATGAATGCACAAAGATCAGAGAGGGGCTGTTAGTAGGCCAGGAGACCTGGGCAAGAGCAGCTGTTTCTGGGTCCCTGTCACATACTGCCTGCTTACTTTGCATGAAGTCCTTTCCTCACAGACCCCCATCCTGTGCCTCCCTCTTTGCCTCCAGAACTGAATACCCGTCTCTGCTCTTTCCCATAATAGCTTCGATTCCTCCCACTCCTTCCCGCATTGAACCTCTCCATGACAGACTCAGTCTACCTCCCTGGCTCTACTCAAGTTGTGCCTCTGCTGCCAGCTGAACCACTCTCTTCTCTTTGCTAGCTTATACTAGACCTCATCCCGGGAAGCTTCTCCCCTAAGCTCCAAATTCCCACCCCTGAACCTCACCCACCTTGTGTGGGCCTGACAGCCAAATGCAGGATGGAGGGGTACATACATAAGTGAGGGGAGAGGGAGGAGAAGACCCCTCTCAAATGACACGTCTTCTGAGAAAGCCTTTCCTGGACTTAGACTCCCTCTTCAGAGCATCCCTGCCAGCTCTGAGGACCATAGTATCCATATTGTATCCAACTGTATTGTAACTAGTAACGCTCTTATGCTTAGAGGCTGACCAAGCCTTGGGTTCCACAAGCCACTGTGTTGTGAGGTTTTCAGTAAGTGTTGAGATTTAGTGAAATTTGGAATCCTGAGCTGTGTCTTCTCCACCTGTGAAAGGAACTACTGCTTACTCTGTGAATTCTCAACTGGACATGACGTCTGGATGCAGAACATGGCCATAGTGGGGAACCTGCCCACAGAAGGATTGGCACCTCTCACCTCAGCCTGATGCTGCTGGGGAAGTGGGGGTGGGGGTTGTCCTGGTTCCCAGCTGAGCCTCTCCTGGTCACTTTTGGTGCTGGATGGGCTCACAGAAAAGACTTATGCTTTGCCACTCAGGACCTCCCACGAAGTCTGCTGAGAATGTAGGAGATCGAAGTTGGGGGCTGTAGGGCTGAAGACAGCCGGTTTTATCAGAGGCTGTGTGATGGAGCACTCACCTGTAGCTCTGGCTGGCTGGGCTCCAGAAGACAGTTTGAGACAGAGGACCTAGGGACCCTGTGCACATGGAAGGCCACCCTGTAGGCCAGGCCCCCACAGTGGCGGGCTGTGGGGGCCTCGCTGGCTCGGAGAAGAGCCAGGTTGCCGCAATACCGGTACAGGTCTTCATGCTCCTGTGCTGTGAGGTTCATCCGGGGCTCATCTGGTCGTGGGTAGATGGGGAAGATAGCTTCACCTACCCTCTGGGCCACCTGTCCTGAGGATCCATCCAGCCTCAGTGCCTCCACACGCAGATGTGCATCACTCTGCCCATCATTCTTGCAGAACCCTGGGTGGAGAACATGGCTTCGAATGTGGTCTCCCAGATCTCCCTCTTTCAGGGGGTGAGGACAGCCAAGGCCCTGGGGCAATTTGAGCTGAACCCAGGGGGGCTTGGCTAAGAGTTCTCTTGTGGGTGACTCATCTCGGGCCTCATCCAAGGCTTCTTCCTTTTACCTATGTCTCATGTGAGCCCACTGGAGTGAGAAGGCTTATAGCTTATGGGAGTGTTCTGGGTCCTGACACTATTCTGGGCCAGGGAAGAGTTTGAACAACCATAGCCTGGGACTTACACCAGGAATTTTGCCTGGAAAGTTTCCACTCTAAGCCTGGATCTTCTAGATCACTTAGCTAGTTTTGATTTAAAGTTCCTGTCTCTTCATACCCAGTCTGGAAGTTCCTGGAAGGTGAGACCAGGATATACTGTCCACCATGTCTGTTCATTCTCCAGTCTTACAATCAGTGGGAGTTCAGGGGCTTCTAGCACTACCCCACGTAATGTTCTCTGCCCAAGTCTAACTGTGCTTTGGGCTTGCTTCTACACCTCCCCTCTAGTTACTCTTCACCTTTTCCCTCTGTAAAAACATTGTCAGCATCGCATGTCACACTTAAGGAAGCAGGAGCTTCCACAGGGCCAGCATTTGCCCGAGCTCTCATAGTCACACAGACAGAGCTTGGAATTCAGTCTAGAACCCTGCCTCTGACCATCCCAGTTCCCTTGGAGCTCCCCAGGGTCCTGACAACATCCAGGGCAGAAGTCCCAAGGAAATCTCCTTCCCTTGGCTTCTGACTTCATTTTGTACCTTTGGGCAAAGTAAAGATAAATTTGTTCCTGGCGAAGGTGAGGCTGCGGCCAGGATCATGCTGCTCGATGACATCAGTGACAGCAGAGCAGGCTGGGAGGGGGTCCCCATCATTGACTTGCAACTGCACTCCAGTGCTGGAGCCTGCCTGCAGTGGGTTTTCAGCTGACAGCCTCAGGGCATATCTGCCCTCCTCATTAAATCCCACACTCAAGATCTCAAACTCCAGGTCCAGTGCCTTCTCTTCTGCCTTCAGTCTCTGGCTCAGCAGGGATGCAGGGAGGTAGGGATCAGGACCTCTGAAGGCCATGGGCTTCAGCTGGTTCAGAACTTTAGGTTCAATGTTACCCTCTCCTGCTCACAGTCCCATCCTGGGTCCAGTCTGAAAGCAGACAGGTTGGGCACTTGGGCGGCACCACACCCTTCTCTGTTTGTTTGAGAAGGATCCAGGCAACAAGCCAGAAAACTGAGCCTGAACTGGGGAACAAAAAGCAGCAATTAAGTCTTCCTATTTAGCATTTGATCTTCCAGCAAATATTTATTGAGAACCTACTGTATATAAGGCACTGTTTTAGGCATTTTGAAGAGAACAGTGAGGCAAACCCACATTCCTGCCTTCCTGAAGCCTGTCTTCTGGTGAAGGCAGCAGGCAGAGAAGACAAAGAGAGACCTGAAGTAAGGAGTGCAGTCAAGCTACAGATTCCCCTACAAAACATGTCCTAGGATCAAGCCAAATATGTGATACCTTCTGCTGGGGAAATTCTGTAGCTTAAAGATGTTCTGAGTCTGTAGAGGATGCTTAGGAACATGCATTCAGAACAGTTCACTTGCAGTTAGCTTTGATGGCTGAAATCGCTTTCATAAAGGAAAAGACACCGATGGCCACTGGCAGGTCCAGCTAAGGATCCCAGTATATGTGGCAGGCTTCCTTTACAACTATCAAATTCAGTTTCCTAAGACCCCCAAGGGGACACCAAAGAAAAGTCCTAGTGACCCAGCACACATGTGATATTCAGTAGATCCTTCTCTGTGGGTGTTGTTGCCCCTCAGTGTGATGGGCAGTAGTGTGGTAGATAAGCCATCCTGTAGCCCTAGCGATTTGGAACTCTGTAAGTCACACAGGGAAAAAGCCACAGAATGGCTGTTTTGGGGAGATGGTGGGTGGCAGAAGCTGCCTGAAAACCTGCCATGGACTGGAGTCTGTGATTTGTCTCTGCCTGTCTATCCTGGCTTGGGAAATCTGCTCTCTTCCCTTGTATGTCTGAAGCCACTGAGATGTCATAGGTGAGGATCCATGCTGCCTGCTCCCAAGAGAACTGGGAGTCTTCTCGGTTGGTTCTCCCAGTCCCTTCAGAACTGCAGTCCTCCCTGCTGCCCTCTCCATCTTTCCACAAAGCCTCTGAGGTGCCTTGTTAGCTTCAGCATGGTTTAGGACTCTCCACTGTCTGGCATCCCATCCTTTCCAACTATCCCTTTGCTACCCTGTCTCTAGGGTAGGCTCTCTCTCTCTCTTTCTCTCTCTCTCTCTCTCTCTCTCTCTCTCTCTCTCTCTCTCTGTGTGTGTGTGTGTGTGTGTGTGTGTGTGTGTGTGTGTGGTGTTGTGCATGTGCTTAAAAAACAAACAAAAAATAAATAAAAGACTAGGTTGATAGAATGGCTCAGTGGGTAAAAGCACTTGCTACCAAGCCTGACAACTTGAGTTTGATTCTTGGGACCCACATGGTGGCCAACTCCCCTCAAAATTGTCTTCTGATTTCCACATGAGCTCTGTGAAACAAAAGTTCACTCGCATATATGCTAGCTAGAGAGAGAAGGAGAAAGAGAGGAAGAGGGAGAGACCTTGGATCTGGGGATTCTGGGGTTGTAGCTCAGTTGCTAGGATTCTTGCCTAGCATACACTAAGCCTTAGGTTTGATTTCAGCACCACATAAATGAGTGAGTGTAATACAGAAGGTAGAGGCAGGACGATCAGAAGTTCAAGGTCATCCTTGACTATGTGTCAAGTTTGAGGCCAGCCTGGGCTACATGAAGAAAAGAAGCAACAAGAAAGCACTGATGATTTTTAAAATTATGTAAATGATATAAAGAGATAGATAATGTTTTCAAAAGTACAGCCCAGGCGTATGCTCTCTTTGCTGAGCTCTGGAACTCTGTCTCATGAAACTGAATCTTCCCCCACTAAACAGCAGCTCCCTCCCCCCCGCCCTCATTTCCTGGCAACCATACGTTTTGCTTCCTGTGTCAGGATGCCTATTGAACAGGCCTCTTCAGGTGCTCCTATGAATGGAGCCCCTCAGTACTGTCCTGTCAGACTGGCTCACTTCCCACAGGACAGCATCTTAGGGAAGGCTCAAACTGCACCAGGCCAGGTCTGTCGTGCACCTTCACACTGCCTGCCTTTGCTGGTGTGGTTCCTCTGCCCACACTGCCCAGTTCCTTCTGAAGCAAGACTGCTCCTCCTGCAGCCTTATAAAACCTTTACCTTCAGCCCCTCTAGGGATGCCCTCCTTGGTCACCCTGTACCCTTTCACATCCTCTTGGCAAGTCCCTGTTGAAGTTTCTTTAGAGAGAATTTGGTGGGTTTTGTGCCCAGGTCAGGACAAGTAGTAGGGATCTGTGAGGTGACTAAAGCATTGTGGAATGAATGAATAAGTGAATTCATTGAGAAAGATAGCTCAGCCAGGGCTGGAGAGAAGGCTCGGCTGTTAAGAGCACTGGCTGTTCTTTCAGAGGACCAAGGTTTGATTCCCAGCTCCCACATGGTGGCTCACAATTCTCATTAACCCTAGCTCCAGAGAATCCAACACCCTTTTCTGGCCTTTGTGGACTCTGCATATATTCAATGCACAGACACACATGTAGATAATGCTTCCGTGAACATTAAATAATAATAAGAGGAAAGGAAACACGACTCAGCCTCTATTTGTGGCTAGTTCATCTGGATTCCATCTGTGAGCAGTAAAGAGTGTCTGAGGCTTTGCAGTCCACTTGAGGAGCCTCTGTGTGCCCAGAAGGGAGGGAAGGGCTTTGAAGCAGGACAGGAGGCAGGACCTCCTGATGGTTAGGCCTTTCACAAGAGCCCTCCTCAACCCAGTTCTGCAGTCTTTTCATCATAGCATGCCAGGAGTGGACAGCACCCACATTTTACACTTGGGAATACTGAGTCCAACCCATTCTTAACAGCTTTCAAAAAGTTTAAACTTTAGGCAAGGCTGTCCTGGGTTGCAGAGCCTATCCTCCCATTGAATGTGGAGGAAGGCATAGGGTACCAGCAGTCTCAGAAGGCTGGCTTCCAAGACACCTTCTGCAGTCCAAACATGAAAGCCTTAATGGGGCCCTGGACTCTCCTCTTCTGCAGAAGAATGACCACTCAGAGGATGCTGGGGTCTGGAAGAGCCTGGGCCTGTAATTAGCCACCCTAGAGGCCCTCTTCCTGTTTCCCACAATGACTCTTTTCAGCCTCCCTGCCAGCACCCCTGGGCTCCTGAGGGCTCTCAGGCTCCTATCTCTAGGCACCTAACTCCCACTCTCTCTCCACCCACAACTCCCAGCCTCCGCCCAGAGCTGAGTTCTCACCAAAATCAGGGACATCCGAGAGTCCTCTGGAAGTTGCTGGGACCTGTGGCTGAGACACTCGTCCCCTTCCACAGCAGAAGAAAAGGGCCAGAGAGAACAGGTGGGTGGAGAGAGTGGGTTCATGTCTCTGGTGCCCAGGCTGTGGTATCCCTAGATCACCCTATCTCCCCATAGACCCGAATCCTGCACCTCCACCCAGCTCCTTCCAAAGCTTCCATCCTTCTCCAGCCCATCCTGCTCCCTTCAGGTCTGAGTGTCACTAGCTCATAGGGTGACAGGCAGGATTGCAAAGTGAAATATGGTAATCAGTCTGTCTCCACATCACAGACTGAGAAACTAAGGCCCAGGTCAGAGGATTTGAACTTATAACCACTCAGCTTATAGCTGGCAAAGGCACAGTTATTACAGAAGCATGGTCCCTTCCCTCCACGGAGGGCCTGGCTACCTGGAAACTGTCTCCTGTGTGGTACTTGTGAGCCTGCTCCCCTCAGATGGAGGCCCCGAGCTCAACACTGAGCAAGCTAAGGGTGACATGGCCATTCCTGAAATCCTTTGGACCTGACTTTGCAGGGTAGGAACTGTGAAAGTAAGCTGGGGCTCAAGAGATCCTGGGGACCATGCCTGCAAGTCCCTTCATCAGCTTTGCCTCTGGAGGCTGAAGTTCCAGGGGTGGCAGGAGGGGGAGGGCAGGCTCACTGGCAGAGTCAGCAGCACTGGCCTTTGGGAGTCTGATGGCCGACTGCTGGGAGGCCCAGTGCTGGCTAGCTGGCTCATGACTGTAGACTCTAGGGCTCCAGGAACGTCCAGCAGACAGGGCAGGTAAGCTGCAGAACTGAGCAGGAACTGGGGTGGGCAGCAGGGGGAGCTGGCCTGGGCCATCTCCATCAGGGGCTAGATGAAGGCAGGTGGGGCTAAGAAAGGTCCTTTCTGAAACATTTGGGAGGAGGAAGCAAGTTACATAGGGAGGGAAGGAGGAAAGGAGGAATTTTGTGTGTATGTATGTGTGTCTGTGTGTGTGTCTGTCTGTGTGTGTCTGTGTGTGTGTATGTCTGTGTGTGTCTGTGTGTGCATATGTATGTGTGTGTCTGTGTATGTATATGTATGTGTGTGTCTGTGTATGTGTGTGTCTGTATGTCTGTGTATATGTGTGTGTGAGTCTATATGTGTCTATGTGTGTGTGTGTGTGTGTGTGTGTCTGTATGTGTCTGTGTGTGTGTCTGTACGTATGTGTGTGTCTGTGTCTGTGTGTGTGTGTGTCTGTATGTGTATGTATGTGTGTCTGTATGTATGTGTGTGTGTGTGTGTGTGTGTGTGTTAGAGTTAGACATAGACTAAGGCATAGCAACAGTTAGGAGAGAGGCATGATGGACTGGGGCATGGTAAAGTGCTTGCTTTGCAGAGAGGCACTGAAATTTGATCCTTAGAATCTGCATAAAAGTAGTGGGCGTGTTGGCATGCACTTGTAACCCCAGAACTGTGGAGAGAAAGGTGGGAGAGCCCCTGCAAACCTAGTGTACTTGTTGAACTTCAGGCAGATGACAGACATTGTCTCAAAGGAAGTAGGCAGCACTGCTGAGGATGACATTTGTTTGAAGTTGCATACACCCATGCACACATGATCACACATACACCCATGCACACATGATCACACA
>CAJQZJ010031900.1:5919517-5940678 GCA_907164525.1 Lophiomys imhausi | reverse complement strand
CCATGCACACATGATCACACATACACCCATGCACACATGATCACACACACACACACAGATGTACACCTGCATATGCATGTAAAAAAGAAAAGACAAGAACATATTCTAAATCAGGCATAATCACTTACACCTGTATTCCTAGCACTCAGGAGGCAGAGTCGGGAGGATTGCTGCAACTTCAAAGCCAGCCCGAGCAACAAATTTTATAAATAAAGTAAGGAAGGGAGGGGATAGAAATAAGTTTGGGGACAAAGAAGGAGACCACCACTCCAACTGAAGTGTCTAGACAAAGCAAACTTTACTCTTGATCAAGGGAGTAAGGCCAGAAGATCAAACACACTGAGACAGGAAGTGCACTCGGTTTTCACTCTAATCAGGTTATGACTGTGTCTCCCTGAAGACTTGAGCTGGGGTCTGACCTCACGGTCTTAACTCAGTTGGCAAGTCTGAAAAGAACTGGCACACTGGAAATAATGGAAGGAGAAAGAAGTCACTTGCTCCAGGCCATCAAATTCCTGGAATACAGCAGCTGGCCTTTGTGTAAACAAAGGTTTCACTGCATGGTGTGTATGGGGGATTGAAACATTTATGTAAAAGTCTTACAAGGTGGGGAAGACAAAAAGATTTACATTATTTGTCATAAGTACAAGTTTTGAAGTATTTGATAGAAAAGACTCATATTCGGCATTTCTTACAGAGGGAAGCAAGGGGTAAAGGAGGAGAGACAGAAAGATGGAGACAGAGTGCTAATGTTTAGGATGGAGGGACTGATTGACAGGGATAGATAGCTGCACACAGATAGTAAGCAGACAAACTGTTGAGAACCAGGCCAGCCACTTGGATTAGTGAACTGAAGGGGTCTTCCCCTTATCCCAGAGTGGGTTTCCTAACTCCAGTGTGGAGCAAGCCCAAGTTATAGGAAGGGAAGTTCCTGGGCACAGTGCAATGTTCTGTGAGTGGAATGTGGGTGGGGAGATATTAGGTAGGAGTCTCTGATTATGCAGTCTCTGTGGTTAACTCTGTTTTGGCTGTGATAGACCATGGATTCACCTCATGGTGTGACCTCTGCTCGGACTCCATCTTTGCAGCTAACTTACTGCTCTGTTCCACTTAACTTATGACATTTGCCAGAGTCCCAGAAGACTTCTTGAGATCCATCCTTCAGGATTGCATTTTAGCCTTCTGTAAGGAGGAAGAGGTAAAGAAAACACTCCTCTCTTAAGAACATGTCCTAAGAGTTATGCTCAATACTTTTTCCATTTCACTGACTAATACTTAGTCTTAGAGTTGTATCCAGCAGCAAGGGAGTCTGGAGGATGAGCAATACTGGCTGAGAGTGGATTCCATTCAACACAGCTCCATGCTGTCTTCCAGCTCCTTTTTCACATCAAGCTTCAGCATATCCTTACAATTTCCTTTCACTTATTAAAAGATTATACATGTGATGAAAGTTTAAAGCATTCATTTCCAACAAGTAAAACCCCTGCTGTTAGGTTCACTCCTCTCCTATGTGTTGAGGGTGAAGCAAGAAAAAAGGGAACTTCCCCCTGCAGTCATCTACTAACAAGGCACCATTTAGGTTACATGACACCAATATGTGGACATCCTCTGGAACCTGAACTGGCATGTCAGATGGCTGGTAACTCTCTTTACAAATGGCTTACTTGGTGATCAGTGGCAGTGCCTCCCTTGTGAGGATTATTACCTCTCCTCCATTAAAGAGAAAAATTCTATATGCAACCTAAGGAGACTCCTGTAAGTCAAAAAGTAAAGGAGAAAAAAAAATGAGGGAATAACTCTCCCTTAGTGAGACCTGCATTCTATACCGCAAAGCCCCCCAGCACCATGCAGAAGTTCAGACTCACAGGCTAAACCTTTTGGTTTTCTGACTCTAAATTCTCAAAGCCCAGCATCTCTACTCCCTCCTCTTCCCTCCACCCCCACCCCTACTCCTTACCCTCACCTCACCCCTGGCAGCTGCTAAGATCAGGATTTCAGTCCCTGTTGTTCAGGTAACCTTCTTTCTCCCTAACTTCAACAAATAGTCCTCAAGTTCCCTTTTGTGTCTTTTTAAAAATTCCTTTATCGCCGGGCGGTGGTGGCGCATGCCTTTAATCCCAGCACTTGGGAGGCAGAGGCAGGCGGATCTTTGTGAGTTCGAGGCCAGCCTGGTCTACAAAGTGAGTCCAGGACAGCCAAGGATACACAGAGAAACCCTGTCTCGAAAAACCAAAAAAAAAAAAAAAAAAATTCCTTTATCCTGGAGACCAAGAACCTACAAAAGGATGCCTGTATCACATGACAACAGTGTGCCCACTCTGAACAGTTTGCTGTATGCCTGCCAGTGTCTCCTTTCATGCCTCACCCAAACACACACGCATCTTCTTGTCCAAAGCATACAACAGGATGATGACTTCTGTATGGCTCTGTCACTGACAGGATGGCTATGGCTACTGGGCAATGTGTCAAAATGTGTCTTGGAATCTGCCAAAATGGGAAATATCTTCTTTATCACAGTGAAATTTTTTACCACTGTAGACTATCAAAGCTTTCGGATATGGGGCTTATTGCTTTTTGGTTTTGTTTTTTCTTTTTTCCTATTGTAAACAGCCTTGGGATTCTTGTCTGCTTATCTACAAAAGCAAGTGGCTTCACCTTCCCTTAAGTAGGGCAGGCAAGGGTGATTCTTTTGGCATATGGCTTTACCCTGTCTATCTACCAACAGTTCTGCCCAAGAAGGGGCCATCAGCACCTGGCTGACTGACAGCTTCCCAGCACCAGTCTTGGGCTTTTGTGTTCCCTCTCCACCTCTCTCCTGTTGGCAGTGCAGATTACCTCACACCTGGTTGTTGTTCACACTCCTGGTCTCTTCTCCTGGGGCTGCTGAGAGCCTTTGGTCCCCAGGCTGCCCACCCTGACTGAGTGCAGCAACTTCTTTTTCAAAAAACTAACCTCTCTAGGTCTTTCTCCTGAGAGGCAGGACTCCTTTCTTGTCCTAGCCCCCATCATTCTTTCTTTACTCAGCCTGTCACAGCAAAGGGTTCAGCATCTTGTAAACTCCTCCCTCATATGGCTGCTTCCCTGCAGGGCACCCTTTTAAGGAGGAGGATCGTGAGCAGGGTTCAGGAACTGGTGTTGTCCTCATTGCCTTGGGACGGCATAGAAATATGCTAGGATGATGAGTGGGGCCCGAGAGAGAGCTGCAGCCCCTTTGTGAGGACTATGACTGAGGGGCTTCCTCCTAGAATGGCTCATACCAAAAATTCCAACTTCATCAAAGTGTGGTCCCTCTCCTTACCCCGTGGTCAGGGCCCTCAGCCCAGCTGGGCAGCAGCAGGATGCCAATCAGTTATTAAAAGCTGAGCTGGTGGCTGGGCTCAGTACAATTCATCAGGCGATGGCCCCCTGAGAGTGATGGATGATGACAAATGAGGGTAGGTGTGTGTGTGTGGGGGGTGTCCCTGAGCTACTCATGGCCACAGCTGGGGAAACTCTGCCATCAAAGTCCAGGTTTCTCCAGTGGGGTGATTCTGAGGGCCAAGGGGATCAAGTTTCAGGCAAATGGTTTAGGGGCGGAGAGACTCCACCACAGGAGACATGCTGCCCTGTGTGTTGTGTGGGGCCCCAGCAGCTCAGGGGCTCAGAACTGAGCTGTTCAGAAGAGGGTAGGCCCCTCTGATCCCAGCTCTACAGGATGGAGGTCTGGGGGCTAGAAGGGGGCGGGTCTAGGCTGAGGGGGGACTACTTTCCAGGAGATCAAGCAGTGGCTCTTAAGGCAGGTGTGAGGACTAAGTCTACTGTGTCCCTCACTATCAGCTAGTGTCTGGGATCCCAGCTCTAGCAGGGCTAGGGCTCAGAAAAGAAGGCTCTAGTTGGCGAGGAGCACTCTGGCAGCACTCTGGCAGTCTCCCCAGATCAGCCAAAGAAGTGGAAGAGTTCCAGAAGGGGAAGTCAAGGAAACTTTCAAGGTGAAGTGGGCTGGAGCCAACCTGGAAAGTTAGGTAGGACTGGGACTGGGAACCAAACTGTGGAGGCCTGAAGGGGTGGGGGCAGAGGGGGAGCTATTCAGAGGGGCCAGATTGCAACTGTGAGCATGTCAGGGGACTGGGAAGTGAGTGGGAACTTGAACAAAAAATCCGAGGATGTCACAAAAGTCACATCAGAGCAGAACCCAAGTTCTGTGACAAGATGGAAAGCTCTGTCCTGTGGTAGATCTGCCCTCTGTCAGCACAAAGCTCGAGCCTGTTTCCCAAGGCCTCACCTTGGTGGGGCCACCCAGGGAGGACATAAGGAAAAGGATACTCCTAGACCCTTACAATCTTCATGATGTTTGTGTCACTCCAAATCTGAAGCTTGTGTAGCATCTAGATGTTACATTATCTTACCAGAAGGGAGACTCATTACTCCCTGAGGATAAGAAAGTTGCCTTTGTCCTGAGTAGAAGTTGAGCTCTCCATCGTTCTTCCCCTCCCCCACTCCCCCAGGGTCTGTCCCAACCCACCCTTCTGGGAAAGGACAAACACACCCCTCCTCTGGAACAGCCAGCTACCCTGCTTTGCCTCACTTTACTTCAACCCAGCAGACAGTGCTCTAGGAGAGGAGACATGGAATTCCAGGAGGCATCCCATGATGCTCTGACCCTCCTCTTTGGCAGAGGAAGAAAGAGATAAAGAACACCCACACTTACCTTCTCTCAAGCTTGGCAGCCAACTGATCTGCTTCCCAGCCCACTGTGTTGAGCCAAGATAGTTTGGCCCCTAGGTGTGCTGGGGTTGTTTGGTGGTTGTTTGTGTGTGTGGGGATGTGGGGTGTGTGTGTGTGAAGTGTGTTTGTATTTATGTGTTTATGTGTGTGTGAAGTGTGTGTGTGTGTTTATGTGTATGTGTGTGGTGTGTGGGTTGTGTGTGTTTATGTGTGTGTAGTGTGTGTGTGTGTTTGTGTGGTATATGTGTGTGTTGTGTTATGTACAGGTAGGCAGACCCCCAATCTCCTACCTTCTTGGGGTTGCAGAAGCCTTTCTGCCTATCTACATGATCTCTAGCATGGGAGGGCATCACCCAGTTCCATAGCAGACTGGAGCACCCAATGAGCCTTGTATCTTTCTGTGGGATTGGAGTGTAGCTGAGTTTTTGGTGCTGTAGGACTTGGAATGTGTTGTTGGGTTTAGAGTCCAAGGCTGGGATGGGAGGATAGAGGGTGATGAAGGTCTGTGGGCTCTGGCTGCTGTTCACTAGGCTTTGGACCTTCTTTCTCCCCCTCCCTAGACTGAAGTTCTGAGGGTCCCTGGGGGGAAGCATTGGTGTTATGGGGTTCTTGTGGAGTTACTGACATGTGGGAGATATTGTTGAGATTTTGCAGAGCCTTAGAGTTCTGAGGTTCTTCTGGGGTTCTGGGGATGCTGCTGCCTTCACTCCTTGCAGGTTGCTCTTGGCTCCTTCTGAAATTAGTACTTTGCCCTTTGAAGATTTTGATAACCACAGGCACCCACGTGGGCCTCTATTCCTGGACACAAACATTCCTCAGGCTTAACCAACTTGAACAAAAACACTGAGAGGAAGGAAGCCTTATTCCAAAGCTTTTAAGGGCCAACTCCATTCCAAGGTTTCTCCCTACCAAGCCCAGATGGCCAATGGCCTCAGCTGGATGAGGTCTTGACACTGGCTTCATGCGGTTGTTGAAGTCACCAGAGCACACACAGGCTATAGTGGGAGGGCAGCTCCACCCTCCCTTCCTCTGTTCTCTTTTTACCTCTTGCATTTTCTCTCTCAGCTTCCTAAGACACATCGCTTTTGCAATCATGCCTAGACCAACCTCTCTGACCTCAGGGCCCTGTTCCATATTCCCTCTTTCAGGAAGCCCCCAAAGATTGTTTTCCCTTCTTGGCCCCTCCCACTTTCTTCTGGTCTTTACAGTTCTTTCTTCCAATTGCCTCTTCTCTTCACACCCCATCCTGAGGGCAGAACTCACCTGCTGCTGTTCTGAGTACATGGGCTACTACAGCTCCCAGGAGCAGGGTGGACCTGTTGCTCAGGGCTTTGCAGAAATCCTTCAAGGGTACATCTTAGCATCCCTGGCTCCCAACATTTCTCCTTATTAGCTTGCCTGAGGGGCTAGATGATTTTATTCCTATCTTCTCAGAGCTGGTCCATAGGTTTGCAGGTGGGAGGACCACACTGTTCTTGTTTCAGGCTGAGCAAGAAGCTTGACTTAGCAAAAACTTGGGTTTGTCTTCATCTGGAGGCACATGGATACCCATCACCCACAGAACTTCCCCCTGGTCCCAATAGAGTGGATGGGAGAACCATAGGGTAGATAGAAGGCACAGGGGCACACAGCCAGGCTCTGTGGGTTTGACATGCTTGCTGCAACAAGGCCTGGTGTAGTGCCTCCACATTCTCAGGCCATGAAGTCACTGAAGACAGTCTTGCGGGGGCGGGGGGGGGGGAGGACCACAATAGAAGAATCTGTAGGCTGGATGCCACAGAGGTAGGGCTAAGACCCAGCAGGAGTAAAGAGTCACTCAAGGCTGCAGGGGCAGAACCAACACTCGCACAGGTAGTCTTCCTCTCCCTAAATTTTCCTACTCATTGCCATGTGGGAACCTGTCCTGCTTCGCCTGCCAGTGCTACCCTCCCCAGGACCTGGCCTCAATGCTGTTTCTGGGTCCATGTCAACAGAGAAAGACAGTTTGTATTTTCCTTATTTCTGCCAGGGCTAAGGTGGCCACTGTATCTCCCTAGGGAAAAGGGAGATGGTGTTTTGGGATAACATTTGTAGGAATGATAAAAAGGATGGTGTCTGGGGCAACATTTATAGGAAGTCCTCTCGGGGAGCAGATTTGTACAGGGCTATCTACATGGGTTCACCCTTGAGTAGACAGAGGCTCCTTCAGGCAGCCTGATAGGGTTCCTTTCTTACTCCCTTTAGATTTAGGCTGGATATAACTATCTCTGTACTGCCCATCTCTTTCTTTCCCCCACTGTATTTTTCCTTCAGCTCATGGTTCATGGTTAACTGTCCCTTTGTACTTTCCTCATGGAATGACCCTATGTCATCAGAAGGTGAGACAGAACTACCAGATAAGGGCAGGGCCCTGTCCTCAGAGAGCTTACAGTAGGCCTGAGGGGGGCAGGATTTGCCTGAATGCTGAGATCAGACAGTCCAGTGTGGGCTCCTGAGTTGTGTCTGAGAAAGCTCCGTCTCAGCAATTCCTCTGTGGGATGGGTAGCAAGTCAGAACCTTCTTCCTGGAAGACTTTTGGGGAGGAGGCAACAAAGGTTCTCAGGGCTCAGTCCCCATGGGGCCCTCATGGGTCTGGCTAGCAGTGCAGAGGAGGGCTTGTTAGAGCGAGGCTTTGTCTGCCCTGAGCTTCACTCTGGAGCGTCCTTCTATAGGGAAGAAGCAAGCTCCTCTCTGCTGTCTGGGCCCTGGGACCAGCTGGTGTCTTTCAGAGCTCTACCCAAAAATGATTTTCCTCAGAAATTCTCCTTATTCCCATTGCTCTTTTGCAAACACAGTTCCCATGGACTCATCAGGACAGCCTGTGTATTCCCACTGCAATTCTTGGACTCTTGAGGTTATTTGGTGTATTTTGGTAGGCTAATCCCCTGAACTGTGTTCTCTCTAGTCCCAGCATCCAGAGCACTGTTGGCATATGGTAGGTAGTCAGTAAGTTTCTGTTGAAAGGATAATTGAATGAATATCTTTTTAAAAGGAGATGAGGGGTCGGATGGCTCCACAGGTAAAGGTGTTTGCCACCAGGGCCAATTGACCTGAGTTCTGTTCTCCCCAGGACCCACATGATGAAGAGAGATAGATAGATAGATAGAGAGAGAGAGAGAGAGAGAGAGAGAGAGAGAATTCCTATAAGTTGTCTTCTGTCATGGCATGTGCTCCCCCCTCCAGCTACACACCCACAAAATAAACAAATGTAATAAAAATGCTTTTAAAGCCTATTTGGGCAAGGCCATGGCCCAAGTCCCCTGTGGAGTACTGAGAGGGTTGAGAGCCTCAGAGTGTCAGGTCCAGCAGAGAACAGCTTTCTGCTTTGTCTGCCTCTTGCTCCTCCCTATAGGCTGGGCCAGGGAAGTTGGGGGGGCAGCCAGGGGTCCAGCTCCTCTGGAAGGATAGGAAAACTCTCACCCCTCCACCAGGGCTGGAGCAAGAACAGCGGCAGGCAGGCGAGGTTCATTTTCTCCCAGGTCTGGTTTGAGTTTGAAGGACTCATTTCCGCCTGTTGGGGTGAGTTATCTTCTTGTGAAATCAAGTCGTAAGAACAAAAAGGTTTTACTAGTGTAACACATGTTTCTCCCTCATATGTGCTCAGGAGACCGTGGGGATAAGTTCCCTCCCTGTCTCTGTGGCCAGCCTCAGGAGGGTGTTGCCCTAAGATGCCATGATGATGGGTTCTGCAGAGGGGCTATGCCTAGGCGGGAGAGTTTGGGGCAGGTGCTAGAATAGACATGTGCCATCCATCTGTGGGGTCTCATCAAGAATCATGGTGTATCCCCAGCACTGAGGCTCAGAAGGTAAAGGGGCTGGCCAGGGGCAAGTGGAGGCTGGGGGGTGGTCTCAAGGGAGCTTTGGCAAAGAGGGGAGGGCTTGGACTGGACCCTAGAACAGGAGGGGTGGGGTGCCCAGCTGCAGGACAGACCAAGTGGAGCCAGCCACAGCCCGCCCACCCTTTCATCTTTGCAGCTCCTTCCTCCTTGATCCCCCTTTCTACTCTGGTCATGGGTCTATCTGGGTGGACTTGGGGCGGGGAAGGAAGGGGTCTCTGCAGGCAATTTGCAAGAGGGAAATCTTTGAAAGTGGACCAGTTGGGAACAGGTCAGTTGGCCCATTAGGTGCTCCAGCAAGAGTCTGAAACTTAGGGGTGCAGGAGAATACTCTGTCAGACCAAGCAAGATTGGGTGGAAAAGTTCAAGAGGAGACTGGAGTGTGCACCACTCCCCCAACCCTCCCCTGACCTGCAGTCCCAGACGACTTTTTCCAGAGAGCTAAAAGCAAGAAAGTAACCTTTAGGATTAAAAATAAATGTTCCTTTGTTTTGGGTTTTCTTTCTTTCTTTTCTTTTAAGCCTCTTTTCACATTTGTATGCCTTTTTTTTTTTCCTGTCTCTCCCTTGTCTGGGGTCAAGGAAGAAGAACTGGAGCATGGCGTCTCAGGCAGTGGAGAATGGAAGCCAGACCTCCCTGACAGATGACTACAGCAGCTGGTACATTGAGGACCCTGTAGGGACTGAGGAGGTGCAGCCAGAAGGGTAAGTGTGGTGTTTGGTTCAGTCAGCTGTCAGAGCAGGTTACAGTAGAGAGGCTGCCAAGATGGAGACAGAGAGACCTTGGGTAAATGTCTAAGACTGGCTCTCCCATTTATCTGCTGTGTGTTGTGAGGCGAGTCACAGCCTCTCTGGGTTTCTGACTTTCTATAAAACCCGAGGACAACAGTTCTTGAGCCATTATTAAGAAGGGCATGAAGCCATCTGGCTCATATTCAGTCAGGATGGGGAGCAGTGAAGGAGCCACAGCCCTCTGTGGTGACCGGTATCGAGTTTGTAGTGGGAGAGTCAGAGACTGTTGGAGAAAAACCTGGGAAGTCACTGAGGGAAGCTGTGGCCCACCATTGTGGCTGGGCCACTCTAAGTGGAGTTTAGGGAGCTGTGGAGGGAAAGGGGCCAGGCCAGGGCTTCTGGGCAGGCAATTCAGCTCACCCTCACCCCGTGGCTGTCCTGAGAACTCTCAGCCTAAACCCTATCTGTGTTTAGACCGGGCACCTTAGCAGAAGAGCTGGGGTTTTCTGGGGCATGAGGATGTAGCCATCCTCTCCCCTAAGATCACTTGCCTCTGTGGGACCCTGAACTGGACTCTCCCCTATTGTTCCTGGCCTCTGCTCCATTGGAGGGGTTGAAGAACTGGAAAGGTGACGCAGAGAGGTGGGAGGGTGGGTTGAGATGGGGTAGAGGGGTTGTACTAAGCCAGATGTGTGCACATCTGTTCACCATTAAAATTTGAAACTGGAGAAGGAAAAAATGTTCAAGTGCTTCTCCCAGAGGCTAGGACTGCAGCCTGGCTTGATTGGGGTCACCCAGCAAGGGACTGGGCCCCACCCTGACTCAAGGGATGGAGCTGTTGTTTGGAGGATTGGGGTGCTGTCCACCTGCAGAAGAAGCCTGTGGTCAGCAAGACTGTGGCTCTCCCTCCACCAGCCTCCCCAGCTCTGCTTTACAGATATGAGCTAGAGGAGGTGCCTAAGCTCCCCAAGGAAACCAAACTCCTAACTTGGGGTAACGACCCAATCAGAAACTGTGTGCTTGTGAGTGTCAGGGACCAGGCAGGGAACAGGCTGGAAGCCAGGTGCCCGAAACTAGCTGTGTTACTGGGGTATCTGTGTATAGTCTCAGGATAAGGTGAGTGTATGGTGGGTCTGGGTCTGTGGAGAGGTGGGTCTGTGGAATGAAGGGGATTATTGGAATCTACCTATTTAGAAACAAGCAAGTCTAGACACCACCACCCCACTTCTTTTCCTCCTACTCCAAAGATGAGAATGGGAAGCTGGGAGTGCAGGGGATTCCCTAGAAGATGAACTTGAGCACCTCTCCTTCTGTGAGTCACACACCCCATTGTGCTACATCAAAGCTTTGAAGAGGTCCAGGATGCAGACTTTCTGTACCTTAGAGTGCCCCTGCATGGTAGGATAGAGCTAGGGTGGGGCCCCAGGGTCAGGATGGACTCAGCCTCAGACTTCTAAGCTTGAGGCCACTGCCTTGCCTTGCACAGATGGGCTCCTCAGTATCTTAGTGCCTCCCATGCCAGCTTTAACCTTGCCATGGCCTTCCTCTGGACCAGCCAACTGAGAGACTTGTCTAGTGCCAGCCACACTGTCTTCTCCCTTCCCAGGCTCTCTCCACACTCATGGGCTGCCTTGTCCTTTCTTTCTCTGTGGAGATGCAGACCTTCTGTCCAACTGAAGCCCCAAAGCACCATAAAGGTTACTTTCTCATGGCTGTGATGTGATCCAATGCCCAACAGGATGCAACTTAAGAGAGGAAACAGTCATTGGCTCACAGTATGAGGGTATGGCCATCATGACAGGGAAGGCACGGCAGTAGGCAATTGTTCACAACTGGGCAATGAGGAAATAGAGCCAGAAGAATGCTAGTGCTCTACCAAGGGGTGGCACTGTCCACGTTCAGGGTGTCTCATTACCTCCATCCATTTTCTCTGGAAACACCCTCACAGACATTCCGAGAGAGTTTTCTCGCTGATCCCTGGGCATTTCTTAGTGCAGTCAGGTTGACAATGAAGAGCAACCCTTTCGACCACTTCTCAGAAGCCTGGTAGAACTTTCTCTCCCCTCTACACTCTTTTAGTACCTGCTTGCATCTCTCCTGAGAGGGAGTTCTTTGCCTTGCTCATGGTAATATCCATATTATCCTGTACGACCAATCACACAAAGCCCAAAGTGAGCACACTACACCAAGGTGTCAGCCAGGAGCCTTATGTTCACTAAGGCCCAGAGATTCCCCAGACAGGGCCCTAAAAAAAGGTTTCCAGGGTTGAAGTGGTTTCTAATTTCATGTGGCCTTGAGAGAAAGTGCCCAATCTACTCAAGGGACAGTGTGCTGTGTCCCTGTCCTGGCAAGGCTGGAAGCCCTGGGCTGAGCAGAAACTAGACACTGAGAAAGGTTTAGGGACTTGAATTGCTCCTCTGGCCATGGGGCTGGCAAGAACTCACCCATCCCACACACTGCACTTGGGTGTGGGAGTCGGCAAGACCCAAGCTCAGACAAGATTGTACGTTGCCTATGGGAACAGCTTTGCTGGGGCTAGAAACAGCACAGGAAAGATCCATTTGATCTCTCTACCTCAGTGATGAGCTCAGGAATGATGAGAGAAAGACAGATGGAGGGAGGAGGCTGACCCAGCAGGTGGTCCCAGGGCTATGCACACCTCTTTGCAGGTGCCTAACATGGGGGAGGTGGCCTAACCTCTTGGCAAGGAAAACCAAGCCACAGCATAGACTCCTTTCAGCATCCACCTTTCCCTACTCCCCACCCCCAACTCCTCACTCTCCTTCTCCACCTCCCCACCCCACACTCCCATCTTCCCAGGCCTCCCTCCCATTGGAAACCTCCCTCTGGCTCTCAGACCCAAGCTGGGCAGGCTAGAAAACTACTAGCCCTGGCACCCAGCCTGCTTACTTATCCATCTTTAGTCCCAAACTTTCTCTGCCACATGACCCAACCATGTGGAAGGAAGTTGTGGCTTTCGTGGTCCTCATGGAGTCCTTTATTTCCACTGGCTTCCTTCTGAGCTTAACTACCTTCAGAGCAGGACCTCTGCCAGCCCCCTGGGAGCCTCTGTGGCGATTAGGAAAAGGGATACTTCATTTAGTGTGTTCAGCTCAGCAGGCACAGGACATGGAAAATTGTATGGCCTGGATTTCTGACCATATTTATTTCCTTGGCCAAGTGTCCTTGTGCAGTGTGCAACCTGCTTTGCTGTACACCAACACTTGTAATGAGATGGAATGGGAAAAGAGAAAGGATCCTTCCAGTCCCGGATCAATCAGGCACCAGTAGCAAATCAGACAGGGCTAAATGCTAGATTGTTTGATTCAGGTGATGTGTTCAACCTCTGCTTGGTAAAGGAGTCTGTGAGGATGGGAGCGGTCCGGAGTCCCCTAAAGGTAGATGAATGATGGGGAACTCAGAAGATAAGAATCGTTTGGGTAAGGAAGAATAGATATTCAGACCAAACTTGTATACCCTGTGTACCCCGAGAATCTCCTGTCTCTAGCCCTATAGCACAGCCCAAAGGCAGCACAACACAGGGGTATGGGGGTCCAGGTTGACCCTGAGAAACAGAATTGAGCAGACTGTGGTAGGGGCTGATGGAGATGCTGGCGAAGCCTCCTCTTTGGGAAATGCCTTAAATTGTAGATCCAGCTAAACCCGTGAATCATTTTCCCACAGGGTGAATCCCCCTTGCCAGCCCAGTGCACCACCTGCCCTGCACCATGCCTGCCTGGCCTCACTGTCAGTAAGTCCAGTCTGCCTTGCCACCTGCTGCCAGTCCAGGCAGAGGGATTCACGTTCCTATTTGGGGTGGTGCTGGAGACCTAGTGCCGTCAGGGAAGGTTATCTGTGAGTTCTCCCCACAGGGATTCCAAACCGGAAGTTCTAACCAAGTCCAACCTCACCGACTCTGTTATATTTTAGTCAGTCTCCAAGATATCAGCTGGGCATGCATTGGGTGGGTGAGGAGCGCTTTGAGACTGACGGGGCAAGTCTCAGGACTCAGATCTTTGGGAAGCCTGGCACTCAAGCCCTGCTCTT
The DNA here is from genome assembly GCA_907164525.1 of Lophiomys imhausi. Classification (NCBI taxonomy): domain Eukaryota; kingdom Metazoa; phylum Chordata; class Mammalia; order Rodentia; family Muridae; genus Lophiomys; species Lophiomys imhausi. Next base: position 5,927,342 of record CAJQZJ010031900.1, on the reverse strand, counting down.
CTTTCTTCCCCCAGCTCCTTGCTCTGCTGCTGCTGGCCTTGCTGTTGAGACGCCGCAGGCTTTGGCCACACTGTGGTCACCGCAGGCCTGGACTGTCCAGGTTTGTGCTAGGCTCTGGAAAGCCCCACTTGAGGCCCAGCTGACAAGACTCCTCTAGGAGAGTGGTGACTTCTTAGTTGCTTCAAAGCCAGCTCTGACTTCAGAAACAGCCCTGTCTCCTTCAGTCTGGAGCCTTCCCTGCCCAGTTTTCTTGGTTTAGGCAGGCAGGTAGAAGAGGGGCTGATCCATCCACCTGCTTGAATGTTCAGGACATAAGAGATTCTAGGGAAATGTAGGTCCAGGCTTAGAGTGGCCATCACCCCCGAAGCTCTCTTAGTTGTTTCTCTTGAGAACATCCTGGGATCGTGATTTGTGAGTGATTGCTCGGCACTCCATGGCTTCAGTTTTCTTTTCCTTTTTCCTGTGGCTTTGTAACTCCAAAGAGTGAGCCTGGTGTCATCTCGAGGACACAGAACTGGGCTGGTTGGAGAGGTAGATAGCAAACAATGCAAAAGGTGTCAGGTGCAAGTCCTGTGGGACTTGGGGACAGAGGTTCTGTCTGGTGGAGGGAGAAGTCCACTTTGCTGGGGAACAGAATGAAGCAAGGTGGGGCTCTCAGAGCAACAGGGCATGCTAGAGTAGAGAAGCAGAGAACGCAAGCCTGGGTGGCCATGCCCGCTGTCTGCCCCCTGCCCTGGTCCACACCCAGCCCAGGGAGGCGGTTGTTGCACAAGGATGTTATGACTCTCTGTGTTCTCTGAAGATCTGCCAGCCCAGACTGATGGATCTATTTGGGAGGAGGCAGCTGTTTCCTGGAGCCCCCCTTTGTGGGCGGAGCACCTAGGGCTTGTTCTCACTGCCTTTTGCCCTAGGGCCCAGCTCCGGATGGGGGCTAGGCCCTCCTCAAGCAGGCTGCCAATGAGTGAACGAATGGTGAAGGCACATCCATTCTCCCCTCTGGACAGTAGACCTGACAGTTTAGGGAGCACAGTGTAGAGGGGCAAAGGTTCAGGGACTGACTACCTTCCTGGTATCCTGTCCCTGTCTTTGGCAGCCCTGTGGATTTCTTGGCTGGTCTTGGCCGTGGATCCTGGACGGTGCCCACTGCTGTCTTTGTGATCCTCTTCAGCAATCTGTGCATGTTGCTCCTGGATGAGGACCCACTGCCTTTCCTGAGCCCCACCTCAGCATCCAGTCCAGGTATCTAGCATGAGATCCTGGGGTTGGCCTGATGGGACTGGGCAGGGTGGGGTCCTGGTTTATTAAGGTTGGCTGGGGGAGGTGGCAACAGGAACAGCTGTCAGTAGGGGGTACCGCTGGCCCCAGGGTGACCTCTTTAGATCAACAGTCTCCACAAAGGGCAGGGTATATTAATAGCTCTAGTTTACAGTAGAGAGAACTAAGGGTCAGAGAAGAAAGCAGTGGTGAAATAGTACTTAGTTTATTGAGTACTTACTCAGGCACCATGCAAGGAGTTCTTGGTTTGCCTTTGTTAAAACACTGTGGTTCTTTCCTTTACAGACAGAGAGATGGAGACATCAAGAGGTAACTTGGCTAGGATCACAGGGCCTTTGCTCAGACATAAGGAAAGAGAGCTCTTATGCACCCTTCAGCGAGGGGCTTGGAGGATGGAGATAGGGAAGAGGTTCTAATGGGTGTGATCTAGGCCCCGAGTCTTTCTGTCTATTAGTGTCTCTCATTTGCTTCACTTTCTAGGGCCCTGGAAGCTCCTGGCCCTGCTCTACTATCCAGCCCTTTACTACCCTCTGGCTGCTTGTGCTACAGCAAGGCACCAAATCGCATACTTATTGGGCACTGTGCTATCTTGGGCCCACTTTGGTGTTCAGATCTGGCAGAGAGCAGAGTGTCCTCAGGACTCCAAGGTAACCCTGACTCACAGTGGCCTAGGGCAGAAGGGGTGCACTGCCTGACTTTTCTCCCCTCTGTCCACACTGTGGGCTTCCCTCCTTCCCTCCATTATTCTCGGTATTTCATGTCTTTCAACACACGGTCTGTGCCAAGCTTGGCTGCTCTGGGGTCAAGGCCTGGGTCAGGGATCTGGGCCCTGTCCCCAGCAGCTTTCAGCCTAGGAAGGCAGAGGAGGAAGAGGTTGCCTGCAGCATCCCTTCCCTGATTTTGGAGTGTTCATTTGGGCAGGAAGAATAGACAGAGCAAGGGCTGAGGGGGAAATAGCTTCAGAGGTGGAAAGGAGAGTCCTAGAACCCGAAACCTACTTCACTGGCTGTTGGCTGCGGCTGTGAAGCTCGGCAGTCCAAAGAAAACAGTGGTGCATCGATTTTCTAGCCACACCCAGAGTCACGGAGTCCCACTTCAGTCATCTTCCAGCCACCACTTCATTCATTCAGTCACTACTTTATTCATTCAGCAAACATTTCCAGGCTTTGAGATATACCTGCGGGCAAAATAAAGTAAGTCCCTGGCCTTCAAGGAGCTATCCTTCCAGAAATAGGGACATGATGCACAAGCAAGGTGATACTACCTAGTGCTAAGTGCTTTGAGAGAAGTGTCATTTGTCTAAGACTCAGTTTCCCCATCTGTCAATGGAGTTGACAACACCAATCTCTCCAGGAAGGTGAAGATTAGGAATTTTCTTTAAAGCCAAGCATCATGGATCCCACCTGTAATCCCAGTGCTTGGGAACCTGAGGCAGGAGGACCACTTGTTTGAGGTCAACTTGGGCTACATAGCCTTGTCTCAAAATAGAAAGCAAATACACACAAACACCAAATCCTAAGCAGCTCCTTTGCCAAGGGCCTTGGATATTGTTCAACACTTACAGCTTGGCACACTTTAAGCTCTTAATAAAAATACACTGAATTGAAAACCAAATGAATGAATATAGAAGGAGCCAACTTAGGGCGGTCTCACATGGGTGCTGAGGGATGCATTAGACAAACTGTATTAAACAAAATTAGTCCTTTCTCTAGTTTTTTTAAATTTAACTTTTATTTTTTAAGTATGTATGAATGTTTGTCTGCATGTATGAATATACATACATACATATATGTGCTTATTCATATGTATTCATACACGATGTGTGTGTGTGTACATGTGCAGACTGTACCCTTGGAGCCCAGAAGTGAGCACTAGATCCTCAGAACTGTAGTTACAAATAGTTGTGAGCTGGCCTGTAGGTGCTAGGAACCAAATCCAAGTCCCCTGGAAAAGCAGCCAATAGTCTTAACCACAACCACTGAGCCATCTCTTCAGCCCCCCTCTTTTTGTCTAGTTTTTAATAGTATGTACCCTAATGTGCTGGGAGCACAGAAACTGAAAAAGTAGACAGCTGTTGCAGGCCTCACTGAAGCTCATGAGAATCTAGGAAGAGTGTGTACCACCTTCCTTGGGTTCTGCTTAGGCCGTCGGGGAATGTCACATAAGATGGAAAAGTCACCTACCCTGCAGTACCATGACTCCTGGGCCATCCCCAGGGCCCGTGGGGTGGGAACGGATCCTGGGTAGAAGGCAGAAGGCAGGTATGATTTGAGTGTCTGTCTGTCTGTCTGTCTGTCCAGATCTACAAGTACTACTCCTTGCTGGCCTCCCTGCCTCTGCTTCTGGGTCTTGGATTCCTGAGCCTTTGGTACCCAGTGCATCTGGTGCAGAGTATCCGTTACCGGACAGGAACAGGCTCCCAGGTAAGGGCTGCTCTGACACCTGCTTTCTCATGTCCACGTTCCCGTATTTTACAATTTCAGCTTTTCTCTATGCATGTGTGCGTGTGGGCTGTGTGTGTGTGTGTGTGTGTGTGTGTGTGTGTGTGTGTGTGTGTGTGAGAGAGAGAGAGAGAGAGAGAGAGAGAGAGAGAGAGAGAGAGAGAGATGTGTGCATGGTGTGTGTGCATGTGTGTGTGATGTGGTGTGTATGGTGTATGTGTGTGTGAGGTGTGAGATGTGGTGTGTATGTGTGTGTGATGTGGTATGTGTGTGCTCTTGATTATGTGAGATAGTGCTCAGAGTCAGAGGACAACTTTTGTGAGTTCTTTTCATTCCACCTGGGGAATCACACTGAGGTTGTCAGGCTTGACAAACATCTCCACTCAGAAAAAAAAAAAAATCAGAGTAACTGTTTTGTGTTGTCCTCGAGGGCTGGGCCAGGTTCAGAGGTCTCCAGGGTACCCAGGGCACTGGGCTGTGTGCAGAGTGGGGACTCAGTAAAGCAGAACTGAATTCAGGGATTCAGTTCTTTGAAACCACTGAGGGTTGGAGCAACGAGCTATCCAAGAGTCCTGTGATTCAGCAGACTTCTTCAGATGTTGGGCTAGTCCAGGAAGCTCATTCTAGACTGATTTGAACTGTTGAATGATGTCAGAGGAGAGGCAGGGTGGGGGTGGTGGCTGGTGACAGGGGCTTCTTGGAGGAGGCAGGATTCAGTAAGAGTCTGAAGGGCATGGAGGGCTGGAGTAGGAGAAGGACAGGCAAAGGAAAGAGCTGAATCAAAGTAGGTGGGGCTGTGCTGTTCAAACCCATATTTTTGGGGCAGAATGGAGTTCATAGGATATTTTACAAGGCTGAGGTTTTATCTGTTGGAAGAGTGCTTGCCTAGCACACATAAGACCCTGGGTTTGACCTTGAGCACCAAGTAAACTGGGCATGGTGGCTCCCAGAACTTGGAAGGTAAAGTCAGGAGAACTAGAAGTTCAAGGCCAGCCTGGAATATAAAAGATAATAACTTTAAAAAAGAAAGAATTGTTGAATTGTTTTGGAGGGACGGATGCTTTAAGTGGATGCCTCATGACAAGACAGCATTCTTGAAAGATAGTAAGAACTTGTCAAGAAGGCTTCTAAGTCTCTCCCACATGTCAGGCACCAACAGGATGTTAAGACTTCAGAATCCACTGACTTAGACCTTCTGAAAGTAGTACCCTGCACTGGCTGAGAGATGGGCACAACAGCAAACCCAGTGAGTTTGCAGCCATAGGAATGTAGATGTATAGGGGTGAAACCTCCTAGGGAGTGGAGAGGCCAAGGTGAGGATCCAGATGGGGTGAGAAAGTCACAGGCTGGAGGAAAAAGCAAAGGCATGAGAGAGAAAAAGAAAGAGAGAGAGAGAGACAGAGAGAGAGAGAGAGAGAGGTGGGATGCCAACTGCAATCCCAGCCTGGCAGAGGATCTCTGGCACAAGCGTGGGTTTGACCAACATAGCTCCCCTCCCTACCAGCTGACCTAGGGCAGGTACCTGAGGAACAGGACTGCCCAAGGTGCTGCTCTCTGGGGTGCATGCTGCTCTGGTCACAGATCTGCAGGGGCTTTGGTAGGCACCCAGTTGGAGTTAAGGAGAAATGGAGAGTGGAGAGGGGAAGCCTGTGGTCCCAGGAGCCCTATCAGGTCAGGGAGCATACCCTGCCTCTTGGTTAGGCTCCAGATCTGCCATCCACACATAGCAGGGTCCTAAGCATTCACCAATTGTGGTCTCCTGATGTTTGCATTCTCTCTGTGAAGCCCAGGGTCCCCCAGAGGACACAGTAGCCCAGGGACATATACCTAGAGACTTCCTCCACCTCCCAGGGTTTCCTCTGTCCCACTTCCTCTCCATGGCAAAACTCTCCACCAAATTTCCAAAAGAATTAAATCCTTTTGGATGTTAGTCAGAAAGATTTAAGCCACAAAGGACTCAGTTATGCTTTGAGCTGACCCACTCCTACTCTGGGTCCCCAGGTTGCCCTGGCAACAGGTGACCCTGGCCTGTATCAGTGACCCTTGCTCACTGATCCAAGCACAGCTTCATCCAACCTTCCCATGGTCCCTGCCACTGTGCAGGCAGCTTAAGGCCTGGAATGTGGCTTGGGTAAATGCCATTACCCTGTGATCTACCCAGAGTAAGCCCCAGCAGGAGCAGAGCCGAGGTATATGCCCTAGACTGGCACCATCTTGTGTCCTTAGTAGCATGAACCAATGGCACCCAGACTTCTCTTGGCCACAGTCCTAGCTAGAAGAGGCCAGAGAGCTGAGATTTGACTAAGAAGGGATCTTGGAAAAAACTTCCCAGCATTTCAAGTTCCATGATAGGAGTTTGACTGGCCTTTATTTGCAGAGAATGTATCTTTCCAGGGTGTGACCCTTGTCCCCATAGGTCTTAGGTCAGCCTCCCCACACTCCACCACCACTGTCCTAATCAGGAGGCAGTGCAAAAACCACTTGGTGTTCATTCATTCATTCATTCATTCATCCATTCATTCAGTATCCTTGCCTAAGGCCCCAGGGACAGCTTGTGGCAGAGCTCAGCCATTTCAATACTTGTCCACACAGGTACTGCAGACCAGCTACTCTGAGAAGTATCTGAGGACCCTCCTCTACCCAAAGAAGCTGGACAGCTGGTAAGGTCTGGCCATACCTCAGCAGGCAGGGAGATGGGGCTCAGGGAATGATATGTGGGAGGGTGGGACTGGGTGAGTTCTGTGGGGGAGGTTCCTGTTAGTGCTGTGGGGCTGGGAAAGATAGAGTCACCCAACTTGGATGTGGCCTTGAGCAAGAGGCCTCTCTCCTGAGGCTCAAGCTATCTGGATCTGTCTGCAGCTCCTACCCTGCCTCCAAGCATAGCCTCCTGTCCTGGGCCTGGGCCTGCTCCCAGCGCTTCATCTACACTCCACAGCCAGGTATGTGGCACGGTGGAGACCCAGGTTAGGCTTGGGTCCTTGCCCAGAGAAGCTGTGAGAAGGGTCGGTTCATTCCTCAGAGCCCTCGTCATATGTAGGGACAGCAGCCAGTCTTAGACAGGGGACACACTTGCCTGGCCTGGAAGGCATGGGGCCAGAGGCTGGGTTACATTGTTGTCCACATGCCTTCTTCTGGTGACTGTAGGATTCTGCCTGCCATTGAAGCTGGTGATCTCGGCCACTCTGACAGGAGCAGCCACTTACCAGGTGTGTCCTGCAGTGCCCATTGTCCCTGAACCCCTGTCCTCAGCCCCCCAAACAGGACAGCTCAAGCCCAAATCAGATCCCCTGGTGCACTACCTTGTCCTGTCAACTGTTCTGGAGCTTGTTCTACACTAGTTTACTCAGTGGGAGGGATGGATGCCAGCCCTCAGCAGGCTCATATAATGATGCACAAGTTTCCAAGTCACATAAACATGGACTTAAATTTTACCTCCATTGTCCACCACCTTCATGAACCTACTAGCTCAACTGTAAAATAGGAAAAATAAAAGCAGTTTTTTACATTGGGAGGATTTTGTGAGTTGCCATGTTTTATAAATCACTACCACCGTTAGCATAATCTTCAAAAACAAATAAAATATCCAGGGACTTGGGCTGTGGCTTAGTTGGTAGAGTTCTGTCTAGCATACATGTCGCCCTGGGTTAATTCCAACATCACATAAACATAAGCCTGTAATCCCAGCACTGAGGAGGTGATAGAGATAAGAGGCTCAGAAGTCCAAGATTGTCCCATTGACAAAGTGAGTTTGAGGCCAGCTTGTGCAAGAGTCTTAGAGGAGACTCTATATCAAAAAACAAACAAATAAGCAACAACAACAACAACAACAAAAACCAAACTCCTGGCCTGATATAGGTCTGGTTTCTCTCCATTTTACAAACAGGTAAAATTGAGGCATAGAGAACCTGACTCAGCCAAGTTCCTACAGCTAATATCTCAGGGCAGCCAAAATTTGAACCCAAGAATGTCTAGCTTTAATATTCATTTGTTTTCTTTACCATGGAAAAGTTGGAATTTCTCACATCTACCCCTGTGTGTGTGCGTGTGTGAGTGTGTATCTATGAATGTGTGTATGTGTGTGAGTGTGTTTGTGCGTGCATGTGTGAGAG
>CAJQZJ010031900.1:5904883-5919507 GCA_907164525.1 Lophiomys imhausi | reverse complement strand
GAATGTGTGTATGTGTGTGAGTGTGTTTGTGCGTGCATGTGTGAGAGAGTGTGTGTGTGTGTGTGTGTGTGTGTGTGTGTGTGTGTGTGTGTGTGTATGCCAAAGGACAACTCCCAGGATCATTCCTTAGTGCCATCCACCTTATATTTTAAGACAGGGTCTCTCATTGGCCTGGAGCCTGCCATGTAGGCTGGTTAGCGAGTACCAGGGATTTGCCTGTTTCTGCCTCCCCAGTGTTGGGATTATAAGCAGGAGCCAGCACGTCCAGGTTTTTATATGGGTTCTGGGAAATGGAATTCAGTTTCATACTGGTACACTAAGCACTTTACCAGCTGAACTATCACCCCAGCCCACAGTTTGAAATGTTTATACCCTGAAGCTTATGTGGACAAGTAGAGGTAAATAAATAGGTATAGCTGTATGGAGGCCTATCTTTGTCCTGTTGGGCTACAGTCACACATTCATGTCACATTCTGTTTGAAGGCAGAAGGACCTGCTCTCAGGGAAGCATGTGGCTGCAGCTGGCTACAGTCTGCCTTAGCAGACTAGGAAATACTTATTCAGGGTGGCAGAGCCTGATCTACCCACAGCTGGTCCCTGCCATCCTCACAATGGGGCTTTTCCAGGTGGCCCTGCTGCTGCTGGTGAGTGTGGTACCTACTGTGCAGAAGGTGAGGGCAGGGATTACCACAGATGTCTCCTACCTGCTTGCTGGCTTTGGGATCGTGCTCTCTGAGGACAGGCAGGAGGTGGTAGAGCTGGTGAAGCATCACTTGTGGTCTGTGGAAGGTGAGATTGCTTGGGGTCTCTAAAGGCCATAGTGGGGATGGGAGACAGGCTACTGGACCTGGTTATATATACCCTGCCGTGAGCACCCAGGATCCCTTTGGTCACGCCCCTTCCTGTTCTAGGTCTCCACTCCTCATCTCAAAATGAGGGCAGTTGCAGCCTCTACACCTCAGCAGCTTTTGATCCTCATCAACCTTTGTGACATCTTCCTTTCTCCCAGCCCCAGTGTCTTTAACCAGTTCTCTAGCTGTCATGACAGACAAGCCCATGGCTGTGTGACCTCAGAGTGGGGAAGGAGAAGAAGACTAGTAGGTGGGATGGACACTGAAGTTTATGGGTAATAATCCTCTTGGGTAACAAAAAGTCCAAGTTACGGCCTCCTTCCACCTTGTCACAAAGGCTGATACCCATGACTCATAGGACCTATATCATTGGCCCACTTGAGCTTTCCTTGCTGAAATGGGCATTCTGGCCTTGGGGAAAAAAAGCATGCAATGGTTGGAGCTTAGGCTGGAGTATACAGAGGTATGAGTTGTCAAGCCCTCCCAGAGCATCCTGTGAGAGACCCTGTGGGTTTGCTGTGAGGGTCGAGGATGAGGCCGGCAGGTAATGTGGCTTTGGAGCATGTCAGCTGCACACACAAGATTCTTATGCATGTAGTCAGAGCTCTCTATCCACCATTACAGGGACTGTGGCCCTGACTGTCTCAGTGTCTGTGTGTATGTGTGGTCAGGGTTGTAGGGGAGAGAGTTGAGAAGAGCCCACCCAGAGGAGATAGGGAACAGTTAGCACCTCTTTCATTGCGGTAGACCACAGGACACAACTCTCTGCGGTGGCCTGAACAAAGCCAGTAACACAAGTGAGGATGGGTTTAGGGCCAGGGTCATTCTAGGAGATGGGTTATGGCAGCATGGCCATTAGAGTGAAGCTTGTGATGTTGCAAGGTCCCTTTGAGGGCCAGCTACATGGGCAGGAAGAGAAGAGTTGCAGGTAAATGCCAGGTAGGAATCTCATTCGTGGGCATAGCAATATAAGCAACAGAACCAAGGTAAAAGCCATGTCTGTGGCTCAAAGCTTCTCTTTCCCTTTCTTGGCTATCATATGCTACTGGGCAGGGTGAGACCATAGAGGGTGTCAGATCAGGGTCGGACCTAAGCCCCGGAGCCGGTGCCCGATGGTTTCCCCTTAGAATGAGGTACAGGGCTCTGAGGCTCTGGAAGACCCTCTAACCCCTGTCCTCTCTGGCTCTCTCTGTTCCATCCAGCATGTTACATCACAGCTCTGATCTTGTCCTGCTCATTAACCTTCCTGCTCCTGATCCGCTCCCTGGGGACACACAGGTCAGTGACAGGCCCTGATAATCTGGTACAGAGATAGGGCAGGGATTCAAGTCCTGAAGACTTGAAGGATCCCAATCCAGGCAGAGGGAGAAACCTCTGCTGCCACAGAGCATGCTTCCCACTCCCAGGCTGGCTGTGTGCATGCAGTAGGAGGAGGAGGTAAGACTTGCCTGCCCCGGGGGCATGTCTGTTTTCCTCAAGATGTGTGTGTTGTACAGGGCTGGACACATTGCTAGGGAGTTTTCTTGTGAGAAGGGGCTCAGGGAGGGGTGGCAAAGAAGAATCCAGTTCCAATAGTCGAAAAGCCTGGGGTTCAGGGGTGAAGGGTACCAAAGGCAGGAGTGACTGTATGCGTAAGAGCTGAGAAATGGATAAACAGTTCATAGATGGAGGGTGAGCAAGTACCCTGGAAGGCAGAGGGGCATTTGAGAGGTTGTTCTGACAAATAAGTGGTGCTGAGGACTGGTCTGCCTATTCCGGCCTCTTGCCAGGCCTCAGAGTTCCTACTCAGGAACTCCAGACCACAGAGCTGGTCCTGCTGGCCCTGGCATCTGAGGCCCTCGCCTTGCCTTCCTCTCTGGTGGCCTAGCTGGATGCCAATTCCATACCCAGTGGTGGTTCAGGTTGTGCCCTCTGTCTGGGGTCTTCCAAGACTCCACTGACCTTGTCTCCTCAGGAAGACCACCCCCAGACTGAGTTAACCTCCAGGCTCTTGAGGCCCCGAGGTTCCTTGCTGATGGCCAGATACCCACCCTGGGCTGCTATTTAGGGGTACTGTGCTGTTCCCTAAGGTCACTGTTTGTTTTCAACCCAGGGCCAATCTTCAGGCACTGCATCGAGGGGCTACCCTGGACCTGGGTTCCCCTCTTCAGAGTACTCACCCCTCTCGCCAGGCCGTAGTCTGCTGGATGAGCTTCAGTGCCTATCAGACGGCCTTCAGCTGCCTCGGTGAGCCCCTAGTTGTGTCCCCAGAGCTGGGCCCTGCTGGAGGGGATGGGTGCTTGGCAAAGGTTTCCCTGAGCTGGGCAGGGCAATGCAAGGGCAGTAGCAGGGACCCACTTGTCCCCTTGCTCTCAGGAAGCTTGCTCTGGATGGTGGTGTAAGAGCCCTCAGAAAGGGGAGCCCTCCATATGAAGGTGTATCTGGGTAATCGTGGGCAGGATGGACCTGGGTGGCACATGGATGCTTCTGTTACGAGAAGGCTGGCCATAGTGAGCTACATCAAGGTGAAGAGTTTCTCATTCTTGCAGGAAGCAAGCAAGTTTCTATGGATGTGTGAGGGCTGCCTAGGGGTGCTGTCCTGAGACAGTCTGGTCAGATAACCCTCAAGGACTGACTCTTCCAGACTATGTCTCAAGTTCTCCCCTTAGATATCATAGTGTACAACATACTTGAACTGTGAAGGACTTGACCTCTTCTGCAAGTCCAAAGGCCAGACCTGGCCTTCAGATCTCCCATTCTTCCCCAGGGGAGGAGGAAAGGTGACACGGGATGAAGGAAATAGAACTAAAAGTTGTGTTCCTCATCTTGGTCAACCTTAAACCTCTCAAGACCTTCCATATACATCACCCCAGGTGACTGTATGGCCCAATGGTTTCCATAGCCACACTCAGCACCCACGGGTACTAAGCACCCACGTATATTCATTTAATGGTAATTATGTCCAAAAACTTGAGATCAAGCTGGGGGCAAAAACATGGATTCTGAGGCTCCTGGAGTCTTACAACAGCCCTCCAAGGTTGTTAAAAGGGACTATTATCCCTATGTTATAGAAAGAAGAAACCAGGGCTCAGGCAGTGATATAGAATGCCGAAGTAAGCTGGCTTCCACAAAACCTCTTGTCTGTCCCCTTGTCCCTTCTGCCCCCTGCAGGGCTCCTGGTGCAGCAGGTCATCTTCTTCTTGGGGACCTCAGCTCTGGCCTTCCTGGTGTTTGTGCCTTTATTCCACGGCAGAAACCTCCTGCTCCTCCGATCCCTGGAATCCACATGGTGAGTGAGGCAAAGGTCAGGGGCTCTGGGACTTTCCAAAGGGCCCACTAACAACAGCACCCCTCTCCTCATCCTACCTACATACAGGCCCTTCTGGCTGACTTTGGCCTTGGCTGTAATCCTCCAGAACATAGCAGCCAACTGGGTCTTCCTGGAGACTCACCATGGATACTCAGAGCTGACCAACCAGTAAGATGGCCCCTGAGTTTGTGGTTCCCTCAGGCTCCAGACTCTTCTCTCTTTCTGTAGATTTCACCCTCTAAAAATGCCTCTTTACTACCTCTTCAGAGTCAATCTTCTCCCAGGAGAGTTTGGGGAACCAAAGTCCAAGAACCCACAGCCTTGCAAACCCAAGGCCTAGTGGATGGTAGACATACCTTACCACTGGGGCTGTTAGCCCAGCTCTGTGAGGAGCCTTTCTTGCTTTGAGGGTCACTGATGTCCTGTTCCCTCAAACTTTTCACTGTGGAGCAAGGGTGTGTGGAGGAAAATCTTGGTTCCCAAGAGGAGCTTGGAGTTTGCAGATAGGGGAACCAGAGGAGGAAAGTGGGAACATTGGGGTCATGCAGACACAGGTGGGGGGTTGAGGGGATGGCTCAGGAAGTAAAGTGCTTGTTATGTAAGCATGAGAACCTAGGTTCAGTTGATCCTCAGCCACCACATAAAAGGTTGGCCATGGTGGCACATGCCTGGAGGACCCTTGGGGCTTGCCGGCCAACTTAGTCTCACTAAGTGAACTCAGTGAACTCCAGGTTGAGTAAGAGATCCAGTCTCAAAACTCAAGTGATGTGGTGCACACCTTTAATCCCAGCACTTGAGAGGCAAAGGCAGGTGGGTCTCTGTAAGTTTGAGGCCAGCCTGTATTTCAAAGTGAGTCCAGAATAGCCAGGGCTATTGCACAGAGTAAACCTCTCTTGAAAAACCTAAAAAACAAAATAAACAAATGATGGAGGAAGACATCTGATATTAAACTCCAGTTTCCTTGGGGTGTACAAAAAGAAAACCCAATAAATGTCTGCCACTGGGTAACAACAGTGCCTGATGGCATGGAGGTGTGACACCAGCCTGGCCCAGGACTCTGGGGGAAGCCTGCCTCAGCCTTTCTCCTCCCTACCCCCAGGCGCATGCTCTGCGTAGCCACTTTTCTTCTCTTTCCCATCAACATGCTGGTGGGAGCTGTAGTGGCTGTCTGGCGGGTGCTTCTTTCTTCCCTCTACAACACTGTTCACCTTGGCCAGATGGACCTTAGCCTGCTGCCACAGAGAGCTGCCTCCCTGGATCCAGGTAAGGTCTAGGTAAGGTCACTAGGCAGGGACTTGGGGCTGAGCTGTTCTAGCATCTGTCTGACCCCAACCTCTGAGCTGATCTGGTGTGTGTAGGCTTCTGTGCCCATGTATAGCAGCTGTGTGAGCGTTGTCAAGGCTCTGTGGTGTGAGGCATGTGTGTGCAATGTGTGTGCACTGCCAGGGTCCCACGGGTGTGCACAGTATGTGTGCTGAGAAAGGTCAGCACTTCTTGGTGTAGGACGAGCACATGCAGCATGGTGACTGTGGCGTATTTTAACAAGGGTGCAGTGCCTGTGTGCAGCGTTTATGCCCCATGCTTGGTTTGATGCCAGTATGTACACATACCTCTCTTTCTGTTGATGGGTACCTCTAGCCTGCCGTGGGCTCCTTATGTCTCAGCATTCTGTCTCCAACCCATCCTAGGCTATCAAGCATACCGAAACTTCCTGAGGATTGAGGCCAGCCAGTCTCACCCAGCCGTCATAGCCTTCTGCACCCTGCTCCTTCATGCGCCGAGTCCACAGCCCCGGCCCCCGTTGGCTCCCCAGGACAGTCTCAGACCAGCAGAGGAAGAAGAAGGTACCTCTTCACTTGGCTTGGGATACAGACTCTCAGATTCTCAGGAAGGAATCACAGGAGGCCCCTTCCAAAATAGTGAGCCAAGAAGTCTCATCCTCTGTCCTTCAGCTTCCCGTTGTCACCCTCCTGATCAGGTCTCAAAGGAGTTTTATCTTTAATATGGACTTGCACACACATGTGTCTTATGTGTGCACAGGGAATGAAATGGCTGTCCTGATACTCCTCCCTAGCTTCCTCTAGGAGTGAGATGCCGCCTCCTTCTGCCTAGGAGGTCTATGGTAGGGAACACTAGGCCACACCCTCACTGCCCTGACCCCACCCACTATGTCTAACCTGACAACCTCTAGTTCCTCCACCTCACCCCCTCCCTACTCTTCCACCAGCAGGGTGACAAGCTTCTGCTGCCAGGCTTTCTACCTCAGCTGGTAGCTGGAACCTTGGTTGTTTCTAGGGGGTTTTAGATCACTCACAGGTCTGGAACCTGTGGAGGCTTGGCTGGAACTCATAGAAGGTCTCCTTCCCTTCCCATCCCCTCAGGGATGCAATTGCTACAGACCAAGGACCTGGTGGCCAAGGGAGCAGGACCCAAAGGCAGCCAGAGCAGGGCCCGCTGGGGTCTGGCCTACACACTGCTACACAATCCAAGCCTGCAGGCCCTCCGGAAGGCAGCCCTAACTGGTGCCAAAGCCAACTGCACCCAGCCCTGAGGGTGAGGAAAACCACACCACCCCAGCTCTTATGCTCTTATGTGCTGAAGCACATTCCTGTCTACCATCCTCCCTCCCATCCATGTCAGAAACCTCCTCCCCCAGCAGCAGCTCTGCCAGCCAGCAGGTCCCTGTGGGATCAGGGGACTGGAGTCACTGTGTCTACACCACCAAGCCCAAGAGGACTTTGGTCTGTGCTTGTCCACCAGGCTACCAGTTAGGGCTCTAGAGAAAACAGCTGGTGGGCTCTTTGTCTTGGAACTGGAAGAGCAGGGGTGGCCACATTTAGGCCTCTCCTCTCCACACTGGCTCTGCCATCAGCTTGCAGGCCTCAGTGAGGCCCCTCTTACTCCCTGTTAGTTATGAAAGGCCTGGATATCTCCCATCCCCACTGGCCCCACCTCAGTCCCAGCCCTCCCACCATGAAGGTGGAGCCTGTGTGGGCTTCCTCGCTGCCCTAGCTTTCTTCTTCCTCTCTCTTCCTACCAGGACCTGCCCCTTCTTCTGCAGCCAAGTCAGACTCCAAGAGGCCCCACTGAGCTGCTCACTCCAAGAACCAGATATTTTTGTAGTTTTAATGCCATTAGTTGTCATGAAAGAAGTTAGTGTGTTCGTGGTAATAAATGTGCCCCTGAGGAACATTCCTTCTCACTGGGAGAGGGCTCTCAGGGGAACCACCTACACTGTCTGCATCTAATCTGAGCTCGATTTGGAATAGTAAGGGGCACTTGGGACATTTCAAAAAAAAAAAAAAAGTGCTTGGCTGGACACTGGGCAAGGGTAGAGAGAATCCTGGTTTTGGGTGATATGACTGGGGACCCTAAGATGCCATTCCTAAGCAGTGTAGATGGTGGATTTTCAGGTTTAAAGAACTGACAGGATCTGGAGAGAAGAGGCTGCAGGACCAGTAGAAACTCTAGGGCATAAAGAAAGGCATGGAGGGGAGAGAGGTGTCAGAGCAGAGATGTCTCATGTCAGTGGACTAAGTACACAGGGCAGCAGGGATGCAGGCACACTGGGGTTTTGGAGGAGATGGAAGATGCAGGAACCAGAGAGATGCTCTAGATGTGGTTCACCATGCCTCCCTACCCCATTTGGATCAGAGAACCTCAAAATTATGCCTGTTTATTCCCAACTATAGATCAAACCCATACATAGGACACCAGAGTTGCCTCATGGCCCTTCAAATCTATGATCTGGGCTGCCCAGGGGCCAAAGGAAGCATGCTCTAAGTCCCCCGCCCCCAGCCTACTGCAAAATGCCTTCTATGTGGGGTAACCCACACAGTCACAGGAGGACCACTCCGATTCTACCTCTGCCCTTAACAAGGAGACAGTCACAAGAGAATATAATCTGTCTAGGGCACCGAGGGCAGTGTGGGTCAAGGGAAGGGGCCTGGTTCATACTGAACGTGGGAGGAGATCCAGGAAACCTTCCTAGAGGAGGTGATGTGGAAAACTAACTCAGCCAAATGAAGACCAGGAAAAGGGTATACTGGGGAAGGGTGGACATAGGGTGTGTAAAGATGAAGATGACACAGCTTCACAGGCAATGTAAGAAGCTGCAGATAGGGGTGGTCCCCATGGGGGAGCCAGTCATGGGTGGCTGGACTCTAAGGACAGTGGAAACCCCAAAAGACTAAAACAAAGGAGTAGCTAATTCACTTGGGACACAAGAATTCCCATACTGCTCTGCCTCGAGGAGTAGGTTCCAGGTGCTAGATGGATCTTCAAGATGTTCAAGCCCACCTAGCGGTGAGTGGAGGTGGGGCAGGGCTCCAAGTCAAAACTGTCAAGTCTAAATAGCCAGTCAACTGGACCTTTAAACACTTCCTTGTCTTTGTGATTTGGGGAGATAGGCTCTCAGGTAGCCCAGGCTGACCTCAAATTTGCTATGCAGCATAAGAATCTGGTCTTCCTGACTTTATTTTCCGAGTGCCCACCTCCTGAACGCTGAGTTTACAGGTGCGCATCACTACTCCAGGGCCACATGCATGCCAGGCAAGCACTCTGAGAGCTCAGCTCCATTCCCAGCCCTTTGTCATTTGATTTCTGGCACACCAAAACCCAGAGATGGACAGTAACTTACCCAAAGGCATACAGCATACAGAATCTGGCTCCATCCTGGTGCTTTCTCTCAGATATGAAGACATTCTTGACCCTGGCTAGTTGATGCTGACAAGGAATAAACATTAGCTGCAAGTTGGAGGAAGATGACGAAGAAAGGAGGCCCTACATGTGGATGCCAGTATCGGGGAGGGGCTTGCCAGCTGCCAAGCTCACAGCTGCTACTCCAGACTCAACCTCCTGCTTCAGTCTGCTGAGCTCAGCAGTCTTAGGGTTCTGGAAAGAAGGCCAGGCCTTCCCCTGAAGGTCACCACACCTGTGAGCACACATCCAGTCTTTAAAGGTGGGATGTATGGAGACATCTCTGACCTATCACAGGTCTGGAGCTCTGCAGAGTCTCCACTGGCAGAACTATCTACAACCTCACCACTGTGGCTAGCCCCCAACTCCCTGTCCTATCTTAGGTCAGAGGCTTCTACTCTGTTGGAGCATCCCTTCTGGAGTCATTTCCTCTTTCCGAGAGAAAGCCTGAGTGTACTGTGCTATTCCTTATGTCCTTCCTCCAAGCTGTCTTCAGTTTCTTCCTTGTCCTCTATCCCCTGCATCCCCATCCTTCCTTCAGTCTCCTTCCTTCCTCTTGTCCCATCTGTCCCCAACCATATTCTTCTCTATTCCTAACACTCTTCTTGGGGCTACAACCCAGGCCTTCCCATCACTTTGCCCCTTTCCAAAATACAGAAAGCAATGCTCAGGTTCCTATCTTACTTGTCTCATGGGCTAGCTTGGAGACAGAAAATCTTCAGCTTTGCTCACGTTAAGGCTCAGCGGTGAGTTTCAGCTCCCCTCCATGCCATGTGAAACACCATGCACCTATGTCCTACCAGTCCCTGTCTTGTATTGGCACAATTCTCACATGTGGCCATCTTGCCCTCTGATAAAGACTCTTTGATCCCAATAGAATTCCAAGCAGACGAAGGGGAGCATTAGAAATGCTGTTTATTTTTTCTGCTACCCAGACTAGCTAGCCTCTTTGGAGGGGCAGGCTATTGGTGCACAGTTGGAAAAAAAAGGAGGAAAAAGTATTTCAAGAGGCAGGTACAAACTGTGGGATTCAGGGTGAGAGGAGAGACAGCCCCAGCCAGGGACATTTTCCACATCTCATCAGACAGCATTAGGAGGATGAGGAGAGCTTACAGTCTTCCCAGTCCTTGCCTGTGGTACCTCCTTTCCAGATCCTGTATTGGCTACTCCAGGTTCCCTTCTAGCTCAGTCCCAGTGCCCAGCTGGGTGGCCTCCCGAAGCTCCTTATCTCAGTGTCTAGAACTCTCAAAGTGGGTCAGGGTAAGGTGTCATTGTTGCCCTGTTAGCATGCTGCCCCTGATAGGAGCACAGGCAATGTTGTTAGCAGCAGAAACAACGAGTTCTGGGTTGCAGTTCCATCCTAGTTTCCAGCTCTGAGCAGATCTGCAAGTTGGAGTAATGAGTGGCCTGGAAGAGCTTAGAAAGAGAGGTAGGAAAATGTGAAGTCCCCAGGCCAACCTCAGGCCTCACCGATTCCAGATCTCATGGTACTTAGAAGCAACACTGGCAGGAAGATGCTCAGGGGGTGTTAGGAAGGCCCTGTGGCTGCTCTAGCCAGCTGGGGCAGGGTGTGGTTAGAAACAGGCAAGGAAGAGAACAAGCAGGCTTTGGCTTAGCAGGAGCATGCCTGAGAGTTGCTGTGCTGGCTTCCCTTCCGCTGCTATTGTAGCCTCTGGGGGCCCAGCATGGCTGAGGTAGATGATAACCACATTGTCCTCGGGTCCAGATGGCTGTACCTCATTGTTGACCGTGTAGCAGCCCTTGCCCTCCACTGCTTTGCCATGGAACTTGTGTCCCAGTGCATCCTCCCCCGCCTCACCTGGAGTGGCCAATGCCACATTCACAGAGCTCTCAGCACTGCCTAGCTCGTTGGTGGACAGGCAGCTATAGGTACCTTCCTCCAGCTTGCCAAAGTCAGGGACAAGCAGGCTGCCATTGGCAAAGGCCTGGAAGCGTGGCCGCCCACTGGCTACAAGGACACCAGGCAGGGCACGTCCATCAGGGCCTACGTTAGGACTGGCAATCTCCACGGTGCCACCAGGGGTGTGAATATGCCAGTGAAGCTGGGGGACTGGCTGTCCATCCACGTCACAGTGGAGTGCCAGCACGAAGCCAGGCCGCAGCTCTGCTCCATCCTGGCTGGGCTGGTAGCTTAGTTGCACTGAGGGTGCTGAGCAGGGTAGGGGCGGCAGGCGGCTCAGTGGAGTGCCCTTCAGCACATGGGGTGAAGTACAAGCAATGTTGTCCTGTTCTGGAATAGACACCTCTGTGGCCCGGGCCCATGTCTTGAACCACACAATGCCACAGGTGCAGTCGAAAGGGTTGTCATTGATCTGCAAGTGGGACAGCGCGGTAAGTGGCGCAAAGGTACCCTCGGCCAAAGCGTGCAGGCGGTTGTGATTCAGCTGCAGAGACCGCAGGGCGTGGAGGCTGCGGAAGGCATCTCGGGGGATGAAAGCCAACTCATTGCTGTCCATCTTGAGCAACTGCAGAGCACTGAGGTTGTGCAGGTCGCTCCAGGCGAACTCAGAGATGAGGTTGTGACTGAGGTCCAGACTCTTGAGATGGCCCAGAGAGCCCAGAGCACCAACAGACACGGAGCGGATCTCATTGTGTGCCAGCCACAGTGACTGCAGTAGGGGCACCTCCCTGAAGGCTCCCTCCGGCAGGCCTGGCAGCCTGTTGGCTGACAGGCTCAGTGTGGTCACATTGGCCGGAAAACCCGGTGGCACACCCTCTAGGTCACGATAGGCACAGTCTGCAATCTGGAAGCCATACTTCTCCCCACAGTCACAGGACTCGGGACAAGCTTGCACCAAATTCAGGAGGACAGCCCAACAAAGCAGGCACAGTGCCCGCATGGTATCTCCTATGGAGAAGGGCATCCACCCAGGTGAGTCTAAGGATTCACAGAAAGGATTTGTCCCTCCTCAGACCCTAGCCCAAACTCTCCCCATCAGAAGGCCCTGTTCCACATAACCCAGTCAGAATTCAACACCACCTAACCCACCACCCTCACCCCACAGGAGAGGAAATTGAGGCCCAGAGGAGGGCTGGGACTTGCCAGGGTCGTGCAGGCAGGCAGGCCGAAGACAGGATGAAAGTCGACCCCAACTTCTCCTTTGGAAAGAACTCTTTCTGCCTTGGCCTGTAACTAGCTGACTTTATGGCTTGAAATCTGTTTTCCAGCCACCCTCCTCCCCCCAGCACTTCACAGAACCTCCCTTCTGCCCTCCCACATCCTGACTACAGACCCTCCCACTGGAGCCCCCATAGGTATGTTTTGCTACCCTGCTCCAGACAAGGCCCCTTGTGCAATCCGCACATAGCCCCTCCAGGCCTCACACTCGTGGCCTGTTCTGTTCAAACTACCCCAGGCAGCTGCCTAAATAAACCAGCTAGGACCTCTCAGCTAAGGGGGGGGGGGGGGGGGGGCAGAGGCTCAGCTCAAATGCAGCTGGGAGTTCTGGGGTTGTGATTGTCTAAGCAGATGCTCTCTGGATGGCTCTGAGCAAGGACCTGTTCCAAGTCCCACAAAGCCACAGGGATGTGCTAGGAACACACCCTCAACTCCCTCACCTCCAGCTGTGGGGCCCCTTCTTCCTTGACTTACCTTCAAACTGTTCTTTGGAAGTCAAGCTGAGCCTCTTTTAAGATGGAACCAAGACACCAAAGGACTGGATTGTTTGAAAGTCCACAGGACCAGGATGGTGGAGGAGGGGGCAGGCTGACCAGGGTGCCTGGAAAAGCACTGAGCAGGGGCAGCAGGGAAGTGCTGTGCAGCCTAGACTCCCTTCAACAAAACAAAAGTGAGTTTCAGCAACAGGGACCCTGCCTCATAAATGACACTAGAAACTGGAGGGGAAAAGAGGCCAAATTTGGGGTTGTTCATGTGTTTTCTCTCTCTCTCTCTCAAACTCCAATTTCCTTAAAGTCATAGTACTATCTGGGCAGGACCCAAGAAAAGATGAGGCCAGAAAAGAACTTTTTTTTTTAAATGGGGGAAGGGTGAGAAACTAGCTCTCAAGGAAAGTGGAAACTAACCTTACTTCCAACCAGGAAAAAAGGAGCGGCCCCGTCCTCCCAGCCTGGCTGTGCTGGTGTTTGTGTGTTTGTGTGCATATGTGTGCATCTGAGTGTGTCCTGTGGCCTTGGTTGGGGTGAGAGAGTGTATATTACTGTGTGTGGAAGAGTTTGTATGTTAGGGACATGCAGTGAGACACTGTACCCATGAAAATTTGAGACTGCTTGAGGATGCTTGAGTGTGTCTTTGTGTGATGGTGTGCTTGTATATGTGAATTCGTCTCTTTGTGAGTGTGTATTTCTGTGTAGCTCCGTTGGTGTGTGTCTCTATGAAAAACTGTGAAGTCCAAAGTATAGGAAACAGTCACCAGGCTCCAGTCCCTGGGCGAGAAGCCAACATGTTAGGCATGTTTTTTTGCCTTTTGCTTTTTTTTTTTTTTTTTTAAGTAAATATATCCTGAAGGCTGAGGCTGTTGGGCAGGGAGCTCCCAAGGCCCCAGCCCAGCCAGCACTGAGGGGTGTGGGTGCACACAGGATGACTGAGATGGCAGCAAGCCTCCAGGAGAGATCAGCCTTGGCAGAGGTCACTGGCTGGGGACAAAGAGGTTCCATAGCCCAGGGCCCAGCACTCAGAGTGATGTTGAGGGCCTCACTTGACCCCTCCTTGTCTCTGTGGCCCAGTCCCCATGGTGCTCGAATCCTGTCACAAATGCTAGACAGTGTGGTGAGCTTTGCCACTTCTGGACTCTACTACCCCACTGTGGGAAAGGGGCAACTATGCCTTGTGGGGAGGAGGTAAGACCACTCTCCAACCAGGATGAAACACGGGTAGGAGTAGAGTGAGGAAGAGGCCCGAGCCAAAGGTGCTGGAGAACTGAATCAAGGGAAAGAACTTCCTAGCATGGACCCCTCTGCCCTCCACAGAACATACCTATCTACCTCCTCCTAGTAGCCCTCACCCATGCTTCCGCTTCCTGTCTGTTAACCTCATAGATTCTGCTTACCTTCTCAGCCAGGCCAGTGGGAAGTGGGTATTGTCACTAACTGAACGTGTACAAGAAGTCCCACCCCAGTTTTTCATATTCCCTGTCTGCCATTAAGCTGTCAGAAGTGCTGTCAAAGTGCTGCCTGAAGACACCCAGTCTGAAACTGGGGAAGTTACTATAGACTCCTTTAGATGTGTCCTTCTCTGCCTGGCCCCCAGGAAATCTTCTCTTGTACCTTGTTTATTGTGTGGGAGACTTTGGAGCAAGCCCTGTGGGTGGGGTGAGCAGAGGGTGGAAGACTATGTATCCAGACTCAACACAGCTGGGGAGTCTGAGCTCATTGTCTGTCAGGGGCAACTCTCTGGTGACTAGGCCTCACTAGGTTTCTCAGAACACAGTTGCACCCTCTCACTACACAAAGACCATGCCATCAGCCCCACCTGCAAGGCCCTCGGAGGAGCTTGCAGTCCCCACCCTATCCCACTTCTCCAAAACTCACCCAAGGACAGATCAGCCACCTTCTACCCCTCAACTCCTTCTGTTGTGGCTGCTTCCTTCTGGCATAGATGATAGAAATCAAATGTCATAGGCCTTTATTCCCAGCACTAGGGAGGCAGAGGCAGACGGATCTGTGATTTCAAGGCCAGTTTGGTTTACATAGTTCCAGGACAGCCAGTGCTGTGTAGAGAGATTCTGTGTCAAAAAACTAAAAAGAAGAAAGAAAGAAGGAAGGAAGGAAGGAAGGAAGGAAGGAAGGAAGGAAGGAAGGAAGGAAGG
>CAJQZJ010031900.1:5884889-5897222 GCA_907164525.1 Lophiomys imhausi | reverse complement strand
AGAGAGAGAGAGAGAGAGAGAGAGAGAGAGAGAGAGAGAGAGAGAGAGAGAGAGGAGAGCTGGAAACACAGAGCCTTGTGATGAGAAAGGCTGGGGACATCTGGGAGGAAAGTCAACCTCTTGCTGACAGCAGAAGGCCATGTGGCAGAGCTGACACCTGCTTATCATTAGCAGTTCAGGCTGCAGTCTGTTTCCTTGCAGCACTGTTCCCCCCATCAGCAACCAGAGAGACTTCTGAAGACAGGGCTTGGTTTCCCTCAATCTAGGGAGCTCCTAGGAGCTGCAGGGGATGAAACATTTATTTGTTCTACAGGGTAGAGGGGAATAGGGTACCAGGTTGGGGACAGAAGGACAGAAGGAGTAAGGGGATCTGGTTGAGACTGCTGGGTGAGGGAAGAGAGGGGAGAGGAGGGCAGCAAAGCTGTGCTGACTTCAGCCTAAGGGAACCTGACAGTAAGCAGAGACGGTGTCCAGTCTGCCTGGGGAGGTAGCTCTGACTGCAGAGACTTCAGGGTCAGCCCGAGGCAGGACAGCATGCCTCACAAATGCTGAGTGAGAAGAAGTTCAGAGAAGGGGGAACATGATAGCTTGAATAATGTTCCTAAGCTTTAAGGAAGTAGAGTGTGATAATGCTAAAAGAGAAATCAAACAAGAGATACTTAGAACTGAACCCCCAACCTTATTTCTCATCCTTCCTGTCCCCCTGCGGCTTCCTAAGGCAGCGGTTCTCAACCTTCCTAATGCTGGGCCCTCTAATGCACTTCCTCATGTTGTGGTGACCCCAGTGATAAAATTTCATAGCTCTAATTTTGCTACTGTTATGAATAGTAACAAAATGTCTGTGTTTTCCAATGGTCTTGAGTGATCCCTGTGAAAGGTTCATTTGACCCCCAAAGGGTCACCTCCCTAGGGGTGTTAGCTTCCCATGAAGTCTATATTTATTTCTACTATGGTCACATGCCACAGCCCTGTAGAGAACACTTGCTGAGCTCTGAAGAGGCAACAGTGGGAGGCCCACACGCCATAAATATGTTTGTAGCATATCCTGCAAGCTGCCCAATCGCTTTTATTCTCCCTCCTTGACAAACACACCTCCACGACCACCTAGAAGACCAAGTTCAAACTTAGCCCTTACAAAAGGAACATTTGAATGGAAAGGAAAGACACTGTAGAGACACGTGGAGGGGGGAATGGTAAATAAAGAGGAGGCAGCTGTAGAGGGGTGCATCTACAAGTGAAGAAATCCCTAAAGTGGCCATCAGCTTACAGACCTTAAGGAAAGGCAGAGAGGAGATCTCAACCTTCCATAGTCCATAGAAGGAACCAGCCTTGGGGACTTCTTGCCTGCATGGCCTTTACATTCGGGGCTGTGATACAACACATTTGTGTTGTTTAAGTCACCTAGTTTTGGGTCTATCATTGTGGAAAACACTCTATGAAAAAGTAAGGTTTCACTTCATTTGTATAGTTCTTTTTCATTCCTCCCTGAACCTTCTCATTTTGCTAGTTAAAATATTCTCTGGGCAGGGGGCTGGAGAGATGGCCCAGTGGTTAAGAGCACTGGCTATTCTTTCAGGTGACCCAGGTTCAGTTCCCAGCACCCACACAGTGGCTCACAACTGTCTGTAACTCCAGTTCAAGAGGATCAGATACCCTCTTCTAACCTCTGAGGGTACCAGGCATGTGTGTAGTGCATAGACATATATGTAGGCAAAACATCCATACGTATAAAATAAAATGAAAAATTTTAAATGTTTAAAAATATTCTTGGGGGCAGGTGAGGTGGAGCAGTAGATAAAGGTGCTCGGCTAAGCCTGAGGACCTGAGTCTGATTCCCATAACCCTCATGGTAGAGAGAGAGAGAGAGAGAGAGAGAGAGAGAGAGAGAACTGACTCCAGCAAGATGTCCTATGACCTCCACACTGGAGTCATGACAAGTACACACACCCCCCACACACACACCAGCATACATACAAGTCAATAATTTTTTATTGTTTTGTTGGTTACATTTGAGCATTAGGTAATAATGCTCAATGTGTGCAACAGGACTTTGCACTCCACAGAGCTGTGAGGTACTCCAAGATCTTCCTGCTTCAAGTGAGAAACTTTTGTTTCTTTCTTCCCTTTTATTCTTCTGTAGCTAAGTTGCTGATAGTCTTACCTGTACCTTGTAAAGGATGGTAATATTTATATGATTTGAAAATAATAAGTACAATGGTTGCATTTTGTGCACAGACTTTAAAATGTTTCTTTTTAAAATCAGTAATCTAATATTATATGTTCATGTCCATGTGAGTACAGCCTTTGGCGCCACTGAGCCAAGGACCATCCAAGGGTTTCATTTCCTTCTCTCCTGATTGGGCTGCCATGGAGGCCAATGTATTTGGTTATCTTTCCATTCCATCAGTTGCTCAGAATTATGTGAGACTCACTTGCATTATAATTTGGTTATGGCTTCTTTGGAAGACATTCCGGTTACCTGGAGTTCTAATTGCTCTGTTTACTCTTATTGTCAAAAGAATAATGAATGAATGAACCTTCACCAGATGCTAAAAATAACCCTGGTTTTGTTCACAGCCCCTGTGCTGGCTTTACCTGGTGTAAAAATTACCTAGTTGCTTGCTGTATTGACATTGAAAATGTTTATTTTTGTTTCTCAGGTGAACTGGAAGTGCTTTAGAACCCCAAAAGGAGTTTTTTTTAAGCCTTCTGGGTTATAGAGCTCCAAGAAATGTCCTCTCTCTCTCTTTCATAGCTTCAGATTGTATATTTATCTGAGGGTTACCTGAAATTTCTGCCTTCTGCCTGCTTGCCCACCCTCTCTTTAGAATGTGCAGCCCACTAGGCTGGCTCAGTGGCACCTACATTAGAAACCCTGACTTTACCCAGGCAGTTCCTTTAACAGCCATGGGTATCCTTTCAGGTTTGTCTTTTGGTTGTTTGTTTGCTTTGTTTTGAGGGAGGGATTAAAACACAATTTATTAATTGGATCCATATTTGTAACTTTTGTGTGCATGTGTATATGTGTGTGTGCATACTCATATGTATGCAGATGCACATGTGTGGAGGAGAGAAGTATACAAGTGCATGGTATACTTCCTTAGGTGGTATCTACCTTATTTTTTATTTTTGAGACACAGTCCCTCACTGGCCTGGAGCTTGCCAAGTAGGCTAGGCTGGCCAGCCAGGAAACATCAGGGATCTGCTTCTTTGCCTCCTCAGCACTGGAATTGTTAGTACATGACACCAATCACACTTAGCTGCTTTTTTTTTTTTAATGTGGGTTCTGTAGCTCTAACTCCTCATGACCTGAGTTTACTTTATGACTACTGACTGGGCTATGTCCCTAGCCTTATTGTCCTTTTTCACTCAAGGTAGGAATAACCAAAAAAACTCTTTTTATATCTACTGTGTGCCAGGTCCCTTAAACATACAACTTAGAACTACAAAAGCAAATTGCCCATTTTAGAGAAAAGAATAGTGAGGTTCAGGTTAAAGAGCTTCTTTACTTGCTCTCAGTTAGGAAATAGACCCTCATGCTTTTTCCCTAAGTCCTATGGTTCCCATTTCTGACATAGTCAATGAGACTGTGGCTAAATTAGAAGAGGTGAGGAAAATATCTGAAGAATGTGTGTGATGTTAGGTAGAGTCAGCTTTGGCTGGGTGACGGTGTGTGTGTGTTGGGTGGGGGGTGGCACAGACCAACCCCTATCCCTCAGAAGCTCCTACCAGAATCTCAAAACTTCTGTTGCTGGGGCTGGAGAGATGGCTCAGCGGTTAGAGCACTGACTGCTCTTCCAGAGGTCCTGAGTTCAATTCCCAGCAACCACATGGTGGATCACAACCATCCATAATGAAATCTGGTGCCCTCTTCTGGCCAGCAGGTATACCTGCAGACAGAACACTGTATACATAATAAATAAAATCTTAAAAAAAAAAAAAAACTTCTGTTGTTTTGTTTCCAAAGAAAAGAAGCATTAGTGGGCAGGAGGGGGAGACCTGTTACTGTTAGTCTGCTAAGTGGACATAACAATCAAAACTCCAGGTGAGCTATTGTTATACTCATAGATCAGTGCATATCTCAGCCCTCATTAGAGACACTTCTTCTTGTGGCAAATGGCAATTAACACAGAAACCTAAGTTGGTCAATGTGGAGAGAATAAAAGACATCAATGTCTACATCACATCACTGCCTCTACTCGAGGCTTAGGGATCTATATGGGAGAGAAGGTGGAAAATTGTAGGAGTCAGAGATGGTGTATAACTTCAAAACTGTGTTTTCTAAACACAACAATATATGAACATATGAATTCATAAAGACTGTGTTAGCATGCATACGACCTGAAAAATCTCAAGCCAGACAAAATCCTAGTAAACCTCACCCCTAGATGAGAGGCTATCAGAATTTGATAGCTGCTGGAAGAGGGAAAGTCTGCTTTTCCCCCCAGCGGAGTAGCACCTGATGTGGAACTTTGAATAAGATGCCTCCCATCCCTTGGGCTTATATGTTTGTAAGTATGGTGGGGCCCAATTAGTGGAACTATTTGGGAAGGATTAGGAGGTATGGCATTGTTGGAGAAACCTTTGAGATTTCAGAGCCCTACACCAGGCTCAGTCTCTCTCTCTCTCTCTCTCTCTCTCTCTCTCTCTCTCTCTCCCTCTCTCTAACTGCAACCTGTGGATCAGATATGAGCTCTCAGCTACTGCTCCAGAATCATGCTTGACTGACTGTAGCCATGCTCCTTGCCACGATGATCATGTGCGCAAGCTCCTACTTAAATGCTTTCTGTTATATATTGCCGTGGTCTTGTCTCCTCACAGCAACAGAACAGTAACCAAGACACTAGTTAATATAAACTGGAGGATCTGGGGAGGGGGATGAATATGAACAAAACACATTGTATGAAATTCTCAAAGAATAAATAAAAACACTATTTTTTTTAAAATGAAAGGAATAGGGACCAGAATCCAAAATCATGTCTCTGATTCTCAAGCTCTTGTCCTGCCATGTTGAAGAGGAGCCATGCACACTACATAGGGTTGGTCTCTGCTGGAAAGGGGGAAGGACATGAAACTTGATCAAAATCCCGAGCTCTTCAGAGAATCAGTGGAAGCTGGAAGGCCGGGAGACCAGACAGTCTGATGGCCTTCCTCTTGTGTGTGTCTAGGAGAAGGTAGAGGTGCTTGGGTGTGGGATAAGAGCTTAGGAATCTGTCATTCAGTGCAGATAATGGATAGAAAGTGGTGGTTGGGGGCTTGGAGGAGGCAGGTAGGGCCTGTAAAAAGACGTGTGGGAGACAGAGAGGAAAAGGCAGTGTGTGGAGGAGCAGATGTGAGAAATGGTGGCGTGACCAGGTGAGCTAGGATCAGCAAACAGGACTTTCCCCAGACTGAGAGAAGGAATACAGTGATTTAAAGGGCGGCAGGGCACACAGCTCACACAGTCTCTTACTTGAGTGCACCAACTCACTCACTTCATCCATTCCACAAGCACCTGCGGGCTGCTCTTAAGGGGTCAGTGGCTTCTTCGGGGGAAGAGGGAAAGGAAGCAGGGCAGGAATACCGGCTGCCTTCATAGAGCTTGTCACTCCCTGAGAAGAACTTTCCCAACAAGAGTTCCCCTCAAAATCCCTTTCCTCTTTCCTTTTGAAACACAAGGGAACTTTGAAGGCTCTAGTGGGAGCTTCTGGGGGAGAGGGGAGAGTCTGTGTCTACCACCACACCCCTGCTCAGTCAAAGCCAACTCTGCCCAATGTCACGCACATTCCTTGGGTCTTTTCCACACCTGCTCCTGTTCTCCAATTTCATGGGAGGAATTTTCTTCTCTTGTTCTCCTTTTGTAATGGTTCCATGGGAGACAGCCAGTTGTGAGTGTCCATCAAACTGACTGTGTACGACTCTAAGAACAACTGAAGAAAATCTAAACTCTGAGATGACCAGAATTCAGGGATGCTTGTACATTTCTGGTGGGAATGCAACATGATCTAGCAACCTCAGAAAATAATGTAGGAGATTTGCACAAAACAAAACATACACTAATGAAGCAATCCATTAAATCTACCCTTCTAATTCAAGAAAAATAAAAAACACATGTTCACACACAGAGAGACCTGTATACACATTCATATAATAGCATGTTCTTAGTCATCAAACAAACACTAGAAACCATCAGTTAAACGTCCGTCAGTCAGAAAATGGATTAAAAGATGCAATGGAGAAAAGGAGAAGTTGCCAACTGACACAGCAGCCGGAGGACGTCTCAGAAACGTGGTGCACAGGGCACCAAACACATGTTTAAAATGACAGCCCAGAGACAGCATTGTGTTGTGTGGGCACCCATCTGTAACCCCACCACTTGAGAACTGCATAGTGAAACCCCGTCCCAACAACAACAAGCCCAGCAGCAAGGTGGCTCATTGGGTAAAGCACTCGCTGCCAAGCCTAATGACCTGAACTCGATCCCTGGAACCCTCAAGGTGACAGGAGTGCCAACTCCCAAAAGTTCAAAAGTTCTCACTTAATCCACATGTGTGCACAAGCATGCAAATGTTTAAGATGTAATTTTAAAAATCTTAAAGAATTCTCTACAAAGAAAGAATATCCAGAGCAATCCATGCCATGATCTTTCTATATTTTTGCATGTGATCATAAAAACATGAAAACGGATGTGGATTTGGAATTACATGTTATTTGTTATATAATATGTAATCATTTGCTAAATATAGCAAATTATATAATATGCAATGTATACAAGATTATAAATTAATAATATACTACACATACTGTTACTTAAGCAGAGCAACAGGACCAGACAGTGATTATCAGCTGTAATTAATGCAGCTAGTTGAATAATATATTTGAGAAAATGCCACTTTAAAAAAGATTTTTATTTTTATTTTTTGTGTATGAATGTTTTACCTACGTGTGTGTGTGTGTGTGTGTGTGTGTACTACACGTATGCCTGGAACCTTCTGAGACCAGAAGAGGGCACTGGATCCCTGGAACTGAAATTACATATACTTACGAACCACCCTGTAAGTGCTAGGAACAAAAACCAGGTTCCCTGCATGAATCTGTGGTGCTTTTAACTGCTTGAGCTATCTCCCCAGCTCAGAAAAATACTATATTTTGATATTGGTCCTATCTTCTATAGAAATTCATTTTATTCTTTTTTTTTTCAAGAGAGTGTTTCTCTGTATAGCCTTGGCTGTCCTAGACTCACTCTATAGACCAGGTTGGGCTCGAACTTATAGAGATCCTCCTGCCTCTGCCTCCTGGGTGCTGGGATTAAAGGCATGCACCACCACTGCCCGGCTTCATTTTATCTTTTTACAACTCTTTCTGGATGTTTAAATTTGCAGACCATTTCTTATAACATTAAAACACATGAATGTGAGACTTCTAAAAAGACAAATATAAGCAAATGGGATAGCTTGAGCAAATCTTACGTTTAATAAACAAAACATACACTTGATAAACAAAAACCACATGTTTCTTTCAAGAGACCTCCAGCTTTCTAGTTCCTGTCTAACAGCACTTCTTGCATTGCCATGGCACCCAGGACATCAATCTCTGTGTAGTGGTGAACACAGCTACAGGTAAATGTAAGTTCACTACCATGTGCAGCTCTGACCTTCACAAGCCCACAGGGTCAGATTCCTACTGTCATGTGTGATGACATCAGAATAATATCCTCTCGACAGCAGTGTCTGAGCATGGAATTCTATCCTACCAGGCTCTTAGACCAGTGGCCATCCATTTTGGTCTCCCCATAGATGGTGCCCATTTGCTTTGGATCTAAAGGCTTGTTTTAGACCATTCTCATTAGCAGACCAACTGCTTGCCAATTGGGATTATTTTTCACATCCATAAATTCATCACTCAAGCTATCCATGTCACCTGTCCATCAAGTGCCTCAAAAGACACTGAATGACACCTAAGGCAAGTCTCTTAACTCAGGAAGATGGTTGTAAAACATGGGGTCATTTGAATGTGCAAAACTGAAGTCGGATTCTAAAGGTTTCCTTCTCAGAAAAAAATAAATATTCAAGAGGATGTGGGAAAGAGGGGCTCCCATCCACCATTGGTGGGAGTGCATCAGTACAACCATTGTGGAAATCAGTATGAAGGTCTCTTAAAAAATGAAAATTAGAACTGCTGCATGACTCAGGTAACTACTTCTGGGACTCCAAAAGACATCATGTCTACCACAGAGACCCTTGTGCATTTGTGTTCATTGCTCTTATGTCCACGGTGACAAGGAAATGGTGAATGGATAATGAGAATGTAGTGAATATAGACAATGGGATTTTATTCTGCTGTAAAGAAAAGTGAAATAATGAATTTTGAAGAAAAACGAGTGGCTCTGGAAAGTGTAACTGTAAATGAAGTGTCTTGGTTACTTTTCTATTGCTGTGATAAAACACCATGATCAAGGTAATTTACTTTAAAAAGTGCTTCATTGGGCCTATGGTTCCAAAAAGTTAGAGTGCATTATGGCAGAGCAAGGCATGGAGGCAGGAACAGCTGAGAACTCACTTCTCAAACCACATGGAAGGCCCAGAGAAACCTAACTCAAAATGGTAGGAGTCTTTTAAAACCTCAAAGCCTAGCCCCAGTGACATGCTTTCTCCAACAAGGCTTCACCTCCTAATCATCTCCAAACAGCCACCAACTAGGGACCAAATTTTCAAACGCCCTAGAGTTATGGGGCACATCTCATTCCAACCACCACATGAGG
This sequence comes from Lophiomys imhausi, assembly GCA_907164525.1. Lineage (NCBI taxonomy): Eukaryota > Metazoa > Chordata > Mammalia > Rodentia > Muridae > Lophiomys > Lophiomys imhausi. Next base: position 5,888,482 of record CAJQZJ010031900.1, on the reverse strand, counting down.
TGACCCATACTAAGAGAAAGACAAAAACTGGGTGTTCTTGTTCTCCCTTATATGGGGATCTTGGCCTATGGTGTAAATATTAAAACAAATGTGCATATAGGTAAAGTCTTAAAAAAAAAAAGAAAAACAAACTAGAAAAGCAACCAGGAGAGGGCAATATTAGGTAGTGAGAAAAGACTTGAGGATAGTAAAAGGACACATGGAACATGAAATAAGAAAGAATCTGGAGCATCTATAAGGGAGAAACAGGAATAACAGGTATGGGGGACACAGGGGCAGAAAGAGACCCACAAAAACACATTGCTAAAAATGAAACAGTAGTATCCAACATTATATCCTGATTTAAAAATATAAGTTACAGATTTTCTAAAGAAGTTGAGAAAGTCCTACTTAACTTAGCTTTCCTTCTTTGCTGATTTTGTTGTTTTGTTTCAAAGGAGTCTTAGTTCCAAGAGTCATTCCTCCAGCCCCCAGCAGATGGGTTATTGTCAAGTGTTCTTAGTACATCTCTTGTCTGGCCTCTCAGATGACAAAACAGTCTTGAAGAAACATCCCTTTCATTTGGCAGTGACCTTTCCCTCCAGACTCCTCCTCCATGTATTTCCACACTAGAGAAAGACATTTTCCTTATCCTACACTTTGAAAAGCTGACTTATAGGAGGCCAGTGTTTTAGCATCTTTCCTACAAGATATCTTGTGTGCATATGTCTGAGAAAGCTATCTCATTCAGTTTCCATAAATACAAAAAAAAAAAAAAAAACTCACCAAGTGTTTCTGCACGGTTTGCAGAAGCTGAAAAGTGAGCACAGACTAACTACATTATGAAAGTCTCATCTCATGGATAATAAAGGACTATCAGAGAGTTAGCAGGTGAATTTAAAATTTTTCTTGGGTGGCAGTCTATAGACTAGGTGGAATTTTTCAGTTTATATTTATATCCCTTGCCAGAAATACAGATAGATGAGCAAATCCTATCTTGAATTAGGGTAAACTGTCAACTTTTATTTTTTTTTGAAACAAGGTCTTATGTAGCTCAGGTTGATCTCAAACTTGCAAGGTAGCCAAGGATGACCTTGAACTCTTGATGCTTCTGCTTCCACCTTGCAAGTGCTGGGATTACAGGTGAGCACCATAGCAGCCAGTTTTCGCAGTATTGAGGATCCTGCTGTGATAAAACACTGACCAAAAGCAACTTGAGGGAGGAGATAAGAAAGCAAGCTGAGCAAGCTAGGCAACAAGCCAGTAAACAGTGTTCTCTATGGTCTGGCCTTAGTTCCTGCCTCCAGGTTCCTGCCAGGTTCTTATCCAACCCAGGCCCACCTGCACAGGCATGCCATCACTCACAGTGAGCTGGACCCTCCCTACATCAATTAACAGTTTGAAAATGGCCCACAGATAGGTGCATAGGCCAACCTAATGGAGGCAGTTCCTCAACTGACATTGTTTCTTTCCAGGTAATTTGTATCAGATTGACAAAAACTAGCAAGCACAAACTTGAAACTATTTTTCAAATGAAAATACCTGGGAGCTATGAAAAACATGTTGTTGGGCTGGAGAGATGGCTCAGAGGTTAAGAGCACTGGCTGCTCTTCCAGAGGTCCTGAGTTCAGTTCCCAGCAACCACATGGTGGCTCACAACCGTCCATAATGAGATCTGGCGCCCTCTTCTGGGCTTCAGGCATACATGCAGACAGAACACTGTTTATACAACAAATAAATAAAATATTAAAAAAAAAGAAAAACATGTTGTCATAATCCAACCCATTGCTTACTATGCTAGAGTATGCATGTTGTTGAAATGAGTCACAAAGCCAGGGGAGGAAGGACCTGGATATTATCCAAAGGTCCTCTTAGTTCCCTCACAGTGTTTTAGTTGCAATCTGTGAATCCTTTTCCTCCATCTCCTACAGCACCAAAGAAGCGATACGGTTAGGAGAGGTCCTTGGTGTGAAGCACTCAGATTCCAGGGCCACTATTTCTTTCCTTTATACAATACATCGGGACTGCAGTGTCCCCTCCCTCCACTCCTCCCGGTTCCTCTCAACTCCCCTCTCCACCAGGTCCATCCCCCCATCAGTACCCAGAAAAGACTGGACCTCCCAGGGACATCAACTAAACACAAAGACCACTGTATTCAACAGGATATTAGTGCCTTCCCGAATGACAGGACCAAAAAACCCTTGATTTATTCTAGGTTGCTGTTTCATCAATTTAGACGTAACAATCTCATCCTAGATGACTGAGATTCACTTCCATATCGGAGAATAGACCTCACCCTGTCAGGGCAGGGCTGCAGCACACAGCCCAGGTTGTACTCCCCCACCACAAGGGTAGCAGGCAAGCATCTCTTTTGGCAAAGCAGGCATGTGTCATCTCCCTAAACTGGAGCTAGCTTTCAGAGTGACTTTTCTAGACTGATGCACAGCTATTCAGCTGTGCAAACAGGAAAGTGGGAGGTGATGTAATCATCATACCGGTCCTCGCTTTACACATGACTGAGAGAAAGCGTCCTGAAGGCTATTGGTGACCTCAGGGTTTCACTGGCATAAAACTCCGTGCTGGGGGTGGGTAGCGGTGGGTAAGGCAACCAGATACAGCTCCTAGAATGCTGCCTACACCATGGCAGAGGGAACCAGCTGGGCACACAGGCCTGATGACTCCTGTTGTCAACTATCCATGGGAAGAACTGTGCTCTGTTTTAGTTACCAAGCTTGCAAGGGTGTTGTAGCATGTGCCAGCTGAGAAACAAACAGGCAGAACAAACATTTGGAAAGTTTTCCTGGGAAAGATAAGCCACCAAGCCACAGGCTAGCCATAGGAAAGTCAGTGGAATATTAGTAATATTTGGCCTGTAGCCCAAGCCCAAAGGTTATCCAGCTGAAAATTAAGTGCCTCCCATTGCTAGATAATTAATCAAAGGGGAAAGGATCCCATCTATACTAAGAAAATCAGACTATGACAATACTTAAAGATGTATGCATGTTTGCAAAAGCTTTACAAAAAGACTGTTACTTGGGTGGGAAGGATCAGGACTATGGCATGTGTGGTCAATTTGTTTTGCCCCGTCTGTTTTTTGTTATTTATTTATTTATTTATTTGTTTGTTTGTTTATTCATTCATTCATTCATTCATTCATTTTGCTCCAAGTGGGATGTTGGTTCTGTTGAGCAATGCCATTTTTCCATGCTTCTAGAGTAGAGTTAGGAATACCAGGAAGCTAGCAGAGACGCCTGGCTTGTCAGAGGGCAGATCCAGATCCAGAAATAGTACAGAACTGGTCAGGAGTGATGAAGAGATAATAAGATGCAGCCACGCTCTGCCAGAGCTAGGAACAGCCTGAGAGCTGGGTCTGGGAGGAGGCAGGGGAGGGAGGGGGAGTTTGGATTTTTGTTGACTTAGCTTTTTCAAGAACACTGAGGCTTATAGCTTTAGCTTCCTGCCTGTTATCAGGATGAGCCGAGGGCTGAGAATCTATTTCTCTCTCTCTGTGTGTGTCTCTCGCTCTGTCTCTCTCTCTCTCTCTGTCTCAGTCTCTCTCACACACATACACACACACACACACACACACACACACACACACACACACACACACA
>CAJQZJ010031900.1:5844464-5870992 GCA_907164525.1 Lophiomys imhausi | reverse complement strand
ACCTCAGAAGTCCGCAGAGCCCCTCCTAGCATGTACCGCCCTCCAACGTTCTTCCTTACCTCAGAAGTCCGCAGAGCCCCTCCTAGCATGTACTGCCCTCCAATGTTCTTCCTTCGCCAACCTTACTTGTTTCTAAATTTGCTGTGAATGACTCCATGTGTTGCTTTCTCCTTCCAGGCTGGCTCCCTCCTTCAGCACCATGACATCAAGGCTGTGCCCAGCCCCAGTTGGTCTTTTCATGTTTGAGTAGTATCCCAGTATAGACTACAGGTTATTTTCTCTGCTTTACTGTTTGAAGCTATTTCAAAGAAAGACACTATGAGCATTTGTGTGTTTATGTCCACCAAAAGACTCTTTTGACCAACATTAGAGGCCATATCTGAAACTGGTAAGTCGTGCGATTCCTTTGACTTTTGTATACTGCCAAGTGACAATCCCATTCTCAGTAACCACACAAGGGAACTACTTTAAGCAGGAATCACATGCTTATCTTTTAAAAGAATATTTTGCAGTTATTCATTGATAATATCTACCCCAACTTTTGTTTTCCTGGACTTTCTCCAACATCTCCTCTTCCTCCTCTTCATCATTATCATCTCATGCTGAGTCCAGTTAGTGCTGCATGCATAAGCATTGGACAACCTGCCAGTGGCCACACCCCTGAAGAAAAATGACTCTCCCTCTCTCAGTAGCCATCAAATGCCAATAACTCCTCAGCTAGGAATGGAGCCTCACGAATCCCTCCCCAACCCATTCTGGAATTATAGACTGGCTTGATTTTAATCAAGGCTGTGCAGCTAACCATGGCTGTAGTGAGTTCACAGGTGCGGCAGACATGTCATGTCTAAAAGATAGCATTTTGGAACACTCCTCTTCATCCCTGGCTCTTACATTCTCTCTGCCCTCTCTTCTGGAATGTTCTCTGAGCTTTGGGGTTTGAAACAGCTGTCTCATTTAAGGCCGAGCACTCAATAGTCACGTTTTTCTCTACAGTTTGAATCTGTATTGACCACCAGTCACCTCAGTTTCTCTGATCAAAGGTGAGAGCAGCTCTGATCTGTGGGTTCAAACACAAATATTAGGGAACAATTTGACAACATGTCTGTTTAGTGAAATAACAATAATATGTCCCTACTCCAAGGCCTATGACCTCCTCAGTCATCAGAGTTTGACTAGGTTTGGGGTACGAGGCACAAATTTCCTTCTGTGGAGCAGGACTCAAATTCAAACAGAAAAATAGCTGGTTACTCCTTAACAGTCATGTCCCTATTGAACCCATGGGCACATCTTGCTTGGTGGGTTGGTGTTGTGGAATTTAGAGTCCACCACTGGGTAAGTCCACTGGTGACTTTTCTCCCCCATTGGCCTGGATATCACCTTTTGATATTATGACAGTCAATAAGAAAGGAATTTCCAAGTTAATTCTAGCTTTATTTCCAAATTATGTACTACAACCAAAATGTGTCATATCTTCAGCAATGGGGTCCGACCATCAAGTTGCAATGGCAATAACTTGAGCAGGAATTTTAAAATTTAAACTTAAATTTTTGTTTGTTTGTTTGTTTGTCTGGACATGGTCTTGCTATGCCACTCAGACTAGCCTAAAACTTAATATGTATCCCAGGGTGATCTCAAAATCATAATCCTCCTGTCTTGGACTTAAGTGAGAATTGTTTTTATTGTTGTGAATAGAATGCTATTTTGAGAAATAAAAGACAGGAAGGCGAACCACTTTTTTAGACTAACTCCATAATTATCAATAAGTTTAACAACATATAGAACAGAGTATCTTTTTATAAAATCAGATTAATAGGGGATTGGGAAGGGTTTAACTTGAATCAGAGAACCAGACAAGCCTCAACTCTGAAAATCACCAGCTGTGTGACCTTCATCAAGTTACTAAACCTCTCTGTTCTCTGGCTTCTTTGCCTCTCTGTTCTCTGGCTTCTTTGCCTCTCTGTTCTCTGGTTTCTTTGTGTGCTTATTGGAATAATAATACTGCCACTCACAGGATTGCCATAAGGATTAATAAAATGATTATTTTAAAGCACAACATAGACCTGGAATATGGTAAATATTCAACCAGCTTTAGCTATTAATGATATTATTATTATTTGTGTTAATAGTAGGTAGTGATCACTAGAATATCCAGTCCAAATGCTTAGCAAGTTACTGTTATTAAAACATATCTGGTAACTAATTCCCATCCTTATTCTTTCTTTCTCTGTTTCAACACTGTTCAATTCTTAGGCAGTTCTTCCCTTGTTTCTGTGACCCTGGCAGTTATTCTCTCAATTGGTTGGATACTTTGAATGGTTTCTAGACTCAATTTGAGGGCCAGTTCAATAGAGTGTTGCTAAGAGAAAATGCATCTAGTTTGCCAAAACCAAATTAGCTCCGTACACAAGGGAGTAAGTTTAAGCCATAAACAGTTGATAAAAAATATAAATGTTTTTATTCTCCTCACTCCATATGGACTAAAATTTAGTTATTAAACTTGCATTCACATGTCCGAACAAAGAACAACACTAGCATGATTTTGAAAGCATCTCCCAGCTGCTTACTCACCCAATGGGTGAAGGAAAATCTTCCAGACTGACTTAACCCAATATGTTAAATTTTGTTCTACTTAGCACAGGGTATTTGAGTGGCTTTTAAAATGTCACGTCTTCTTAAGAATGCTGGGCATATTTTGAACTAAATGTTAATACTGCAGGACATGTCGTAATGGAATCTGCTCCCCAGGCCTGTCACAGTAGTCTTTCATTTGCAGTGTGACGCTATTCCCTACTGAGCCCTCAGGAAAAATCCTGTCACTAAATGTACAGGTGTAGGTGGGTGTGTTTCAAACAGAATCAATTAATTGATGTCCTGCAAAGGGAATGGCCTTGTTTCCTCCACTCCCAGCTTTCCAGCTTGGTTTGTAGAGATCTTTATGTTGCAAGTGTATAAGAGAAAGACATTTATTAGGTCAAATGTGGCAATTTCAGGTCCCCACATGGAACCTTTGTTATGTTCTGACACGTGGGCATAGCTTTCCCTCTATGTGCACTTCATCTCTGAGACAGGCCTCTCAGTTTCCCTGCTCAGTGCTCAAGCTGGTATGCCCCCTCCCTCATTCACACACACTGAAGCACGCCCTCTGTCCTCTTTCTCTGAAGAGTGTACCATACATGAGCTCTCCGTTAAGAACCTTGAGCAACAGCCACAGCAAGATGCACCCCCCCTCACTTTACCTACCAAAAAGCATTGCTCTGAGAACTAAAAAGGAGAAATCAAATCTCTCATCACTGTCAGGAAGTAACAACCTGCACATTTCTGGCCTCCCCTGTGTGTCAAGACGTTAACTTCCGTCCTGGTTGCCATCTGTCTATGGAGGGCTGCATCCCAGACATGAGCCAGGGATCAGAGGTGCCCACACCAGCTCCTTCCTTGCCAGAGAAGCCCCGCCTTCCTTTGTTTCTTCATATTAATGGTCCTTGGGATGGTTCTCATTCTAGCTGACCCTCAGGAAACACTTGTGGAGGAGCCCTCTTTTTGAATCACCTTTCTACAGACAGACTTCTGATTGAATTCAAGGCCACATCCCGGGCGTCTGGTTTCTATAGTGCAAAGAATTACTATTCCTGACATGATGTTCTGAGCTCTGAGGCTACTGCTGTCATATTGCATTTTCTGATCATTTTCCAGATCCCTCAATACAAACACCCACACACACACACACAGAGTCTTATAACTCATTGGATTCCATCCTCATGTGCTTATCCATTTTATAGCCACACACCCTGGGGAAACTACCCTGGGGAAAGCTACCACAGCACCCAAAGCACACAGAGGTGCTCAAGGAAGGCCTATTGAATGTGGCACTGTGGAGCTCCTCAGTGGGGGATAAAGGTAAGGGCTACATCTCCAATCCCCTACATGTCCTCACAGGGGACAAAGTTAGTGGCAAAGTCAAGGCCAGAGGGGTGGCCTCAACAACCGGCTCATTGGCAGTGATGGTGGGTAAATAGTGAATTCCTCAGCTCTGGATAAGGACAGGTGGATCCACAAATTGAACCTCAAGTGGGTAGCTGGTGAGAGAACAAGGGGGAAAGAAAGGGGCCCGAATGATAGAATAAAATTGACATTGAGCTTTAGAGGGAATGCAGAGGCTAAGGACCATCCTACGCAGGTGCAAATACTGGAACAGAAAACAGCTCCTGTGAGGGTCCATATCTATGTGTACAGCCAGCAGACAGCCCCAACATCCTGGTCCCTGGCCTTCCACACCTACCAGTCCTGTTCTATGTGCAGAGCTTGCAGGCCTCTGGCCTAGGGGGCACCAAGTCTAGCTCAGTAGTGTCTGTTTATCTGATTTGAAGGAAGGCCCTAGACAAAGGATTGAGCTCTGATCTCCCCCTGTACCTTCTGCACTGAGCACTCAGGCTTTCTGGATATCTTAAGAGAACTTGAAATCCTTGGGATGCAAACAAGAAGGAACAGGAAATAGTACTTTTCCCACTACAGACCCATGACCAGAGGACTTGAAGTGACCAAAACCAGCCAGACTTGTATCCAAGTGCTATCCTGTGTGTGGATCCTTAAACCAGTCCTGGGAATAGAGCCAGTCCCTGTCCCTACCCAGATGTGGGACTGGTCTTCCTGAGAGATGGCATTGCTGGCAAGGAGTGGGCTATAAGGCAAGGATTTGGTAAGGATTTAGTAGAGCCTGAGGCTAGGATGAAATGCTGGGTGTTTGACCTGAGCCTGTTCTGTATCCTACAATGATCCAAGTGGAAGATCTGGTACCATTGGAAACAAGAAGGATGAGGAAGGGTGACATTTTGTTGTGTTGTTGTTTTTTTGAGACAGGGTTTCTCTGTGTAACAGCTCTGGCTGTCCTGGACTCACTTTGTAGACCAGGCTGGCCTCAAACTTACAAAGATCTGCCTGCCTCTGCCTCCCAAGTGCTGGGATTAAAGGCGTGCGCCACCACTGCCCAGCTGAAGGGTAACATTTTTATCTACCCCCTCATGTCTCTTCTTTCCTCTTCATCTCTCTTCCCAACCACTTTCTTTTTTTTTTTTTTTTTGGTTTTTCGAGGCAGGGTTTCTCTGTGTATCTCTGGCTGTTCTGGACTCGCTTTGTAGACCAGGCTGGCCTCGAACTCACAGAGATCCGCCTGCCTCTGCCTCCCAAGTGCTGGGATTAAAGGCGTGCGCCACCACCGCCTGGCTATTCCCAACCACTTTCTATCCTTTCCAGGCCCAGCTGAAACCCACAGGAAGCCCAACCTCAGCACTTTGCCTGGTTAGGATCATGCATCCTATCTTGATTCCCCCTTATCTCCCAGTCTCCATTTGTAAACAATGAAGTTGATGTGATTTCAAACCTGATTCTGTGTCTATCACCTCAGCAACCCCGGGCAGCTGCCCATTCATTACCATCACTGGTTGAACACTCCCAACCATCCCAGAAACACACACATACACACAAATGCACACATATGCATGTATACCCACATGCATTTACACACACTCATACACACTCATGAACACTCACACATACGCATGCATGCTTACACGCATTTAAACACACACTCACACACTCATACACACTCATGCACACATATACACATACACACAGATGTCAGTCCCTCACTCCCTAAGAGCCCTCCCGTTCTCTGACACCTTCCTCCCACCCCAAGTGGTTTCACTTCACCCAGGAGTTGGAAAATCCCTAGATTAGGGACCAGGGGCAAACGCAAAAAGAATCCCCAAAGGCAGTTTCTATGGTTCCTTCTTCAACCCCTAACCTTCTTCCTTTGCTGTCCCTTGACTTCCCACCAGACACTCCTCTCCACAAAAAAGTCACGGACCTCCGTTCAAATCGATTACTTTATTGATAGTTTACATACAGAAGCGTTTAGAAAAGGACGTGGGCTCCGGGGTCAACTCCTCCCGGGGCCACCCACGCTTGTGCTGAACTTCGCCGGAGCCTGAACGCAGCCGGACACCTGAAACCCCACCCCCTGACGCTTTCCCAAAAGAACTAAAAACTGACCTAGTCCGAGTCCCCTCGACGCTCCCGCCCTCTCCCTCCCTCCTTCCTCTCCTACCTGCCCGCCAGGTCTCCACCCTCCCCCCCACTACACTACACCGTCACACTTTACAGGACACAGAGGTCTACAGCTCACGCTCTGCGGGGACTGCACGCTGGGCAAACTCTATTTTCCTGGGAAGAGGGCCAGATGCGGGAAACCAGGACTCCCTTGCCGACTTTACACTCTGCTGCTGTCTTGCTCAGGACCCAGACAGGCTCGCTGGAGAGATGTGCCCGGGAGTCACTGTTAGCTCTCCGTGACCCCAGCATGTTCCTGCTGGGGTCTGGACTCCATGGAGTTGAAAGAACCACTGTGGCATGCATGCACCAACCTCTGGCGCCTGCGAGAGATTGGCAACGAAACTGTCCGGGGACCAAGGCCGCACCCTGCAAGAAAAAGGGGTGAGCGGTAGTGCAGCGCTTGAAATTAGGAAAGAGGCGGAAGAAATTGGATTCCGACTCACACCCAGTTTCCCAGAAGTTGGGAAGAGGGTGTTAGCACCAGACCCAGAAACGTCGCTGTCTTTGAAAACAACGAAAATAAGAAAATCAGTGCGCTGAGTTGAAAGGCGTCCTAGGACTCCAGCTTGGCTCCAACTAGACAGAAAAGGGGGGGGGGGGAGGGAAGGGACGCGCATATTTGGATCATTGTAGGGAAGGGGGCTTTGAGTCAAAAATTAACGGGCTTCTGGCACATGCAACCTTTGAAAGGCAGAGTGGGGTCAAGGTGAGAGACACAGCGCTCCACTCTGGGGACCTGTCCTGGGGATCACAGGAAAACCCCGGAACCAACCCCGTGATTATCACCAGATGTGACCAACGACTGGTGCGTTTCCCTTGCCTCCAAGTTCCACTGGGTGGGATGCTCATTGGGTTTCGCTGATCGTCGCGGTGGAATGGAAGGCATATACGGTTTCTCGCCGTCCGTGGGTGGTGTCTTAGAGGAGGTAGAAGCCTCACTGTGCTTTGGGTGGGGGTAGGGATTCGAGCCCGTCAAGAGAATGACGGCGACTGGCTGGGGACCACTGAATTCGGCCCATTCCTAGAAATCCCTGGTAATGACGCAGAGGGCTAACGAGGCAGAATAACTGAAGACTTGGGGGTCGGGTAATGTCCCGTGAGTAAAGTCCTGCCGTCCCTAGGCCACGAGGTACCCAAGGTGGAGGTGGCAGGCCAGGCGTGCTGGGGGTTCAGCCCGCTGTCTGACTGTAGTTGCCATTTATTTCCTGGGCGATGTTGACTGCTTCCGCTCCCAGGGGCAGCCGGTCGCTGTACTCAGAACCAGCCTCGAACTCCTCTTGGTTGGCCTTGGACTGAGATTCCACCAATGAGCAACCTGCCAGGCTTTCCTCTCTCTGTAGGTCCCCGCCTGGGTCCCCCGGCTCCACATCTTCATCAAGGCCCTCCTCCGGGACCTCCTCTGGCTCCTCACCTCCCGCTTCGCCACGGGCAGGGTAGCTTTTCTCAGACTCCAGGTAGGAGGCACGCGGGTCGAAATCGGCGGCGATGCGTTTCTCCATGGGGTCAGGGGCCTGTGGCCGCAGGATTAAACGATAGGGTTTGCCCGGGTGTTTAGCCAGTAGATGGCAGCAGGCAGCACCCAGCAGGGGCACGGTGGCGAGCACCAGGAGAAACACGCTCACTGTCACGATAACCAGCAGGGAGGGCAGTTCTTTCTTGGTGGAAAACACCACTTGCACGTGGCACGCCTCGCCTGCCAGTGCCAGGCATACCGAGTAGTTGGTGCCAGGCCTCAGGCCACGAAACCAGTAGGCATTGACCCCTTCCTCCACGCGTGACCACTGAACTGCCGCGCCACCCCCCGCGGGACACAAATAAAGTAGGCGCAGGGGCCGCCTTCCAGGCCGCCGTGCTCCGGTAGCACCATCTGGCCCGGGGCTCCAGCGCGCAGCAAGAGGCGTCAGCTGCACCCGAGCCTCACGCTCCGCTACATCCAGCGCGATGACGCCCAGCTCAAAAACGTGAGGCTTGAGCTCTGAGCTCTGGTTGAATGCATGGTTAGACACGTAGCGAGAAGGGTCCCCATGGCCACAGTGCTTTCCCCCGGTCGGATCTGCAGGGATCTGACCTTCCACCTGCTCTCCTTCATCTGTCTCCTCCAGCTCCGCCTCGGTTTCCCCGAGGACGCTGACCCGGGTCAGACCTTGGCCTTTGGTTTTGCCCTCAGGCTTGGAGGACAGGACGCTGTTGCTACGGCCCTTAGTGGTGGCCTTGCGCTCCGAGGTCGGGGCCTGAGCGTCAGGTTCTTCCCCTGTACCGGGAGCGTGTTTCGGCGGCCCAGGCGCAGCCACCGTCACCCGAACCGACGATGAGTTGGAGCCCAGCTCATTGTGGGCACGGCATGTGTAGACGCCTGCCTCCTTTGCACTCAGGAGGGGCACCGACAGAGAGCCGTTTGCAAGGGCCAAGAAGCGCGGGGTGGCCGGAGGCGCTGGCCAAACCGGTGCTGGAGTCGGGGCCGGCGCTTCAGTCTGGGTAGTCATGTCTTCATCTCCGTCGCCCTCCCCATCCTCCGCCGCGTCTCCTCCATCTTCTCCCTTGCTGAGAACCGGTGGCTCTAAGACTATAGTGCCACCCGGGATCTGAAGTTGCCATTGCAGGCGGGGTGTGGGGTGGCCTTCGGCGACGCAGTGTAACAGGAAAGCCAGGCCTGCGCGCAGAGGGGTGCCAGGCGCCTCGGGCGGCGGCTCTGCGCTCAGGCGCACGCTGGGCGGTGCGCAGGGCAGGGCGGGCAGGCGGTGCACCGGCACGCCCTGCAGCTCAGGGGGTGATGCGCAGGCGATGGAATCGGGCTCCGGTAAGGAGACCCGGGTGCTCGCGGCCCACGCCTGCAGCCACACGAGACCACAACTGCAGTGGAAGGGGTTGTGGTAGAGCTGCAGGTGAGACAGCGCGCCTAGCGCGTCGAACGTGCCGGGTTCCAGGGTGCGCAACCGGTTGTTGTTGATGCGCAGAGAGCGCAGGTCCGGGAGCGCGCCGAGCGCGTCCCGGGGCAGCGATCCCAGGCGGTTGTGGTTCATTTTCAGCAGCTGCAGCGCGCTCAAGTTCCGGAGGTCGCTCCAAGGGAAGTCGGAGATGAGGTTGTGGCTTAGGTCGAGGTTCTTGAGCTGACTCAGCACTGCCAGCGCCCCCGGTTCCACGGTGCGCACCTCACTGTGAGCCAGCCACAGTGAGGTGACCTGCGTGACGTTGACGAAGGCCCCTCGTCTTAGCACCGTAATCTTGTTGGCAGACAGACTGAGCGTGGTCACGTTGGCCGGCAGACCTTCTGGGACCTCGCGCAGCTCCTTGTAGGCGCAGTCCGCAAACTGGTGGGAGTACTTGTCTACGCAGGCGCAGGGCTCAGGACACGCTCTGGCCACTCCAAGCAAAGCCCAGGCCAAACACAGGGCTCCTAAGGGCCCCATCGCGGCTCCTACAAAGGGAAGTCAAGGTGAAGAGAGACGGTCACAGTGGGCCCCACACTGACCCTTCTTCTATATCTTCATTTAACCCGGTGAAATGGAGATGCAGAAAGATTTTCGTTCACGATTGACTGTCTTCTTTGGAATCCTTTGTCCCACGCACAGCACTTGCACACACCTCCTTACAGGCAACAACAATGCAAACAAAAACTCAGGCATTTCCCTGCAGCCGCCAACTACAAGGCCCTGATATTCCATCAGGAGGTTCTCAGTGGATTAAATAAACACAAAAACACGGGCACCCAGGCATCTACCCAATGTACCCCTGGAGACCTCATTGTTCTCTCAACGCAGGGCAGCGTGGCCACAGCGCTCTCTCCAAATGAAGCAAAGCACTTTCCTGTGCACAGTGAGATCCCACAGACACAAGGACACAAGTCCTCATGAACCAGCCCACACTCGGGGACGTAGGTGCTACACTGCTCTCCTCTCAGACCGAACCCTGAGCAGAAGAGCAATATGGAGAACTTGTGGGGTGTGGGGTGGGAACTGGGCAGCCTCCACCTATCTACGCCTTCTAGCCTGTCTGCCTTGGGCTGCAGCTCCCCTCAGGGGAGAGCCACGGCTGCTCCATTATTCTTCCACCTGGGAAGAAAATCCTCCCCCACGTCTAGACCTAGTATGTTGTAGAGACTGTCACTAAAGGTTCCTCTTTGGGTTCCACAGAACCCAGGTGGACCCCTCTGCCTACAGGTTTTTAGGGGACATCCTCTAGCTCATGAACCGGAGAAGGCTCAAGGTTTTATACCTTTCTCCAGAGCCCCAAGATGCCTGAGTGCACCCCCTTTCTCTAGTTACACAAATACATTGACATAGACTATCCCAACTTGAGGTTCCTGTCAGTCTTGGTAGATCCACTCTGCCTTTGAGATTATCGACCCCCCTCGATCTCCTTTTGTTCCTAGGGGAGTCGTCTCCCTTCTCTGTTCCTCCAAGACAGTCATGCCACCCTGGCGGGAGTGCTAGGCTGGACCGATCCTGTAGACCGAGGTGTGGGGATAGCTTACCTGCTGCTCTCTGACTTGCAGTGTACCGCCTTCAGGCTTCAAGCCCTTCTCCAGACTCAGACGACAGTCCAAGGGAGCCCCTGGCATCTGTTGCTGTGCAGTGGGGAGAAAGGGGTAGGTACGTGTAAGAACTCCCCTTGGCCCTGAAGTCCTACTTCAATTTTTTTTCCTTTCTTATCTGTTCGCCCCACTTCTCGATAATTGCAGGTTGGAGAGTCGTCGCGCGCCCCTGGGCTCGGCGGGAACGCGCACAGTCTCCCACTTCGTGCGGCGTTAGGTTTGCTAAAGCCGTAGAGACCCCCCACCCACCCCAGGATGAGTTCCGGCGGTCTCAAGGGGCTCCATATGCCCCAGCCCCAGGCTCAGCCCTTCCCAGCCCATCGCACCGCTATAGCCTGTTTCTTATTTCTCCCGACATTTACACATTCTATGACATTGTCACTATTCCTCCTTATACCTCCGAATCCCTCCCCAGCACACACACACACACACACACACACACACCCTGTCTGCATGATCACAGGCTAGAATTTACCTGCCTATCAACGTGTAATAATCGCGTCACGCTACCTTCACACACACTTTCACAAGCACACCTTCACTCAAATACTCACCGTTCTCTTTTGCGCTCATACAAATATCCACGCTCACTCACCCTCACGCGCCCGTTCTGCCAGCGCCCGCGAGCTTTGCTGCTAATTGAATGCGAGCTGTTTTACGCCCCGCAACACGTGAGACAAACCATCTTTGAGGAATTTGGGAGAAAGAAAGGCAAAAGACTGGAGGGGCGTGTCTTTGCCTTTGAACACTTTTCCCCCTCCAAAAAGCAAGCAGGGGAGCAGAAAGACCTCCAGCGGGACCGGCTGAACTGCGCTGCCTGACTCACCCGGACCTTTTCCTTCTACAGGCTGCCACCCTCCCCCTCCCCGAAGCTTCGTTCAACACGATGCATAATTGATAGTGTTAGCTGAGCGCCTCACCCTCCCTGTCATTTTTGCCTGAATCTGGGCAGATACAAACCCTGGTTCCCCTCCACCCGCAATCCCGGCCAGACTAACTCGCCAGATGAGAAGGCACAGCTCTGCACGGCGCGGCGCGCGGGGAAGAGACGCCCACCTCCCTAGCCCATCGCAGACTCTCCCTGGCCTCTTTAGCCAGAACTCCACGACGAGGTCTTTTGTGGCAAAACCAGGCGTGCACTCCGCTGCCCGTGGGCTAGCGAGTGCTCACAGTGGGGTGGGTGTCTTCTGAGCCCCTAGAACGTGACGTTGAACTCACCCAAGTGTCTCACTCTGCCCTTGCTTGCTGCAGGCCAATAGGCCACCGAGGTTGCCCCTGAAGGTGGTGACAGGGATCAGAATGGTTTAAAAACAACAACAGCAACAAAAACAAAAAACCACCACCACCAACAAAAAATGTCTGCTCTTCTTGGGTACTGTGGACCAGGGACTTAAGACCCCTGAGCGTTTCCTGCACCCCACTCGCCACTATCCTCTCAGCATCTCTTGAAAGCATGCCACCAACCCCTGCATGCTCTCTCTCTCTCTCTCTCTCTCTCTCTCACACACACACACACACACACACACACACACACACACACACTTCTATTAAAACCTAGGCAGCAGCCACCGCCCTGTCATCTCACACCTTCATGTAACAGCTGGCCTCAGCAGACTCTGGACTTACTGTTCTCTTTGGCAAACCCTGGACATTTCTTTTAGTGACAAGCAGAAGGATTTGAAGGAGTGTCTAGGCATTTGACTAAAATGCACCATCTCACTCCCCCGCCTATGGCATCCCAGGAGACAGAGCTGCTAGCCAGAACTGGTAAGGAGGCATAGGTTTCGAGAGACATGCAGAGTCCGCACCTCCTTCTCTTTCGAAGGTAATATTGGGGTGCTCCTGATCCCCCAGCCCTCATCAGTCAGCCTTCTGTCTTAGGTCGATGGCAGTGTGTTTGGGGCCTCTGCAGAGATCAATACCCCGATTTGAGTGTTAAGCATTTTAATGAGCTGGGGAGGGGTGGAGCAGGGAGATGCAGGGAAAACACGGCATCTATAGGGACCACCTGGCTGGGTTTCTCAGGCTCCTGTGTATATTAAATATGAACACACTAGCGTGTGCACACTTTGGTCCCTCCCTCTTTCCTACCCCTGGCTACCGGTTGCTGGGACCAACACAAGCTCAGTCAAGTCCGGAATCTAGAACTTCATCACACCTGCTCGAGACTGGAAAATCCACAGACGATTCAGGAAGAGGAAGCTTGAGCCTCCAGGGAAGGTGTCTTTGAAAAGGGAAGGGGTATGAGACCTCTGACTCCTCCCTGCCTGGGACCCCGCATGTGAGACAATCCAGCAGAAGGCTCTGACCTGGGCCAAGGCCCCAGAGGTTAGCCGGTCTGGCACTGACTTCTTTGTCTGCAAAGCAAGAGAGATGTCCTGTTGTATTGTCCACGTTCTAGCCACCTTGAAGGGTGCCTTGCACCAGAAGAGGGTGTGGCAACGGAGGGACTCTGTGCTCTGGGATGGCGAGTCCTAGGGACTTTCCTGGTCCCGAGGAGAGGAAGACGCAAGGCACGGACGCTCCTCGGCTAGTGGACAACCACTCATCCGATTTTCACTTTTAGTCTGCTCTTTTTTTTTGAGTTTGGAGGGACGCAAGCCAGCCGAAGAAGGAGCGAGAGCGGCGGGCGGGGGACTGGAAGAGAGAAGGGCTCACGAGCTCTCGCTCAGAACTTCCTCGGGCAGTGAGGATGTGCTGGTGTGTCTGGGGGTAAGCTTTTGGAATTCTAGCTTCCTTCCCCAAGTAGGCGGAAGCCAGGGGACTCCCCGTGGAGAGGGCGGTTCCAGCGCCTACAGGATAGCTTAAGGGCGTGGCGACCACTCTGGCTAGGGTGCTGATTCCCGTGGACCCCAGCTTCCCACCCACTCTCTCGAAAAATGCTTCTGTTGCCCGATTTTGCACTGGGGAGAAGACACCCCTTACCCCGTCTTCAACCCTGAAGAAACTAGTGCCGGTCCAGACAAGGCCAGCGAGAGTCGTCTCTAGCAGCGTCCGCAGGGTCTGGGGTGGAAACTGCAATTCCTGATTTAACCACTGAGCTCAGCTAGAAGACAGCCTGGCGCCGCCCAGAGTTGCCATCTACTGCTTACGATGTTAATAATACGTGACCAGCCGGGCAGTGCTGGCGCACACCTTTAATCCCAGCACTTGGAAGGAAGAGGTAGGCGGATCTCTGTGAATTTGGGGCCAGCCTGATCTACGGAGTGAGTTCCAGGACAGCCAGGGCTACAGAGAAACCCTATCTCCAAAACAAAACAAAAAACCGAACAAATAAACAACCCACAAACAAACAAAAACAACCAACCAACAAGACAAGCAAACAAACAAAATCCCAGTGACCTAGGGAAGTAGAGACGGAGCTTAGAAACAATGCCTACCTCCCACCCCTGCCGATGTCTTTGATCTTTAAAGGAACAAGTATCAGGTGAGTGCATCAGAAGTGGGAGAAAGGAGCACCACAAAGTTGCCAAACTCGAAAGTAAAGGGTTCCAGATCCAGAATCTGCCCAGTTCAGGCACAAGCTTTTCACCAAGCTGCAGTCCTAACCCTAAATAGACGCAGAGGCCTGAATGCTGAAGCTCTGGGACTGCTTTACAGATTGGCCTTTAACTTCAACCTTAAGGCCCCAGAAGGTCCCGACCGTGGGAGCTGAAACCTAAGGCTTCCTGGACTTGCTCCCTGCTCTAGGGTCCCTGAAGATCTGGGGTCCAACCCTGGTCCCCGCGCGCCCCCTGCTGGATACTGCCTGAAGGGTGCTGAGGCAGGGCTTGACCTTGAAGGGAGGGTGCAGGCGAGCCTGGGCACCGGGAAGGCTCTGCCTGGGGCTTTGGGGTGCTGCTGGGCAATGCTACATATAGCGTGACATACTTAACCAAAACCAAAGAGTTTTATCTTGATGCCTCCAGCCCGCGCTCATGAAAACACAACCGATCCTCATTACTCTAACAGATTTGGCCAGTTCATGGCCCATTGTGTTCCCAGTGCCCAGAATCCAACATTGAACCACTGGGAAGAAAGCTTCCAGCACAGCCATGACTGGAAGCATCTTCTCTTGCAGACCTGTCCCTGCCTCTCATTACTTTGCCAGGGGCCTTTAAAATGTCTCTGGGCTGACAAAGGAAACTCATCGGCCTCAAGGAGGGTGGGATTGGGGGGAAGAAAACTGATGCAATAGATGTTTGACTAAACCTTAAGGACAGGTAATGTGTACATGGGTCTGAAGCAACTGATCAGTCATGTGCCCTTGTATTTTAATGTAGCACATGGGTGATTGGATGGACTTGCCAAGGGGTGTGGGAAACGCTTCCAAGAACAAGAAAGTCAGGGGCATCAGAGAGTCAAACATCCCCAACACAGCAGTCTACTCAGGAGACCTTCCCTCCAGCGACACACTGCCTCACACTTTAAGAGTCTCTGCAAGTTAACAAGTTCACACACACATATACACACCACCACCACCACCACCATCAATTCTCTTCCCAGAACCACCATACTACATCACATAGCAGCTATGGGGTCCTGTTTAACCTCTCTGCATCTAACCTCTGAAATAAAGGATAGGCACTGGAGAGATAGCCCAGTGGTTAAGAGCACTAGGTTGAACTCCTAGCACCCAGCTGGCATCTCACAACTATCTGTAACTCTAGTTCCAGGGGATCCAACACCCTTTCTGGCCTCCCCAGGCACCAGGCATAGATGTGGAGTACAGACATATACATGAACCCATTCACCCCTACTCGTAAAAGAAAAATAAATAATCTTTAGGAAGAACATGAAGGGGAGAATTTCCTTGTGAGGATTAGATGAGCCAAGACACTGCAAAGCACTCTGTCTGCGGTACTTTGTGCCAGGCAAAGCACGTTTTCTCACGGATAGCTGGATGGAATCAGCCACTATGTCTTAAAGGCTTGGGTCTAGATGTGATGAACATGTTGCCATATGCACTCCTTCTGCTTATGTCCTACTTGTCCCACAGGGAAGAGATCTTGGCTCGGCCCTTGGACATCTTTCTTCACCACCTGTCCCCACTGTAGAGAGTCAGAATCACCCGTTACTATTTTACAGGTTTTTGGTTTCACATCCTTAGCAGACTGTGATGCATGTGGCTGTCACCAGCATGCCTGCCTGGGAAGAGAGACTTGCCACTACAGCATCAGCAGAAGGTTTTTAATTAAAACTACATTCTCTTTAAGTATTTATTGAGCTCTGGGACTTTAATTATTTTCTAGAGAAAAAAACAAAAGAGAGCCCACATTTGTTATGAGAAGAGTGTTGATTTCTAAGGAAAATAGCAACCTGTGGCAGGTAGCTGGAGGCAATGGGGAAGGATTTCTGGGGTGGTTCAAATGAAGCCTGACATTATTAACAAACCCAGATCTAGCCCATGACTTTCCTCCCAGGGCTTTCATTAAATTAGCAAGACCATTTGTTGCCATAAAAATTAACGATGGCTCTTCTGGCAGTAGCTCATGCAATTTGTCTGGGTGTGCATTTGTATTGCTGATTCTAGGGACTCCTTCCTGGAAGAGGCAACACTCTTCATGTAAGGTGCAGAATGTTTAGCTGCCCCACTCCACCAATGCAGGGCTGGCTCCCCAAGGAGAGAGCCTGAAGTGGCCAGCCTCCCTATAGCAGGACTCAATGTGATCAAGTGTAGGGAAAGGCAGGAGGGGTGATGGAGGAGGATGGTCCAGCAGTTAAAGGTGTTTTCCACTGAGCTAGATGAACTGAGCCTCAGGACCCACATGATGGAAGGGCAGAATACGTTCCTGTAAGTTGTCCCTTAGCCTGCACCACTGTTATTATAACATGCACCACTGTGATTAGTGTGTACATACACACAAATAAACGTTTTAAATTAAGACATTTAAGGGCTGAAGAGATGGCTCAGAGGTTAAGAGTAGGACCTGAGTTCAACTCCCAGTACCCACAGGGTTGGACAGGTCACAACCAAGCACTTGTAACTGCAGCTCCAGGGAGATCTGATGCCTTTGGCCTCTTTAGGGGTGTCATGACTCGTGTGTACAATCACACATACAGATATACATGCATACACACGCAATTAAGATAGATTTTAAAAGAGATCAGGGGAAGGATGATGCTGGGTGGGGGAGAAAGTATTGTCCAAGATCCATTTGTCACTGGTAAAAGTTTCATCTTAAAGGGTAACCTTGTCATATTTTTGTTTTGTTTTGAGCCAGGGCTTCTCTGTGTAGCCCTGGCTGTCCTGGACTCACTCTATAAACCAGGCTGTCCTTGAACTTGCAGAGATCCACCTGCCTCTGCTTCCCAAGTGCTGGGATTAAAAGCGTGTGCCACCATGCCTGGCAACCTTGTCTGTCATCTTACAAATCAGGAAGCAAAGCTGGCTGCAGGGCTGGTTGGCTTTGTGCCTTTGCCACACTAGTAGCCCCTGGTCCTTTTCTCTTCTGTTATCCTTATTAGGATGCTGATTGTGCTCACTGAAGTTCTTAGAGGATTTCAACACCAGCACAAACATGTGCTTACCATGAGCAAGCTGTTGCTCAGTTGGGTCGCATAACTGAATATGTGAGTTGTGAAAACTTTAGGGATAGTAAAAGGCTTCTGAATGTGCAATAAAAAATAATTCAAAATAGGCCTTTACTGGATGAGGTGTTTCTAGCAGTGCTTGCCCATGTTGTAGCTTGCAACGTCACTGGAGGCTTGGTTCTGAATATGCAACATGAACATTTTTGCTCTGTGAAAGCTGTCATGACATAGGACATGAACAAAAACCACCAGAAAAACCTTGACTCACGTTGAGGGCTGTTTTATGGTTTTTTAAAAGCTGGACATATTAAGTTTTCTGTTCTCTCTCACACCCCTCAGAATGGCTAAGATCAAAAACTCAAATGATAGCACATGCTGGTGAGGATGTGGAGAAAGAGGAACACTCCCCCAGTGCTGGTGGGAGTGCAAACTTGTACAGCTACTTTGGAAATCAATCAGGAGATATCTTAGAAAATTGGGACTAGTTCTACCTCAAGACCCAGCCATACCCCTTTTGGGCATATATCCAAAAGATTCAAAATGAAACCACAAGGACATTTCCTCAACAATGTTCATAGCAGCTTTATTTGTAATAGCCAGAAGCTGAAAACAACCCAGATGTCCTTCAACTGAAGAATGGATAAAAAACAAAAAACAAAAACAAAAACCCCCTGTGGTACATTTATATAATGAAATACTACACAGCTATCAGAAATGAGGAAATCATGCAATTCGAAACCAAATGGATGGATCTAGAAAAGCTCATCCTAAGTGAGCTGACTCAGTCCCAGAAAGATAAACATGGTATGTATTCTCTTATAAGTGGATTTTAACCATACATCACAGGATAAACATAATTTTTTAATCAGGAAAACAAAGACAATATTTTTCTATAGTCATGTCCTAGTGTATAAGTATCAAATTTGTATATTTTTGAATTGAATTGGATTAGAATGTTTGATTTCTAAGATTGCTGTTCAAGTTCCTAACTTGAGTGGCATTAAAAAAAAAAAGTTAAGCTGTCCTTAGAGGCACTGCAGATGTGGCTGCTGTGTCACATAGGCATCAGTAGGTGGCAGACAGGAGAGAGGCTATGTCTACACTCAGTGTTCTGACCTAGGATCATCTGAATGAATAGTAGCCTAACATTCCGGGGAGAAGGGAGAAGCAAGCATATGTCAACACAACTTAAGTGTCATGGGCCCCATAAAAGGACCTAGCCTGTGTTGACCACCAGTCCAGCACTAGGCAAGCACCAGATGGGTTCCAGGACAGGAAGCAAGTCAGAGACTAGTGGAGTCCTGCCTGGCCCTGGATGAGGGGTTTGTGGTTGAGCCAGACCTGAAGGTGTGAGTGTGGGAGAGCCAGCCCTGCCTTTTGTCTGGTTTGTGGTCAGAGACTAGGGGAGTCGTGCCTGGCCCTGGATGAGAGGGTTGTGGTTGAGCCAGACCTGAAGGTGTGAGTGTGGGAGAGCCAGCTCTGCCTTTTGTCTGGTTTGTGGTAGTGTTGGAAAGGGAGAGATACCTTCCCTTTTGCCCTCACCACCAGAGGCGGACAGGAGATCTGCCCCCCACCCCCCATGGGATCACAAGAGCAAGAGAGCTGCCCCTGTCCCTCCCATGCTGCAGCACTGGGAACAGCAGGCCCTGCACCTCTCCTGGACAGCACAGTACAGCTGGCCCTGGATGTGGGGGATGTATGTGAACTGGCCCTGAGAGTGTGAGTGTAAGAGAGCCAGCCCTGCCTTCTGCCTGCTTTGTGGTGCTGGCAAGAGAGAGGTCCCCTTTACTCTCTTGCCCTCACTACAGGTTGGGATCCAAAGCTATTTTGGTAGCAGCAGTGGGAGAATTGGCCCTGATGGGGTCATGAAAGCAGGAGAGCTGATCCAACCCCTTTCCTGCTGCAGCACTGGGGAGAGGAGGCCCTGCAATTGGGGGTTGCAGGCCCAGAACCAGGGCTTTGAGTTGGCCCACCCACGGATGAACTGCTGGAGTATATGAAGAGGCCAGTTCCACAGACCAAAACTACAGGATCTTCATGACATAGGAAAATACAGCATATCTGAGAGGAGTTCCAGTGAGGTTCCAGTATTGACAAAGTAGCAGAAGTCAGAAGCCTCGTACTAGACCAAGGAGTCATTATAAGGAACATTTGCAACCAAAAACTTGTGGACAAAAGGGAATATTGTGGGACACACTGAAACACACTACAGCTTCCACAATGAGATTTTTTTTAATGTGGGGGAAGTTGTAAGGGTGGAGGGTGGGTCTGAGGGAAAGTGGGAAAGGAGAGGGATCAGGGTGCATGCATGATGTGAAATTCACAAAATAAAAAACAATAAAAAGAAAACAAACAAACAAAAAAAGTTAAATGAATTATAGCTTGGGATTAAGACAGCACTTTTAACAATTTTGAAAAAGGCCCTGAATATACTTCTGCCACTAGTTATTGTGTATTTATGCAAAATGACATTCTCAGCACTGGTGATTCTAAATAAAAATTTAAATCAACTCTGAAAAACATTGACATGCTCTATTATCTTATGTAGCGGTTAGATAAATTAGATTTAGAAAATATATAGGGATTTCTTTTTTTTTTTTAAAGATTTATTTTATTTATTTTATGCATATGTGTGCTCTGTCTGCATGTACATCTGCATTCCAGAAGAGGGCACCAGATCACATTGTGGATGGTTGTGAGCCACCATGTGGTTGCTGGGAATTGAACTGAGAATCTTTGGAAGAGCACTAGGCAGTGCTCTTAACCGCTGAGCCATCTCTCCAGCCCCTATATAGGGATTTCTAATACTATCTCTTAATTCGGGGCATGAAGAGCATTATCAACATGTGGACTAAAAACAGGAAACAAACAGGAGACTTAATAGACTGAAAAACAAGGTTGAAGTCAGGAAAAACAGGAAATAATAGACTGAAAAACAAGGTTGAAGTCAGGAAAAACAGGAAGTACTTAATGGACTTGAAGAAACAAAGTATCTGGCCTGACATTGTTTTCAGCTGCTAAGTGGGCGGAGCCCAAATTAAGCTGAAACAGAGTTCCTCCTATTTAAGGACAGTGCATGGAGCCCAGAAAAAGAAGAGGCCCCTGATGCTAGAGAGCTCCAAGAGTCCTGCTGAAAAAAGGGCTGGCCATTGATGGCCAGCTCTCTCCCTGAAGCAGAAAGAAGCTGGTGAGCAAAGAAAGCCTGAGCAAGATACCAAAAGGCCAAGGACTAAACCCTGTGGCTCAGCTTTTGCCTAGAGGGGTTTGATGTGTCCGAACAGTGGCCTAAAGGAAACGGTGCCTGGCTTTAAGGACGGAGGCAGAGCAGCTGAGTTCCTGATTCAAAAGAAGTAAGTTGGCCTGCAGACTGCTGGGGTCTCCCACAGAGAAGAAAGCATGAAGCCTTAATTAAGGTGAGACTGCAATAACCAATTTACCCTGACGAACCTGCATCTGAGAGATCCAGAAAAAGGACTGCTGAGTGCGTTAATGGGAACTGTCCAGGTAGTCACTGGTTTGTCATTTCTTAGTATTGGAAGCTGCAGGCCCTGCACTTCCTATACAATCAGATATATTTATCCTTCTCAGCTCTCTGAGGTGGTTGAAGAATAGACAGCTTGAGTCTCATAACTAAATTTTGAGTTTAGGAATCAAGAGGGCGTTCTAGATCTAAGAAGATGGTTATAATAGTGATGCAAGTTAGTATGAGAACTAAGTCAGTTATAGAACTTTAAACTCATGGAGATGGTTAGAAGGTAGAAAGTTAAAGTCAGGGGCCAAATATGTATGAACTGGACATTGGGAAGGTATACTGGGCCATTTAACTCTCATAAATGTGGCATATTTAATTCTGCTGTTTTGTATAGAATTTACTGTTATAAGAGAAAGAACCATTTGTTGGAATGAAAAGAGAAGCTGTTGGGGGGGGGAAGATGGTGGAAGGGTGGGACAGGAAGGGGGAATAGGGAAGGGTTTGCGACTGAGATGTACTTGAAAAAAAAAAGTACTTATATAAAAAAAGAATCTACAACAAAAACTATGTTCCTGATGACTGAGGACCTGCCCCAGAGACTGTATCATTCTAAAAGGTTAGAAAAATAATTATCAATAGGTTTAGTGGATAGGTTAAAGGTGTTGTAGGAATTTATAGGATTAATAGTTAAGAAATTGTTGGTGGGGGCTGGAGAGATGGCTCAGCGGTTAAGAGCACTGCCTAGTGCTCTTCCAAAGGTCCTGAGTTCAATTCCCAGCAACCACATGGTGGCTCACAACCATCCACAATGTGATCTGGTGCCCTCTTCTGGAATGCAGGTGTACATGCAGATAGAGCACACATGCATAAAATAAATAAAATAAATCTTTAAAAAAAAAGAAATTGTTGGTGTTTGTTATAAGTGAACTTAGTAATAAATAAATAAGTGTTAAATAATAATTTAAAAGTTCGGTTACAATCTTCAGTGTCAAATATTCATCCAATGGCACTGGGGGAGAGGGGGCTTTTCTGTGGAGAAGGGAAGGGAGAATGAGAGAAGGGGGTCATGATTGGGATGTAAAATGAAAAATAAAGTAAAAATTTTAAATTAAATTTTAAAATATTCATCCAAGATTTAACTTTTTCTGTAAAAATAAATATGTATACTTACCTCATTTGCATAAAAGTTAATTTGCTTCTATTTTTAATAATGCATACATCAAATACATATTTGATATATATCACATTTTTATACATACATTTTATATATGTATATACATATGAATTGTTTTAAGACGAATTTCTTTCTGGTTTGCTATCAGAATGATGCTTTATTTGTACATCCATCACATATACTTGGAGTCATATAAAAATTTTGTGGGGTGAGGGGTCCTGAGTAGAAAGTTTCAGAAGCCTTGGGCTAGTGGATAGAAGACTGATTTTCTATCCCAAAGCCATGCCTTTCTTTGGATCCTGTTGACACACAGTGGTTTAGGATGTCCCATCTATAAAACAATCCATAGTCAAGAAGATAAGAGTGGTCAGTTTAGAATAATCTAATCTTGAGTCAATCCCAAGTTTCCCCACAAGCAGGATCCTCTTTCATTAGACAGGTTGGAGATATGCGTGTTCATAGCAAGCTAAGATTATGTCAGAATGAATTGCAGTGGTTTACTAGAGCTATAGAGAACTAGAGTCAGTATTCACATGGAGATGTGCCTGGTCTGTCCAGTCTGTGACCAGCAGCAGGGCTCATGTAGGGGTCCCCATCAAGGGCAGTGTGTGTGACCAGGTTTGAGGAACTCTCTTTGCTGGCATATAACCCAGAGGGGCATATAACCCAGAGGATCATCTGCTTTCACAGAATTCCTGAAAGGATGGCTGTGTGTTCTTGGAAATGCCTGTGTTGGGATCCAAAGCTATTTTGGTAGCAGCAGACGTTGTATATTTATGAGCAGGATATGTTTATGAACTCCAAGATGTTCCTGCATGACTTTACATCCTAAGCTTGTCAGCCATCCATGGCAGAGAAAAGAGGTATTACACCACTGTGTGACAAATAGGAGGAAGAATGCATCAGTGGCCACAAGAACCTAGAGGAAGTAGCAAGTTGTAAAGGTATCACTAGGTGTGGAGACCATGACTTGCCACTCTTAGCTACTGCCCTTTCTAGGTTTCCATTCTTTTCTTTGTTTGGCTGGCTTTTACTTTTGTTTGAGAAAGAGTCTCAAGTAGTCCAGGCTGGCTGTAGTGGTTTAAATAAGGTGCCCACCCCCATTCCTCAAGTCTCAGGTATTTGATTAAGTGGTCCCCAGTTAGTGGCTATCTGGGGAGAATTAGGAAGTATGACCTTACTGGAGGAAGTATGTAATTGGGAGCCATGCTTTGAGATTTCAAAAGACTCATATCATTCCTAAGTGTCCTCTCTGTTTCCTGTTTGCCTTTCAAGGTGTGAACTCTTGGCTTCTGTTCCTTCCTCTGCTGCCTCCAGCCTTCCACCATGGATCCAAACTGTCAGAATAAACCTTGAAGGAACAGTGCCAGGCCTTGACCAAGGAATTTTATGTTTCCCTAGGGGTTGCTGAAATCCCCCACTCCTATGTTGAAAATACAGCCACATTCCCCTTACTGCCTAACTCAGTCACCCACAATCACCAGCACCCTGGTAGCCAGGGAAAAGCAGTTTCTAAAGATAAATCAGCCTTGTCTGAACACACAACTCCAGGAAGCAGAGGCTGTGGACTGGCACGTGGAGCCCTGAAACGGCATTTAACTTCCTTTTCACCAGACCTCCTATATAAATTCCAAGTATCCTCTTCCCCCTTCGCAAGCACCCTTCTCCCACTGGAAAGTGCCCTGCTCTTCACTGTTTGAAAGAAAATCTCCTCTGTGAGGTCAGACGCATGCTCTTTCTCTGCTGCCTCAGAAATCTAACAGGAACCCTTTGGAACCTAAGGCCAAAATAAACTGTTTCTTCTCTAAGTTACCTTGGTTGTGGTGTTTTATCACAGAAAAGTAATTAAGACTCTGGCCTCAAAATATACTAAGGTTTTTTTTTTTTAAACTCTTTTATTTGTTGGCTTTTTCAAGACAAAGTTTCTCTGTGTAGCCCTGGCTGTCCTGGAACTCACTCTGTAGACCAGACTGGCCTCGAACTCAAGATCTGCCCGCCTCTGCCATGGAGAATGGATTAGATGTACCCAAGGTCCTTCAAGTGTCACCCAGATCTGGTCCTGGGGTGCTGTAGCCTTAGGAGCAGCTGCTTTTCAGGTTGAGTTGGACTTCTTCGTGGCAGGCTGTTATTGGAAGGAGGTTGTCCTGAACAAGTCCACAATTACTAACCCCTTCCCTCATGTCCTTAGCAAGGTCAGTATTTCCTTTACCTTCAGATTGCAGCCTGCTTTACCTCTCAAGGTGGCCAGAACACTTCCCCCCAAATACAGCACATTGTTCTATGGGCATAGGGAGCCCCAGAGGCAGTAGGGGAACCACTCCTAGAGGCTAGAATCTGGTCACTGAACAGTTGAGGTGACTGGGACATCCAGCAAGGCAGGGGAAACAGGGATACTTTCTTCTGCACAGCAGCTCACCATTGCCTGGATCTTCACAGCATGCGAAGAAGGGGCTCACTAAACAGGGACTCAGAGTCCTTTCCCTGCAGGTTCCACAAGGCATGGCCTGGGAGAATCTCCCTCTCCTTTATTCCTCGCTCTTAAAGCTCTTTCCCACACACTGGCCCCATCAAAGCTCAGAACAGTGTATGGCAGGACACACGAAAGGATGGGACAAAAACCACATTTCCTCCTCTTCTGTGTGTGTGCAAGTGGTTGCTTAAGGAATACTCCAGAAGAAAGCTGGAAAGGGGGAGAAGGAGAAGCAGGCCGACAGCTCCTCAGAGCTCCTCCCACCTCCAGAGAGTCAAGGGGACCTGGCTTTTACAGAGTATGACATCAGTCATGGACTGAGGACTGTCACTGGGTAGGGACTCCTACACATTCTCCTCTCTGTGCCTGTACACAGTTCTAGTAGCTCAGAAAGTCTGGGTAAGGCTTGTGCCACCTTAGGGGAAGGACTGCCATGGAGCTGTGATGACAGGCTGAAAGTCCCAGTGTCACCAAGCGTCACCAGAGGGTCCCCTATCCCTGGTTCTTGTCCTATAGTAGAGGGGAGACTGAATCTGACAGGGTACACAGCATCTGAGGAGGCTAGGAAAGGTACAGCATGTGGCTGCTCTGAGCCACTCACTCCCTTTCCAGGGCCGGTTCATGTCAAAGATATGCTGAGCTTGGTAACTCATGCCAAGGGTAAGCCCCTCTACTTGGGAGACCCTGCACAGATGAGGCTTCTCCAGCAGTGTGGGAGGCTGCCCCTGAAAGGGGTCTGGTGGCTTTCCTTAAGGTCCCACTACTCCCCTCCAGAGTTCAAGAGCACCAGGACCAGAGCCATGACCACAGAAGAGGCGGTTTATACTCTCCTGTTGGATATCTACAGGGGGATCCTAATGTCAAGTTGGACCTCATAGAAGAGCACCTCCAGTCAGGTTGCTGGCTGGGTAGAGATGTGGTATAAAGGAAGGAAAGGCTTCCTGGGGGAAGGTAGGCATGTTACAGACCACCCTAGTTCTGCAGCCAGGCAAGGTCAGCTCTGGTGGTCACACCTTGGGGACGTCCAGGCATACTTCACCATCAGAGGAAGACCAGGTTCAACTTACTTCCTGCTGAACTCCTGTGAGGCTTTGGGGAAATCTGTCTCCCTCTGGGCCTCAGTTTCCCCATCTTGTGCTAAGTATTCCTCCTATCTTTTCACCTGAAGAGACTATCTCTTTCCTCAGGTTAACCCTACAAAATCCAAGCTGAGGTGAGTCACTCAGCCTAGTCCCTCCCCAAGAGACAACCCTGTCCCCCAGGCACAGCACATTTTCAAACACCCCAAATAAGCTTTGCTGGGAAGACAGCAAAGGGCTGGAAAGGGGAAGCTCCTGTGTAGCCATCACGTGAGCATGTGTGCCGCATCTCCCTCCGTCCTTATCTCCAGGCGCAGCTGCAAACTTGATGTATTTATTTGCTCTGATGTGTGTAAGGGGCTGGGGCTCTATCCAACCTACAAGTCTGCCAGCACTGTGGGAGAAAGTGACCTTCCTGCAGATGGCTGTCTACTAGCCAGGTGGGGGCCAGAAGGAGGTGGGGACTGCTATAAATCCCTTCAGCCTGCCACCAAGAGGATGACCCCATCAGGGTAAAGGACATTGTGGGGGGTGGGGGGGGGCTTGGAAAAATGGGGATAGAACCACCTAAATTCTACATGGACTGGGATCAGGATGAGGGGACAATAAGAAGGGGAGAGGAGGATAGGGAGCGGGAAGAGGAGAGGAGGGAGTTGGGGGGCAAAAGCCTGTTCAGGAGGTCAGCACATAGACTACTCTATTGAGAAGGGGGTGGGTGATGCCTCATTGTTCCTGTTGTGCTGCTGATTTGCGAAAGGTTAGTACTTGTTTAATCCTTAGGAGTTATATAATATTTATTATCGCCCTTCGTTTGTATACCACAAATGCAGTTTTAGACAGCCAGGCAAACAACTCCATTTTATACTGGTCGTATCACACTGGTATGACTGGCTGGCTTTTTGGAAAATTTCTGTGGTTAGCTAGCTGGCTTTTGTAATCAGCTATCAAGTAGAAGATATTTATAACATGTATGAACTGCACTGTGCTCCAGGCAGCTGGTCCCAGAGAGAATTCCTTTGAGATGAGTTTAAGGAAGTTCCCTGAGCCAAGACTGAAGGAATTTTTCCCCTTACTTGACAACAAACATATTTTGTGTGGTTAGATAGGGACTTCCAAACTTCATGGTTTAGTGTGTGTGTGTGTGTGTGTGTGTGTGTGTGTGTGTGTGTGTGTGTGTGTGTGTG
>CAJQZJ010031900.1:5833954-5844454 GCA_907164525.1 Lophiomys imhausi | reverse complement strand
GTGTGTGTGTGTGTGTGTGTGTGTGTGTGTGTGTGTGTGTGTGTGTGCGCGCGTTTATTTATCTATATAAATGAAGTGGGGAGAGAGTGGAAAGTCAAGATCCTTCTCTCCACAGGCATCTTTCTTTATTCAGGCCAGCTGACACATGGGTTTGGAGACAAAAGCAAATGATGGTCTGTCTCACCTACCATTGCTGACCCCCAGCCTCAGCCTGGCCCTCGTGTAGGACTAGGACCTCAACTAATCTGAGGGGGAACATGTCCTCAGATCTCACTCATATCTTTTTTCATTTTTCTCCAGATGTCCCCACCCCTACACAAGACTTCGCACTCCCATGGCCACTTCTTACTTGCACAGTAACTGGAGATGGGGCCTCTCCAGAAATTGCACATCCTCAACAAGGACAATACTACCACCCCACAGGGGAGCGAAACTGGTCCCTGGTGGACAGCTGACAACCTTACAGAAATCATCACCGCTATTTCTGACTGTCCAAATAGCTGCATTCCAAAAGTACAGCTGTATATGAAAGAAAACACTCTGTTTTTAGAGGTCATGAATCTAGAAAGTTCCAGAGAAGGCACAGAATAACTGGTACTAAAACTTCAGCTGGAGGAATGTGAAAATGGGACAAAATTATCTTAAAAGATTCCTTAGGGGGTGGCAGTAATGAAACAAAAAGAGATTGAGAAACGTTGCCCCAAAATTCAAAAAATTTAGAATTAGGATAAACTTGAGGAGTGGGAACAGAAGGTTGAGGGAGACAAGAGCTTCGAGGTCCTGTGTTTCTCATTGCCAAAGATTAGACTATCAGGAAGCCACTGGAAGGACACAGGAACCCTACCCCCTGGCTCAAGGCCAGGTACCCTGTGCAATGGTGCGTACAAATGGTGCCAGCCTAGACAGGGGTTCCCTGTGGTCCTACTTCTGCCATAAGCAGAAGAGCTGACCTTGAGCAAGATACTGGCCTTGCTGTTCCCTGTGCTCATTGGTAGGACGAAAACAAGAGTGCAATGAAATAGTGTAGCTGAAAGGGGGCAAAGAAGCTACTTGTGCTACTGGCTAAGGCGTGTCTGGCATGCCATCTCCTGCCTAATATGACAGCTGGGAGACCACTCACCTGGATGTCCTGGGCTCCTGCCCCTAGAGAGACATGCACATGCCTCCGTCCCTCCCATGATTGGTGGGACTTGGCCCCACTGGGGTTCAGTGAGCTGCACCAGAGGCCTTTCTAGATGCTTCTAAAAGATGGCCCCAGAAAGGGATACAGCATGCACTGGGGTGCCATGTTGGCAGGTTTTCCTCAGGAGCTTCAGGGATTTCTCTGTTGTTAAAGTCACACAGAACAGGAGACTAAAGAGAGACCGGCTCAGCTTTTCCCTGGATTCCTAACCTTCACTCCAAACATGACCCCGAGTCTGATCTAACCCCACATCTTGCCATTTACCCTCAGCTGGACTGTAGGTCAAGTCCTCCCCACTGAAGACTAATTTAACCCACGTGCTCCACCCCCATTCTAATTTGGTCCTAACCTAGCTCAGCTCTCACTCTTCCATAGTCCTCATCCTGGTTTCGCCTATTAGCCGACGTTTCCCTAACTGAGACCGCATGCTTCCACATTTACAGCGTGCTGTGCCTGTGTCCCTGCTGAGCTTATAGTTTAATTCTGATGATCAGTAGGCCTTTAAAGAATTCCATGTTACTGCCATTCTGAGCAACTCTATCTCAGAAATCAGCAAGATTGGTAATACCGTTTTTGATAGGTGTTCAAATAAAGAGTTTGAAGTTTGAAATTGATCTCCATGGGTTAGCTACCTAAAGTTGTCTCCTTAAGTCCCAGAAGAACACACAGCACACTGCAAATGGTTTGGATATTTTATGCCTGGGCTACCAACCCCAGTAGAGCTGTGCACAATGGTCCTCCAAACAGCCACCTCTGGAAAGACATGTGGGCTGACAGAATCTGGAACTAGTGTGAGCTTGGCTCTTCTACCTTGCCTGGTTCAGCATCATGATTTACTATTTAGTGCACCACAACCAGGGACCCCACACTACTTAGCTGTGTCATTCCCTAATGAAGAATAAAGAGGCAATGTGAGACAGAAATCCTGAATGCAGAGGAGCTACACTAACCCAGTGTGTGGTGGGCAGGGAGTCTCAGAAGACCTAGGGGGTCTGCTGAGAGGGTTAGACTTTCAAGGTGGGATGGAGTAGGGTCCAGGATGGCAGAGGAGCAGGTACCTGGGTAGCATGTGGGGTGTTGTGCAGGTTGGAAAAACACGGTTGGAGCTGGGCTAAAGCAGACCTTCAAGGGACACTCATAAGGGGATGGGTTAGCCTTTGTTCCCAAAAGAGGTGTTGGGGCAGAGATGTGCCCAGCAGCCCCAGGAAGCCAGCTCATTACTCCTGGTCCTTCTCCCATTTGGGGTGTCAGGAACTGAGCCAACGACTGCTTGCTTGCTGCAAGGTGGTGCCTGATTCTTCTTAGCTCTCCCAGATCTAGACCCTCCCCTCCCTCAACAGTGTATTATTGTTTTGCGGAGACATGCTGTTTGTTTTCTTATAAAGTGGTAACTCTCATCTTACTTGTCTGTAAAATAAGATCTTAAGTCACAAACACTGACCTTCTCATTGATTCCAGCAAAGATCTCATGAAGTAAAAACACAATACATATTATTTCATTTTACAGAGGAGCTGCCTGAGGACCAGGGAGTTAAGGGTCAGATTGGGGCCACAGGCTACTGAGAACTGCATTCCAGTGTCCTAACTTCTAGACCAATAAAGTTTTGGTTGGTGTGTGTGTGTGTGTGTGTGTGTGGTAGGAGTTTTATTTCAAAAAAAATTATGAGAATGTTTTTGTTTAATCCCAGGTGCGAGGCTGCTTCAGTTAAGACCACAGGTGTAAACTATTAACTGCCTTGCGAGCCAGCAGGGGCGTGGCTTAGCCAGCTGAGCAAATTTAACTGGGTGGACTTGAGAGGGCTAAAAAGCCAGAGCCCCGAGAAGAGGGGGCTACAAAGAAGAAAGAGACTGCTGCTCTCCTGAACTGCTGCTGGTTCTTCCTGCCGCTGTTTCCTGGTTTTCTGGACTTCTGGATACTGTGACTACTGAGATTGGTATTGCCCCCAAAGAACCTGATGACCCTAATCAGCAGGAAGTAAGCTCAAAGAGAACTCTGTCCCTTTTTTCCCTTTAACCTTCCTTCTTTCCAGCCTAGTGTTGGGGGCTTGGAAGGAACAAGGGTTGGAAG
This sequence comes from Lophiomys imhausi, assembly GCA_907164525.1. Classification (NCBI taxonomy): domain Eukaryota; kingdom Metazoa; phylum Chordata; class Mammalia; order Rodentia; family Muridae; genus Lophiomys; species Lophiomys imhausi. Next base: position 5,841,203 of record CAJQZJ010031900.1, on the reverse strand, counting down.
GGAAGTAGAGCTATTTAGAATAGTAAAATAATTAGAGTGAAAATAAAACAAAAAATTTAAAAGCCACAGTGTTACAAATGTGTGTGTGTGTGAGGGGGGGTAAATCTTGACAGAATTTTTAAATGTAGCACACACAGCATATTTAAACTCTGATTTTTTTTTATTTTTTTTTTTTTTTTTTGTCAAAGGGGCAAGCTGAGAGACCAAAGCTGGGATAGGAAATGGATAGAAAGGTGATGTTGCAGGACAGGCCTGTCACCTCACTGTTCACCCAGTCAAGCACCAATTCCTAGAATGCTGTGTGTTGAAGCTTTGAAAGTTCTAAGTTCCATCCAGGATTATCAATGACAATGGATGAACCACATTGCCAGTTTCCTATGCTGCCCCTCACTTCCAGTTTATAGGATTTTATTGCCAGTTCTAGAAACTTGAAAACAGGAGGACCCAGCAGCGATGGGCCTGCAGGTCCTGGTTTCTGGCTCCTGTCTCCCTCTCAGAGGTAATTCTTGAAGTTGGTGCCTCTCACCTGTGGAAACCACCCTTAGGAAAGTCTACCTGGGTTTCCCTACTTGAAATAGAGGATTTGTATCCTTATTGCCCTTAGCTCTGAACAAGGGGGTGCTCAGCTCTACCAGACTCTAAAAGACTTTCCCCAAAGCAAGTTGGACAAGTACCTGCTCACCCATGCCTGGGAGTACCTCTAGGGAAGGAAGACTGAGTCGAATCTGACTGGAACATTAGGCTTTCAAGATTCACATATTTTCTTTTTTTTTTTTTTGTTTTTGTTTTTTCGAGACAGGGTTTCTCTGTGTAGCCCTAGCTGTCCTGGACTCACTTTTGTAGACCAGGCTGGCCTCGAACTCACAAAGATCCACCTGTCTCTGCCTCCCGAGTGCTGGGATTAAAGGCGTGCGCCACCACCGCCCGGCTTAAGATTCACATATTTTCTAAAGGCTGTGACAGCAGTGGTAGGACAAGGCTTCCTTTGCTGCAACTGAAGACAGCCAGCCTGGTGGGGCTCAGGCTCAGTGGACTCTGTTTAGTTGGGATAGGCTGAGGGCAAGGTATGAAACATGGCCCCAGCACCACCTCGCCAGTGCAGCCAGGCAAGGGTCTCAACCCCCTTTTCTCTCCCCTCCTCAGCCCCACCAAGAACCAGAGCAATAATGGATGGTTGTCAGAGTTCAGCCTTACCGAGGCAGGAATGAGCTTCCACAGAATACCTCAGAGCGGCGGTTCTCAACCTGTTGGTCATGACCTGTTTGGGGACCAAATGACCCTTTCACAGGAGTCACACATCAGATATTCTGCATATCAGATATTTACATTGTGATTCATAGCAGCAGCAAAATTACAGTTATGAAGTAGCAATGAAGTAATTTTATGGTTGGAGGTCAGCACAACATAAAGAACCGTATTAAAGGTTTGCATTAATAGGAAATTTGAGACTTAGAACACCATAGGATGAGTCAGAGGTGTGGGCAGGCATCACTCATGAAAGTGGAGGCCACTGAGCTGCCAAGGCTGGCACTCTGGCTATCTGGAAAATACCCTGGGATCAGGAAGCAGGGAATGGGTAGGTGTGAGGTGGGGGACAACAACAGCTCAGCTTCCACAGAGAACAGCTGACCTCCCAGATGACCATAAGGCTTGGAATGAGAGCTGAGGTCCAAGGGTGAAAATGCTTATCTGACACTCCAGCAACCTGCTGTCCATGCCTGAAGGCCCAGGATAGTAGAACTGGCTGGGGACTGAGATAATGATGCAGGTCAGCCAGCCCATCTCACAGAACCCTGGAACTCTGAGCTTTTCCTAATCATATTGAATGGGCCTTCCTCTGTTGTCTCTTTGTGGGGATGGTGGTCTATGGCAGCAGTGACCCTCAGAATTTGAGTACACAGAGCCACCTGGAGAACCTGTTAACTCCGCAGGCCTACTGCAGACAGTCCGATTCCAAAGACCTCCAATGAAGCCCACAGGTTGACCTTCCCAAGCTCACGATGCCAGTGCCCCACTGGACGTCCCTTGGAAGGGCTGAGTGAAAACAGTGATGTGGCCTGATGAGCAAGGAACAAAATCTGAAGGGTCAGTTTGTGGTCAGGGGTTCGGAGCAACAGCTTCTAGCTCTCTGCCGCCAGCAGGCCCCTTTGGAATGAAAGCTCTTTAGGAAAAATAAAAGTGAATACAGTTGGCCCCTGGACAGTGGGGGGCTGGGAGAACCCCAATTCACAGGGGCAATTTGGTTTGAAAGGCACTTTGAGTGCCCATGGGGCTGCTGGTATAGTGGTCAGTGTCACCTTAGAGTATCATTTGTGGGCTATCAGCAGGTCACTTGGCACATGGATTGAGCATCAGGGAAGAGCTGCAAGACCACCCATAGTAGTGGTAGGTGGTTAAGTGGGGCCATATTAGGGCCAACCAGAGAGTCCAGAGGCCACACCTTCTTTACTCAAGTCTCCCTGATTCTTCTTCTGGAGGGAGGTCTAGGTATGGGGTGCCTTTGGTGTCTGCTGCAGAAGTTTTAGAGAAAGAGTTTGGTCCCAGAGAAAGGGTACCTATCTTGAACAAAATGACAGCTTATGAGACCAGGACCTGGGAATGCAGTGAAGGGTGGGGCCTGGCTCGGGGATGTCCCTCCCTCTGTGCCCACCAGCTAAGCCAGGCATCTCTTATTTTCAGCTCTGCTGGGGGGCCTTTTTGGCCAAGCTGTGGCCAGAGAAAGGAGCAGAGTTGTCTTCTGCCCTGGCTGGGGCATTCCCTTCCAACACTCCTTCCATGTAGGTGCTCAGAGCCTGCAGGTACTGAGCAAGTTGGGTGGGAGCTGATGAGTTGGTCTGCAAGCTCAGATAGTGGCCATATTTCTTCAAGCCCTCCTGCCGGTTGCTGCGGTATGCAGTCAGCAATTTTATGAAGCTCACATTGTGGAGGGCCAAGAGGCGGGCCTCAGGCTGGGGCAGGACACTAGCCTGAACCAGGGGCTGCAGGGAGGCGAAGCAGTGCAAGCTACTGAATGGGTAGATATGCTGGACCAGCTGCAGTCCTGGGGAGATCTCAAGGAGGCAGCACAGGTCTCGCATGGCTAGCACAGCAGCCAGGGCACTCTGTTCGCTCATGTTTCTCGCCAGGTAGGTCTTGGCTAGGTTCCTAAGTTTGAAGCTGCTGGCACCGGGTATGCGTTCCCGGATGAGTGGCAACACAGCCAAGAAACCTGAGATGGCGCCCTGGAATTCCCACAGCTTGTTGATATCAGCCAGGGCCTGGAAGAAGATGGGAAGTCCGGGCCCCCACAGCTTAGAACACGCCAAGATGGGATGGTGCAAGGAGGTGAGGAAGTTGAGGAAGTGCTGCAGCCCCACCTCCAGGGACACAGCCTTAGAGTAGACACTGAAGGCCTCAGACTGGATGAGCACTCGGAACTTGCTTTCCCGGTTCACAGCTGCCAGTTGGCTAATCTGGGCTAGGCAGGAAAGAAGGGCAAGGTGAGAATACAGGGTTCAGGAGGCATTGGGGTAGGGGCAAGTGGTCAGGCTACTGACCCACCATCTAGAGATCCCACCTTGGGGTCTGCTGGCAGGAACCAAATATCCTCCATGAGTAGTTCTTGCCTGGCTCCCACGCTTCCTACTCCTCCTGCCCTAGAGTTTGCCCAACCTTTAGAATACTGCCTCATTTATATTTTCTCAACCACCACCTCCAACAGAGACCTCAGAGTGCTTCTTATGGGCCTATGCTCCTATTCCTCCAACTCCATCAGTTGCAGCTGGATCAGAGCCCTGGGCTGCACGCCCTACCCCAAGAGCATGGCCCAGAGTCTCCCTCTGAAGCCTGAAGATGGGGTTTTTTGATATTATGGAGATACCTGATGCATCTAGCTGGCTGGGCTAGCTCCAGTAGCAGGGCCCAATAATTGTTGGCCACAGTAAAGGGCCAGAGCTGAGGGGCCAGGGCAAGGATGACAGAAAGGAAGTCAAGGGGCTTCCAGGAGAAGGAGTCACAATTCTTTGTGACCTGTGTTCTGCAGGCCTCCCCATGTGTCTGTTTGAGGGATGGGCCTGTTCTGGGAAATGTGTGGTCATGGTCAAAGGTCAAGTGTGGATTACTTGTCAACAATGAGTCCACACACCTTTCCTAGCCTCTCTCTATAGAAAAGGTTTTGTTAGAAGTGAACCTGTGGAGTTACATGTCTCCTTCGCATGCCCAGGTTCCAGTCCAGGCAGACATGGCAACAGTTGGCATCCCAGGTTGGTTAGTGTCTTCTGTCCACCTGACTGTCATGGCCTGCCAGTGCTAAGGACTGGCTGGAGCTTTACAGGTGGCTCTACCTGCATTTTTCCTGAGGACTCAGACACTAAGCTAAAAAGAGATAAGGTAGCTCTTGGGGAACCCACTTTCATTGTCAATCTTGAGGTCAAAGAAGACCAGGGTCCTGTCTTCTGAGCAGGGTTCAGCGAGGCTCTCGTCCAATGCCTTGAGAGTATTGGGGCCCTCCAGCTGGAGGTCACTGGACTCACTGCTGCTGTCGTCCAACTCATGGGAGGACTGCAACACAAAGAAGCCAAGAGGTCAGGAGTTCAGAGGCTAGAAGGTCCAAGGCAAGGTGAGCTTGCACTCTGCAGCAAGTGTGCATACAGGAAGATGAAGGAATGTCACCAGTTGTCACAGTAGGAGCCTCTTTGTGCACAGGAAAAGGTAGATCAGTGGGGATGCACAAACACATGTTGAGGTGTGAGCTAGATGTGTCATGTATAAGAGTCATACACATGAGCCAGGGCATACAGCTTAGAAATGGAGGTGTCAAAGGGTAAGACCATGCATGTGAGCATGAGTGTATACAGATGTGTATATGTGGGGACGTGTGGGTGAGAGATGATATGAATCTATGAACTGTGTTGACGCAAGTATGTGGAAGTGTGAGATGGGGTGGGGCAAGCTGTGCCTGCCTGTGGTGGTTCAGGGAAGAGGCCAATGGCTCTGGTGGGCAAGGCCTGAGATATCATTTCCTAATTTCACCTCTCTGAGCAGACTCAGAAGAAACAGCACAAATAGGGACAAGAGATAGGAGCCTCATCTGCAAACCCAGTAATTTTTTTGGGAAGGGGAGGAACTGGGCTTTCCTTGTCCTCAAAGCCAGCCTGACCCATGATGGTTTACATTATAGGGAAGGCAAGGGCTACGTGGCCTCTTGAAGTCCACATCTAGGTGGAAACACATTCCCTGGCTGAGAGATGGTCCTGGAGGGAGTATCTCAGGGTCTCAGATCCAGGAGACACTCATACCTCACCTGCATAGAGGAGCCTTGGAGCTCTAAGACCCACCCTAGGCTTGCAATAAGGCACTGCACTCCAGCATCAAGGTTGTCCTGGCTGGAACACCATTTCAAAGGCCTCAAGGATGGGAAAGGCTCTCTAACTGAGATTTTCCCAAGGAGCTAGGGCTACAGAAAGGGTAGAGCCTCTGAGGATAATATACAAAGTTACTCATCAGCACAGCAGATGAACGACCTATGAACTTCACCTTTGGACATTAGCTATTGCCCAGGAGGAAGAGACAGGGCCAGTGTCTCTGGGCCAGATTGGGAACTGCCGGGAAAGAGCCCAGATCAGGCCCCAGGTCTGCCTTCTTACAGACTGCCCTGGTCAATGCAGCTATCATCTGGGGCTGTGGCCTCTGGGTTGACAGACAGTTAGCATATTGGCTGTCCTGGTTGTTTCTGTCAACTGGACACAGGCTAGAGGTATCTGAGAAGGGGGAACTACAATTTGGGAAAATGCCTCCATGACTGGCTTGTAGGCAAGCCTGTGGGACATTTTCTTAAACATTTTCCTGTGATTGATACGGAGGAGCAGAGCCCATTGTGGGTGGGGCCACCCCGGGCAGATGGTCCTGGGGTGTATAAGAAAGCAGTCTGAGCAAGCCTGGAGGAGCAGCAAGCCAGGAAGTAGTACTCCTCCATGGATTCTGCTTCAGTTCCTGCCTTTACTTTTCCAAATGATGGACTACAAGCTGTAACCTGAACTAAACCCTCTCCTGCCCAAACAGCTTTTGGCCATGGTGTTTATCACCCACCCTCCAGGAACACTTGCTTTCCACAAACCTTCAGGCCAGGAAGTCATATGGCTCACTAAAAGCTAGCCAGGGCTGGGCTCTCCTCTGGATGATGATTTTCACTCAACATTTCATAGTCCTGCACCAGGCACCCCAACTTCCTCCCAGCCTGCCTTGCATCCAGCGACCCCACATTGCTTTGCCTTCCCTGTGAGGACCTTTCTGGAGGTGTCTTCCTAGTTCCGAGCTGAAAGCAGTATATTCCGTTCTCTTCCCCACGGAAGAATCCGGTCATTTCTGCCTGTGGCTTCCAGTGTCTGTTCCTTTGTTCAGGCTTCCTATCTGTAGACTCCCAGTATCTATCCTCACACTTGGACTCGTAGGCAGAGCTGAGCTACTCTGGGTGTGTCTTTCTCTGGTCTGGGTTCACTCTTGCCAGCTGCTGAAGAGCCGCCTGACTGGCCCAGTCAATTCTGCTACCAATGGCATGGCACGTGGGCTTCCTCTTCCTTGGTCTTCCTTCTTGCTTCAAACATTACTGCAAAAGCCCCATTGTGGCCCCAGATGCTTCCACCTGACTCTTTCCTTCTGCTGATGTCCCTTCAGGCCATGAAGGCAGTCTTCAGAGCAAGACACCTGGAGTGCCACACAGCTGTACCTTCTGGTTACCACCTTCATCTTCACACCACACTGCTTATGGCAGGAGACCTCATTTCTAAATCTGCCTTCTCTGACGGAGCCTGTGGGTGTCACTAAGAGGATGCCCCCTTTCCTTCCTCTTAGCTGTGGTTAGATGAAAAGTGGGGTTTGTCTTTTAGCCCAGACCACAGTCCTCCCCCTCCCTACCTCTGGGAACTGCCATGCACTATGGCAGAAACTGGTCTCGCTGGAACACCATGTATTCAAGCTAGGCAGCTGTAAACTCCTTATTCGCCTCTTAAATCTCAAACCAGCTTGGCAGTAATGGACCATTTAAACAACATTTCTAAAGACAAGATTCTATAGGGAGGGCACATAGAGCATCTGGCACTGGCTCAGCTAGTGAGCCTCTGGTCACACCGGTAGCCCATACTCCTCCATCTTATTCCAAAAATCAGAATAGCTGGGTGTAGAGGAGGAGGGATGGAGGGAGAGAGGAGGAGAGGGAGGGAGGGAGGGAGAGAGAGAGAGAGAGAGAGAGAGAGAGAGAGAGAGAGAGAGAGAG
>CAJQZJ010031900.1:5822024-5833944 GCA_907164525.1 Lophiomys imhausi | reverse complement strand
GAGAGAGAGAGAGAGAGAGAGAGAGAGAGAGAGAGAGAGAGAGAGAGAGAATGCCTATCTCTTCTGCTGTGACTCTTCAAACAGTGGCCCTGGCTAGGTGCGGAGCTCACCTGCCCTTCCAGGGTGTAAATGCAGTTTTTGTCCTGTGGACTCCACAAGAGGCTAGGACTTGTCTTCTGCCACAAATCTGAGACCCCACTGCCTTACCCAGCCAGGGTGAGCTCTTCCAAAACACTCCTCCTTGCTCAGTCTCTTCCCTCAGACAGGGAACTCTTGTACTAGACAGAGCTGCAGCCCATTCTGAGGCTTACCCCTACTGGTTCATTTGGAAAAGGTGGTCCTTGAGCAGGCCAATACTACAGAATAGCCCCTCATTGAAAGGCAGAACAAAAGCCCTACAGAGAGGGTATGGGGATGGGTAGCCTGGAGCATTCTCTCTCCTCCAAGTTGCAAAGTGGGGATTTGTGGAGAGGTTTGCTATAGCACCTCAGAGGTTTGGAAGGGAGCGAAATGTGTAAGAGGGTCTAGTTTGTTTTTAAGTCTGGGACTCCTGTATTTTTTTACATATCTACACAAAAGCAGTAGAATCTTCTCTTTCACTCTCCAGGCTTGCTCTGCACAGTGAGCAATGCCTTCCAGCTGGTCACCTCTTCTAACCTGAAATGTGTATCTCCCTCCTCCCTTGGTGACACCGATACCCCACTGATGGTGGGTTTGGATCCCTTCTTCTGTCTCCCCACCTACGGCACTGCTCGTGGCATCTCTTGAGCTCAACTATGCACAATGTTTGGGGGAACTGCTGGGATACTTTTCTCCACTGTTCCTTCCTAGGTTTCCACTTCAACCCAGGGTCATTAGCTTGAACTTTATCAAGGGCGATGATAGAAGGAAATGTCCAGGTTCCAGAAGAACATAAGTCATGGGAAGGCAAGGATTAAATTTTGGCTGAGGTGAGACATATTGAAAAGGGGTGCCCCGGGCTCTTGGCTTGTGTACCTAGGCAGACAGTGGAGCAATAACACAGGAGAGAAAAAGAATGTGTGCAGTACACATGAGGCTTCTAGGCAGGGCTGCTGGAAGGCCCTGGCATTCTGGTCTAGCAGGAAGCTGCATGCCTGGTTTCCTTCTGGGCAACTAGTCAGAGTGGGCTGCACTTACCCAGAGACTGTAGAGTGTAGGAGAAAGAAGCCCAAGAACCAAAGCCAGAATGCCAGCCTTTACAAGAGCAAGGAGACCTGGAATGGAGGATCCAGGGATGCAAAGAGGAAACAGACCTCTGGGGAGACGCTGACCCAGTCAAGAATGCTATGGACTATCTAGGACCATTGTGCTGAGAAGCCTGGAGCTTCCCTGGTACTGCTTACGGGTAGGACGTATAGGCATGGTGGGAAGGTGCAGAAGGTGGGACAGGAAGCATAGGCCAAGGGGGAAGCAGGGAATGGGCAGAGACTGGCAAGAAGGAAGTGGATGAATCGGAAGACACAGGGGGATGAGTGTGAGATAAGACTGAAGCTTCTCACAGGGCAGGGGCTGGGCGAGCTGGGCCAGGACACAGGTGTGGGTGGGACTTAGAGGCAGGCTGACTTCCCCTCCAGTCAGGCAGAAGGGGCAGATGAAGGGAAGTGACAGCAACAGGCGAATCTGTAATTATGTAGCAGAGGCTCACGATTCCCTTGCCACCAAATGGGTTTGTTTCCTCCCAGGAGAAGAAGGTACAGGTTAGAGTGAGGATCAGGACGAAGCCCAGAGAAGTGTCCCGGGGAGGCAAATGAGAACAAGGGTCTTTGGCTCTTGGCTTTCCTGTGTGCCTTTTCTCCAACATGTCTCCAGGGGGCAGCAGAGAGCCAACATGGCCGGGAATCTTTTGTGGTGGTTTCTGCCAGCAGATCTCCAGGAGATAATTCAAACAGAAGAGGGAGGTGATGAGTGCACAGGCCCTTCCACTCCCTTGGACAGTTACTCCAGGGCTCCTTCAATTTTTACCAGTGGCTTTGAAACTGACTTTCTCTCCCTCCATGGCTTCTCGGCCTAATGTTCCTTCCATGGGCGGTGCTCAGGTAGCAGGTACCCCCAGGTATCCTAACAAAGCCCCCATGGAAATCCCCAAGGTCAAGGCCCGCCCTGAACTCACCCACCCTACTCACCCAAGAGGCCTCATCCCTACCAGTCCAGGCCCGGGCCTCTACAAGACGGGCCTCTGAGAACCTGAGCTCTTCTTCCCTCCTCCATGGCTCCTCACCACCCCATCCCATTCTCTGTGATGGCCGCCCTTGAATGCAGAGATCCTGTCCATCTCGAGGCCTGGCAGGTATGACTGCTGGATAAATAATTGTTAAATGATCTCTGTGGTGAACCCTTACTCCATGGCCGTCACATCCCACGCAGGGTCTTCCCTGGAGGGACGCTTGTCTTCTCCCTGCGTGGAGCTTAGCTCTTCTCTGCGGGAGACCATGGCTCTCTCCCACCCACACTTATGAACATCCAAAGTGGAAAGTAGGGAAAAGCCTGTAGTATTATAGCCCAAAACCTGGTGGCTTTGAGGTCCAGTTCTTAGGGTGTAACCCTATCTCCCCAGTTTGTCTCAGACATCTGCCCACCTCCCCTCTTATGGAGGGAAGCTAGGACCATCTGGCCCCTAGATTTCTTCTTCCCCTTCATGTCTTGCTTTCTTCCTGGTTGGTTTCGACACCCACCATCTTACCTCTGCTCTTTGACCTTTCAAGGATCTTCAGCCTGTCAGTCACTTCAGCTGCCAACCAATCACATGCCACACCATGTGACTCTGACTCAGACCACAGCCTCATGTTCCTGAGGCTTCAAATGTTGGTGTCCCTCTGTGTGTGAGTGGGCCTCAGCAGGGCGCCTGGGAAGCCCTAGAGTGGCAGGGATTGAGGCCTATGTTGAGATACAATAATCCCAGGGGACAGGCCACCAAGGGTGTGATGAAGGCAGATATCTCTCCTTGCTCTGTGTGAGAATACGCAGATCGGGCAGAGGACAGCAGCACACTTCTGGCAAGTGGTAGGCTCAGTGGCTTGCTCAGTAGGATGATGGAAATACCAAAGTGGTGGGTGGCAGGTGCTTTGGCGTAGACTGCAGGCCCCGCTGGAGTGGGAGGTCCAATGTAGGTGTTAGGGTTTTTGGGTGCTTGGCAGGGAAGAATGTGCTGGTGAAGAGGGTGCCACAGTGCCACCCCACACCTCTGCATACTCTCCAATGAGGAATCTCAGACTGTGGGTTTGGGGATGTCGAAGAATCCCAGTGTAACCTCTCACTCTACTCAGACTGCTTTCCCAGAATACTTAACAGCCGAGTCTCTGACAGAGTACCTCCAGGTACAGAAGAGTCACTGGTTTTATTACGGGATGTCTTCAAAGAAGTTTTCCAACATGAAGTAAACTCTTGCATATGGGTTCTGTGGTGGATTGAATGAGAATGTTCCCCATAGCTCATGTTTGAATAATTGGACTCCAGTTTGTGGAACTGTTTGGGAAGGATTAGGAGGTGTGGTCTTGTTGGTATAGGCGTGTCACTGGGAGTGGGCTTTAGGTTTCCAAAAGTCTATGTCATTCCCAGTTAGCCACTCTCTTTGTAACTTGTGTTTGTGGATCAGATGTGAGTTTTCAGCTACTGCTCCAGCACCATGGCTGCCTGCCTGCGGCCAAGGTCCCTACCATGATGGTCATGGACTTACCCTCTAAAACTATAAATCCAAGTAAAGCTCTTTCTACTATATGATGCCTTTGTCATGGTGTCTCTTCCCAGCAATAGAAAAGTAAGACATTATTTGTTACCTGTCCATTATTTGTTACCCATGGACACACTCTATCTATCACTAGCCTTCATTTGACTGATTTTGTTGTGGTGGTGGTTTTGTTTTTCAAATCTCTCTACACAACCCCAGGTGTCCTGGAACTCACTATACCCAGACCAGCTTGGAACTCACAGAGATCCATACCTGCCTCTGACTCTCCCAAGTGTTGGAATTAAAGGTGTGAACCACTATGCCCGGCTCATTGATTAACCAGGGAATGAAATCTTGTCCATGGAGAACTTAGCAGATAGAAAATACATGAGGAAGATCTAGACAAGGGCTTTGGCTATTCCAGAGGACAGCCAGGCCCTGGAGGAGGCAGTCCAGCAAGCATTCTTGCCTGTTGCAGCGAGAGGGCTAGGGTGCAATACGCATGCAGCTGGCACTTGCAGACTGTCCTTGGCATGGCTTAGGCTTTTATTGCCATGCTGGAAAATTTCCCAGGTGCTAGGTGAGCCTGACAGTCACCTGCTGCAGCTGTGGCCTTTGGGACCTTGACTGAGGGGAGGCAGGAGGCCAAGGCTGAACTCTGAGTTACTCACCAGATTCTCAGCGTCTGAGTCTTCTGAGCTGCTGATCACCACGATTCGCTCCTCTGAAATGGAGAGGGGGTGTCAGCATTAAATTCTTCCTGGGATGTCCACTGGCTGGGGTGAGACAAGGATTCCAGGAGAATCCTCGTAAGCCAATGGGCTGGGGGTTGTGGATGCTGTCTGTGTACATTAGGAGGAGATGGAGTGTATATGTCCCCAAAGCACAGTGCTCTGGAGTTCTGGAGGAAATGAGGAAGAACTAGGGCATAGCCCCTCAGGGGTCCACAGCAAAGCACAGGATAAATAGCTCCACCATGCTCAAATCAGCATGAGCTTTGGAATCCTGGTGGCTTTGAGAGCAGCCCAGGTGGGATCAGAATGTACGTGCAGGGTCTGGGGGTGTTCTAGATGTCTGAGGGCAGCATGAGGGTCTCACTCAGGTGCCTCCCTGCCTGATCCTCCTACCTGATTCCCCTGTATCACTGGTAACATGGTTGTTGGTGGACAGGAGGGTCTCTTTTTCCAGGATGAGGTTCTCAGGACTGGAAGCCCCGTCCACATGGGAAGGTGAGACAGCCTTGGAAGTGCTGGGCCTGGGCTGTTCAGGCGAGTTTGTGGTCAACCTGTCCTCACTCTCCTCTGTGGACTCCATCTTGATCATCTTACTGGAGCAGTCTCTGTGGAAGCATTTCCTCTTCATGGGGCTGATTGTCTGAGAGGCCTCCTGCATAGTGAGCAGTTAGAGGGGGACTCAGGTACTTCGAATGTTGCTGGGCTGAGACCCTGAGCTTAGTGCCAGGGCCCTGTGGCATGTTTATGGTCCTGTTCCTTTGGCTATGGTGACCATGTCTCTGCAAACAGGAAGCTCTCTCTGGTTGCCATGCATACTGGTCATGGCCACTGACCGACAGGTCTCTGTTGGTCTCACAGCTTTGGCTGTTTCGGCATCCCAGCTGGGCTGAGAGTGTCTCAAACTTACTGTGAGCTTCCTAGGGGTGCATCTGAGAGCAATGGAGAGTATGAAGTAAATAAATAAAGACCATAGGAAGGCCCAGATCCTCATCCAGAGACACCTCATGATTGGCTGTAGTCTGTGCCTTTCAGATTGAGACAGTGCTGAGTAGGGGGGCTTACCTCTCTATAGGTGGTGCCTTTCATAGAGAAGGCATACACTGGCACAGGGTGTACTCCTGGCACCGACTGTACCAAAGCCACAGGCTGGGTCCTAGACAGTTCCAGGGCCTGAGTCTGGGCCCTCTGCACTTCATTAGGCTGTAAAATCAGGCAACAAGAAAGTCAGAAATGGCCAGGGACCTGGGCCTACAATCTGGTTCACTTGTAAGCTTCTTGGTCCCAATCAAAGAGCTCACTGGGACGAGTTCTTCCTAAACCCTCCATGATGTCACCTCTTTCTGAGCTTGGGTTGCTGGTACCCAGGCACCACTTCAATTTGTGTGTGTCCTGACAGGGAAGGAAGAAACCTCAGAGACCACAGGGCCCAACTCCTCACAACATGCCTGACAACCAGCCTAGCTTGTATGCCTCTAGAGACAAGCTGCTTGCTGTTGAAAGCAGCACCTCTCTCAGCAGTGAGAAACTCGCAGCCCAGCCTCTTATGAGCTTGCCTCTACCCCTGAGTCAATCCAGCAACTACTACACAAGTTGGAATTACTTAAAAATCACTAGGCCTCAGTCTCCCTCCATAAAATAGGATAATACATTTGCTTCATATGGCAACGTGGATGAAACACGCCAAATGCCATCAGCATGCCTATCAGAGTATTAGAGAGGACGATGAGGCTGCCTAAGGGATACAATACTGGCTTGATTACTATTCCATATCAGACTTGGTGTTCAGGGTTTTGTATATCTATCTTAAAATGAAGCAGGAGCAGATCCTCAAAAAGTGAAAAAAGAGCTGGAGAGATGGCTGAGAGGTTAAGAACACTGGCTGCTCTTGAAAAGGACCCAGGTTCAATTCCCAGCACCCACATGGAAGCTCATAACAATCTGTGACCCCAGTTTTAGGGGATCTGACCCTCTCTTCTAGCTTCTGCAGGCACTGCATACTTAATGCAGGCAAAACACTCATACACATAAAATAAAAATAAATAAATCTTTTTTTTAAAAAATGAAAGAATGACCACATGGTTTACCAACTCTACTATATACTAGCTCAAAAGGACGAAAGGTATATGTTCAAATGCAAACTTGTACAAGGGGCTGGGCAGGCAGCTCAGTGGTAAAGCACCTGCCCACCGTGTTCCAAGCCCCAGATTAGATCTTCAGAACAGGAGTAAAAAGTTTAACCATCTTATCTTTGCCTTTATGGCTCTGCAGTTGCTGGCATACAAAAGGCCTCTCATCCTACTCAGTAACTCCTTGTAGGTAAGGCTGGGTACCTCTGCTTCTGTCCCCTCAACAGGCCAACTCACCAGCATTGAAGAAGCAGGTGATAGTTAAGTGGGACTTCACACTGACTTCTAGTTGTCTTAAAAGTTTTAAAATCATACTTTCCCTCCTGGGCAGTGCTGTGATGGCCAGAGCTGCCTCTCCTGACAGGACTGACGATGCAGCTGTATTTCCCATGAGATACGAGGCTTCTGCCTCGTATGATCTTTGCTCCCACACGTTGCTACCCACTTGTTTTGTGAGTCCTAGCCTCAGCTCTCAGGTGATGACCATGGTGGAAAGCAGGAGGTTTTGTAAAGAAGACCACTGCCTAAGTTCAAGTTCAGACTGCCTCACAGTCTCTGGGTCTTACCTACATCCCTGCAAAAGGCTTTAGACTCCATGCTCTCTTGTAGCTCTAAAATTCTCAAGTCCTGCCTTCCCCAGGAAGCCTTCCCTGATTGCTATAGCCCACAGCAATCTCTTTCCCATGGGTCACTCCAAGGCAAAGCTAGAAAGGCTTAATACCCTTGTTGCCCACCAGAAGAGCTGTTTGGCCCTGAGCCCACATCTTTGACATATAGGTGACCAAGCTGGGGAGGGGAAAGATGCCAGGCGCAGGAAGGAACCGAGAGAGCTTATCCTACTTCAGGGGAGCCATGCCAATGGATGGGTGTTGGTGGAGGAGAGGGGGAAAGATGCCTGTGCAGGTCTACCCTGGAAAGCGCTCAGTTAGAGCAACCACAGCAGGAAGTACCGCCTCCAGAACGAATGAACTTCCTGTCCCCAAAGGCATGTGTATGAAAGCCACTGAGTCAAGGGTGCAGAAGAGGGAATGCCAACATGAGATTACCTATGGAAGCCTTTCAACCCTGAGAAATTAATTTTTTAGGTATAGGACAGCCCTGGAATCTGGGGGATTGAGTTCTGACTCCTAGTCTTAGTCCAAGAACCACGTGGGTGGGGGTGGAGGTCCACCTACGCCCTCCCTAGAAAATGGCTCATGCATTTAGTGTGAGCTTATCTAGTGTCACATGCCACAGGGCCACTGTTTGAATTCACTTTCTTCACCTCCTGCCCACCCCTGGGTCTGACCCCTTCTGAACTGGCTCACGGCCCATCAAGAGCTACTCGGGCACTTAGGAACCCTGTACCAGCCAGCCAACCCTTCCTTAATGCCCTCTTCCTGAGAGCTCCAGCACAGCCACTCACCGTCCTCCCTCAGGTGCTCTCCCTGCAGTCATGGGACATCAGGATTCCCAACCACTTGCCTGCTGTGCCCTGTCACCTCTCCTCTCCCCACACATCAAACCCCTCTCACCTGCTCAAGGTCAAGAGAGTCCCTGGGAGTGCTGGCTGCCTCTGGGCTGGCTTTCCTGGCTACAGTTGCATCTGGAAAAACACAAAACAAAACAAAACAAAAAAACAGAGCACAAGGGCACTCTAGTAAGGAGAATTCTGGGTTGGGAAAGGGACAGGGACAGGGAGGAGGCCCTTGTTGCTTTTCTTGGTTATTCATTATGAGCATATCTCCAGAGGGGCTGGAGCTGACTGCTGTGGGCATGAACCCAGATAGAACAGAGGGAGTGGTAGCACTGGTGACACCTTGGCTCTAAACTGCAAGTGCACATTTTTTATTTTTTTAATCTCTAGGGAACCATTCACTGCCTAGACGGAGAAGATACAAGTCTATCTCCATTCTAGGACTCTATCATTATGACCCCACGGTTCATATGGTCCAGGAGGGAGCCCTCCACCCTTGGAACCTGCCAGGAGCCAGTAGGGGTACCCCTCAACAGCTGCTCAGAGCTTAAAGATTTAAACAAAAGCCCTGAAGGTGTACATGTCCACTAATGGTCTTTGTTTGGAAAGCCCCTTGATGTCAACACCTCACTCTGGATACAGCTCCTGGACTTTGATTCAGTGCCAAACATGTCTCCAGCTATGTGAAGTGGCCTAGGATCCCCAGCCAGTTGGACAAGACAATTTTTGAGGTCAGAAGCTGGTCTGCCACTTCTGTAGATCAGCCAGTACCACAGGCTCTAGGACCTAAAGGCTGGCAGTTGGCTGCTTCGTTCTAGGGGAATTCTTCCTTTCAGTGTCTAACCAAGCACCTCACAGTTTTCGAGCTGCCTCCTCTCCTAACCTTACAACCCCAGTTGATTTCTCTTTTCCTGGACATGGAGGGCTTAAGAGACACCTAGAATAGGCTGCAATGATACCATATCCGGTTCTCAGTTCTGCAGCTTCTCAATTTCCACGTGTACCCCAAAGCTGACAAAGTCACATCTATTCCATAGTCTCAGTTAGCAAAGTGCCTCCTCTGGGTGCCTACCACACCAGATCAGTGTATCCTCTTATTCTACGCCCTTGATCCTAAAATTGATACTTGTCTTTCATCTGTCAAATGAGGATCACCTTTTCTGTTTTGCCTTCCCCTGGGGGCAGGAGGGAAGCATGGGGCCTTTAAATGACAAATCGGCTGCCTATGAGCGTGGCCTCAGCACTTACCTGTCTTCTGAGTGATGCAAGAGATGAGGTCCTGCAGGCACATCTTGAACTCCTCGAAGCCACTGGTGCGCAGTAGGTCTTTCTGGTTCTGGGGCTCCTCCTGGCGCAGGAGGGAGAGTGCCTTGCGCAGGAAGCCGTGCATGTCCAGAACCTCCTGGTCAGAGGCATAGAGCTTCATTCTCTGGACCAGCGCCCCACCGGTGCGGATGCGCTGCAGCACAGCGTCCAGGTGGCCCAGCTGACCAGCTATTTCCTGGTAGTCACGCTGGTAGCGTGCATTTACTGCCTCGAGCAGCTCGCGCTCCTGCGCCTGCACATGCTCTACCACCTGGCGCACGCGTGCGCGGATCAGCTTCTCAGTGTCTGCGCGTGCCTGGTCCAGCTGGCCAATGGCCGACCGCATCTGCGCGTGAGCATTGTCAAAGGTCCGGTCCTGCTGCTGCAGCGCCTGCGTCATGGTGCCTAGCTCCTCATGCCGCTGCTGGATCTCCTCGCCAATTTCGCACTGGTGCTGGCTGTGGTCGCGGTCTAGGAGAGCGCAAGCACAACACAGAGGCTTGGCGCAGCCTCGGCAGAAGATGCTGTGGACACATAAGACCCACATGCTGTTTCTCGGTTTATGCTTCTCCCCACTCAGTGTCTATGATTATGGTTATGGTACCAGATTCATCCATACAATAACAGACAGTAAACAGATACTACAGGGCCAGCAAGATGGCTCAGTGGGTAAGGGTGCTTGCAGCCAAGCCTGACAACCTGAGTTTGATCCCAGAACCTTTATGGCAGAAGGAGACAACTGACTTCTGCAAGCTGTCCTCTGACCTCTACATGCGTGCCATACCACATGTGTACCCACACACATGCACACATTAAAAAATACATGTTTAAAAAAAAACCCCACAGTAACAATTTCTCCACCTATGCAGCAATGCTGACATACACAGAAAGAAATAACCACTTTCCACCACTTGATAACATCCCCTAATCCTAGCTCTGACCCTCCCCTGCCCACTCAGGCCCCGGGTGAGCTTGGTATGACTTCTTCCACATACAAACTCTGAAGCACGTGAGGTGCATGCTACTCCACCTTTGTAAACACTGGCCGGGTACTTTTATTATTCTCTTTCACAGATGAAGAAACCAAGACTTACAGCTAATGTAGAGGGCTAATGTTTGTTCTTTAAAAAATAAAATCACACTACAATCATCTGGAAACTTCCTCCTCTAATCTTTCATTCAGGGCATTCCTTTAGATCCACAGGGATAAACCTATGTATTCTTTTTAATATCTCCATTACAACTACATGGACAATTGTTTAGTTCAACAGGCTCCCTTTTGACAAACACTCATGAGATTTCCTGTCTGTGCATTTTCTTTCTTCTTTTCTGGCTGATATGAATAGTGATTTTATAACATAACATCCATGTTAGGCAGCCTAATGTATGGATGCCCTTCTTTCTATGAAATAGAGTACAAATAATAGATTGCTAGATCAAAGAATGTGTACCTCTCTTAATATTTTATGCATTTAAAATATTAATGGTAAGTATGTGGTGTCATGAATATGCTAATTAGTTGGATTTTTCCAGTTCTACAATGTATATTGCAACATCATGGTGTACATGATAACTCTTATTAGTCAATTTAATATACATATAGGCTAACAGAGGCTTTCACAGCATTTTTTTTTTTTTTTTTTGGTTTTTCGAGACAGGGTTTCTCTGTGTAACAGCTCTGGCTGTCCTGGACTCGCTTTGTAGACCAGGCTGGCCTCGAACTCACAATGATCCACCTGCCTCTGCCTCCCAAGTGCTGGGATTAAAGGCGTGCGCCACCATGCCCGGCCACAGCATTTATTGTAATCATTCTATCTAGTTTTTAAACATGTTACAAGGTAAAAGAACTTTAAACCGTGTGAGTAAATTAAGAATCTGGAGATTATAGGAGTTGCAGAGATGGCTTGGCAGCTTCGAGCACTCGGTACTCTTGCAGAGGACCCCAGTTTGATTCCCAGCACATACATGGTGACTCACAATGGTCTGGAACTCCAGTTCCAGGAGATCTGATGCTCTCTTCTTATGTCTGCGGGCCCCCCAAGTACACATGTGGTACACACACACACACACACACACACACACATATATGTAGGCAAAACACATAAAATAAATAACTCTTTAAAATGTTTAAAAAGAATTAAGGTTGAGAGGTTACTTTGAGTTATCTGAGTGTTATCTCAAGACTTGTAATACAAGAAATAGGGAGGCAGCGGGACCCAGCCATACCACTTCTGGGTATACACCCAAATGACTCCTCACTGAATCACAAGGAAGTTGCTTCATCTATGTTCAAAGCAGCCTTATTTGCAATAGCTAGAAACTGGAAACAACCCATTTGTCCCTCAATTGAAGAATGGATTAAAAAACTGTGGTACAAATACACAATGTAATACTACTCAGATATCAGAAACAAGGAAATTATGCAATTTGCAGCCAAATGGATGGAGCTAGAAAAGCTCATCCTGAGTGACCTAACCCAGACTCAGGATGCACATGGCATCTCTTCACTTATAATTGGATTTTAGCTATATAGTACAGGATATCTATACTACAACTAATGCACCAAAGTGAAACCGAACTTTTAAATTATTATTTAACACTTATTTATTACTAA
>CAJQZJ010031900.1:5777793-5812024 GCA_907164525.1 Lophiomys imhausi | reverse complement strand
TTAGATATTCACTAAATCTAACTTATATTAATCTACCAGCCCCTTCACCAAAGGGAACAGGAACATAGACTTTTTCATCCTGTCAATGAGACACTTGGCCCTAGTGGTGCTGCCTTGTAGGCCCCCAGTGTATGAGGAGGCTCTTGGCCCTCATAAGACTGCTGAACTGGGGCGGGGGACTGTTATGTAGGGAGACTCTACTCCAGAGGAGTGGGATGGAAGGGTTGGGGATAGAGGGTGGGAGGGCGGGACTGGGAGGGATGGGAAGAGGACACTATGATGGCAATGTAACCTGAAGCAATAAATAAATAAATTAAAAAAAAAAAAGAAATAGGGAGGCAGGAGAGTGAGCAAGCCCCTGATGGGAGCAGGGGCTGGAGTGATGCTCTCTTTCTGGCTTTGGAGATGGAAGGGAGTATGTACCAAGGCTTTTGGGCAGCACAGAAGCAGGAAAACGGATTCTCCCCAAGAGTCTGCCGAGGGAGTCAAGGCGTGCTGGGACTTTGATTTAATCTCAGACCCATTTCAAATGTCTGGAGTCCAGAAGGACACAACAAGGGATCTGTATTGTTTTAAACCACTAGGTTTAAACCCCTGTTATCACAGCAATAGAAAGTTAGCACAGAAGCCAGGTAGCAGCCTCAGTCCGAGCTCTTAACCACTGCGTTGCTCTTGCTGCAAATGTTAGAAGAGAGTCGCTTTCAGTTACCTCTCCAGAGATAGTGTGTAATTGACTCACACCGCCTCCCCCTCCCCCGCAAAGAAAAGCTCACTAGAGATCTGAGGAAAGGTCTTTCTGAGGTCACTTTGGCCTAAGTTACTAAGACCAGCATGACCCGAAACTATCAACAGAGAGCTGCTGGTCAGATCCTGGTCCCCTGCTTCACCAGCTCTCAACCTCCCCAGGCCACTCAAGTGATGAAGTTTCAGCACTCAGCCAGACACTAGAGGCTTGCTCCAAGTTAGCAGAAGATTCCCAGAAAGCCCAGAGTGTGGGAAGAGAAGAGGCCCCAAGCATGCATCTCTTCCAGCCATGGGAATCTGATCTAAGTAACTGTCCTGTTAGCCAGATATAGAGCCTGACTGAGGTGAACAGCAATGGAGCAGAAGGAGGGTTGTACAGGCAGAGGCCTGTCCTCAGTCCATGCCATCTACATGTCACTGAACTTCCAAAGCCCCCAATTCTCTGAGAAGGCTAAGGGTAGACCTGGAAGTGGGGTAATCCATTAAGGGGCTGCCACCCAGACCCAGGAATGATCTTCTTAACCATGGCGATGCTCTTGCTGCAAATGTTAGAAGAGAGACGCTTTCAGTTACCTATCTTAAGAAGTGGTTTCTTCCCCCTCATGTGAGGGGCACTCACTGAGTCCATACTATGTGCTTGGCACTATGAAAGAGGCAGAAGTCATATGGGCACCACCTACACAGGGAGGTCTGTGCCAAGAACCTAGATTAAGTCAAGACAGAGAACTGTGTCTCCAGAAAAGCAAAAGGACAGTTATTTGTTCCCAGAATATGCAAAAACAACAACAAAAAAGAACTAAAACACTATTGAACCAACAAAAAATTGCTCAGCAAAATGGCTAGGTTACATCAGAATTGAGAAAGTGAGAGAGAAAACAGAGGGAGAGGAAGGTGGGAGAGAGGAAGGAGGGGGAGGGAGGGAGATGGATATATCTTATTATACACACACATAGTGAAAGAGAGATCTTAATTCCATTCCATCAAAAAAAATAAAAACAAATTGGGGTGGGTGGGGGTTCTATTCACAACCATAATCCAAAACTGTTACAAAATACTTAGACACACTAGCAAGAAATTTGTAAGATTTATATGAAGAAAATAACAAAAACTCTTCAGAAATAATTCTAAGAAACAGAAAAGTGGGGCCAGTGAGACGGTTCAATAGATAAAGGTGAGAGCAGTTAATCCGACGAAGAAAAAAGCTCAACTTCTTGGGGTTGTCCCCACTTCCAAGTCTGTGCTGTGGTAAATGCATGCAGGCAAGCACATAACCAATCAGTAAGTGTCCGGGCATGGAGAACCGGAAGTAGGCACAAAGCCCCGCCCCTAATCGCGAAGCTATTCAACTGATAGCTACTGGGAGAGGAGCGTTAACTTTCTTCAGTGAACTGACAGGACACACTTCAGGGCAGGCCTCACGCTCAGGGGTAGTTGGCCAACACAAAACAGATGCCATGTTTTTGCTTTTTCTGTGTGCTTTTTTTGAGAGAGAGGCAGAGAAAGAGCAAGCAATTGGGTGAGCAAGGAGGCGAAGAGGAAGATTTGGGAGGAGTTGGGGGAGAGGAGAGAACATGATCATAATATATTGTATGAACATTTAAAAAAAATAAAGAAATAGATAACTGTAATTTTAGAATAAAAACATTCTAAAATCCCATAAAGTAGATGAAGTTATTGATTAGAAAGTGCAAATATTGTAAGATTATCAATTCTCAAGATAACATAAATGTTTTTAAAGACATTTACGTTTAATCATGAGGTTTTAAAAACTTAGCCAAATGATTATAAATGTCATATGTATAACAATGAACCAAATAGCAAAGAAATGTTTGAAAAATCTGCGGAAGTAAGGAAATGGGGACTTTTCTAAGCCAGATATCCAGATAGATAAAGGTTATTATCTTATTAAACTTACTTATTAAAACAAATATGGAACTAGAAGAGTATGAAGAGTCAAAAGATCTGGCTTAAAAGACTGGACACATCATTCATTCAGTAGGTAGCAAGTCCACTATGCCATGGGTCCCCAGTTCTTCTTTGGCATCCTTAGGACAGTGTATGGCACCATGGTCTCAAGCCAGAATATGGGGTCATCAGAGACGCTTCCCTCTCTGTGACTCCAACAGTCATTCTTACTGAGTTTACCTTCATCTACTTCAAAAATGTTATGAGATCAGCTATGTGCAGCAGAGGCTAGGACATAAAGATGGTGACAGATGAATTCTGGCTCCTCACCTGTCACTTCACTGCTACTGTCTCTGTTCTTGCCTAATTATTGCTGATCTCCTGGGGCACTATCCGAAGCTTGGCTAGGCTAGGCTAGGCCTCCTTGGTTCCTTCTACTCCAGTCAAGACTCCCCAGTACCTCCACCTTGCAATTCCCAAAGGAGAAGCTGAGGTGGTAGAAACTGTACCCTTTAGAATCACAATCAAAACAGTCTCACATCTGTTACATGTTAATAAGGAATACTCAGTTTTTGGAAAAACGGTTAGATCACTGAGGGAAAATTCAATGAATTTTGTAATAATACATTATAATTATCTGATGAACATTAACAGAATTTGCCAATCTTTCAAGAAATAAGATGAATTTGGGGGCTGGGAAGATGGCTTAGTGGGTAAAGTTCTTACTGCACAGGCACCTGAGTTTGGATCCAAGGCACCCACATACAAAGCAAGGCATGGTGGCCCACATCTGTAATCCCAGTGCTGGGGAGGCAGAGACATGTGGATTCCTGGAGTTTGCAGCCTGCCAGTCTGGCTGAATTAGTGAACTCTGTCTCAAAACATAAGGTGGAGAGCAACTGAGAAGACAGTGACATCAACTTCCAGCTTACAAACACACACACAGTCATGCAAACACACACAGTTATGCACACACACAGAGTCATGTATACATACACATAGTCATACACACACAGCCACACAAATACACACAATCACTCATACACAGTCACATACATATATACATGGTCATGCACACACAGTCACACACACATATACATAGTCATGTTCACACACACAGTCACACATACATACACATAGACACACACACAATCATGCATACATAAATACAGTCATGCACGCATACATACACATGGTCATGTGCACACAGTCATGTATATATACATAGTCATGCACACAAAGAAATAAGACAAGCTTTATTCTGTAGTTGTCTTTCTTACATCTGATCTATTTTCACTAAGCAAAAATGGCAAAATAGGATATCAAATATCCAAAACAATCTTCCTTCCTTCCCTCTTTCCTTCCTTCCTTCCTTTCTTTCTCTTTCCTTTTTGGTGACTGGGAATCAAATTTAGGGCCACATGCAACTCAACAGAATCTCTGTGCCTGAGCTACATCCCCAGCCCCTAAACATCCCTTGAAGTTGGCAAGTCTAATTTGTTTTTCTGTTAAATTCAAAGAAAATGAAACTTTACATTGCTTTAGCAGCATGCTTCCTTTTAACAGTACAGTTCTAAAGGAAAACACACTGTGAGTTCTAAATAAGCAACCTGCAGGACCCTTCTGCTAGCTGCAGGCTGACAAGACAGGAGAGACCTCACTCTGTGGTCAGGGATCCTTCATCCTGTTCTGTCCCCCTGTGGGACTGCCCTCCTTCTAGGTTAGCTCCTATGACCTCTGGGATCTCTCATTTCAATCTCCTTTGGGCAATGGAAACAGTCTTAGTGGAGGGTCAGGGGTTAAGATACCACAGGGAGAATGTCTCAGAAGATGGGAGAGTGCTCTACTGTGGGAGGAAGGAAGGTGGCATCAAATCAGAACACTCCATTCTGTGTCTCTACAGGAATGGGCTCCTAAGGAGTAAGGGTTCTTTACAAGATGCTGACTACAAACCTGTCCTTTGCACTCACTGCAGCCCATACCTGGCACTTTATTTTCTTTGATTCCTATGCAGTAGTCATTTTTCTGAGACACATTGAAGGCATTTTCACCTCCTGACAACAGTTTGGAATCGGCTTTCCTTTTAAGGAGGAACACAGCCGCGAGCTTTGAGAAAGCATAACTTTGATAAAGGCCAAGCTGAGTGGCCCCTAGCATTCTGAGCGCTTTTCAAGGAGAGAATTTGACCCACTGGAGATAATACTGAGACTCAGACAAAACTGAGAATTCATGTGACACTTTCTTGTCATCCCCCCCAGCCCCCCAGGACTCAAGGCTAGCTGCATGTAACCTCCTTAGTACTTACAA
Organism: Lophiomys imhausi; assembly: GCA_907164525.1. Classification (NCBI taxonomy): domain Eukaryota; kingdom Metazoa; phylum Chordata; class Mammalia; order Rodentia; family Muridae; genus Lophiomys; species Lophiomys imhausi. Next base: position 5,807,068 of record CAJQZJ010031900.1, on the reverse strand, counting down.
TTCTCTGGCAACCCTGATGAGAGAGCCTTTTATAAATACAGTGGCACTGGTAGGAAGCCAGGCCACAGAAATAAGACTTCCTGGTTACAGGATATACGTATGTAATCAGGCCTGGGCCAGGTGCCAGACCACCTTCCTAGCTTCAATGGGCTATGAAGCATTTTATACTCCAGACGATAACTAAACCTTTCTTGCTCATTTTTGCAAATTGTTTTTCATGAAACTCATAGAACTCAACATATTTCTCCAAATGATTTAGAGACTGCCTCTTTCTATCAAGGCTCCCTGAATCCTCCTCCCAATCAGATAGAAGATCTCCCTCCTTCAAACTGCCCAGCACTGTATCTAAAGCCATCTCCTGGGGCCTATGTTCCTTGCCAGGGAGCACTGCACTGTGTGTGCCTAACACAACCTTTGGATCTTCGGGCCTCAAAACCACCAATTCTCATTTGCTTGGCAGTAGTTGTTTCAATGCCCAGCATGAAGTAAACTGTTGCCTCCCTAATTGATTGTTCAGCAGCTGCACAAACAGACAGATATGGTTATAGGTAGTTCCACTTTATGAGTTAGGAGTCAATGAGGAAAGCCTCTTAACATTAAGTCTCATTTAAACACTCTTTTACACTGCCCAAGGTTTCATGCCCCATCTCAGCTGAGCAGCTAAGCCCAATGCCACTGCTAGAGAGGAGAGATCAGCCTTTCCAGGGACTTATACCCTCATCTTGCCTTAAATTCCTTATTTTTTTTTATCTGAAACATCATGAGGGCCAGGTGTAGGAGAATCTCTTCTATACACATAGTATCCTACCAAATGGATGGTGGTTATTACTGGGTCTGAAACCACGTCTCCTGGGTAAGTGTGTTTAAAAACTGAGAACAGTCATTTACTATTCTTTCTGTTATGTTGCCCAACTGTTGGTAGCAGCCTGTCTTCTGCCATGTGGCAGTGATCCTCCCTGGCCAGAAATCAATCTTAGTAGCATCAGTGCACCACAAGAAAACATAATGCACTAAAAATTGCACAGGGGTTGATGGGTAGGAAGGGTGGGGACAAGCAGGGCTAGGAAGGAAGTGGGAGTAAGGCATTCAGGGTACAAAGGTCAAGTAGATTATCCCAGAGGATTAATTCAAGCCAGGCAGGTGAGTCACCTTCAAGTTTGTACACCTGGCTCCTGGCTTGTCCCACTATAGCCCCAAGGCTAAGCAGAACCATCAGCACATACCCCTTCAGCAGCAGCCAGCTCTTCCAGGCTTTGTCACAACTTTGCTGTTATATGTCATTGGTTCCCATCTTTCTTGATGCCAACCATTCAACCTTCTTAAAGATGTTCCCCTGGACTTGTGATCCCATCACACGTCTTTAATTTGATTAATAAGTCTTTCATTTTCTCCATACAGCTACAGTACCTGCCCACAGACTTTCATGGCCTTGGATGAATTCCCTCACCCCAACCTATCAAACTTTAGGCTCTGACATCCGGACACAGAGAGCCGTAGATCTCTAGCACTCATGGCTGAAAGGTCTCTCAGCTGAGCCTGCAGGTCCCGCAGGCTCTGACAGTGTGTGAGACTCAGCCCCCCCACCCCACTTCTTGAAGACCTCAGTTTCCTAAGATCATCCAGATTCGATACTAGTTTCTGAACATATCTGACATATGGTAATAAGTCCTGTCAAAAATCTTTGAATAGGGGTGAAATAGAAACAAGAATGCAGCTAAATGAGTAAGTATTGGCTCTACAGCTGCCAGCATTGCCCACTTGAGACAAAGAACCAGACTGCAGCAGGAGGGTCTAGACAAGACCTCAAGCAGTCAGTTTCCAACAGTGTACTCCATTGTCTCATTAACATTCCATAGCTATTCAATGACAAGACATGAGTGTGTGCATGAAAATAAGGAGCAAACTGAGCAGGTTGAATGGTCTGCAAATTGTGGAATAAAATCCTAACTTTGCTAGGTGTGGTGGCGCACACCTTTAATCCCAGCACTTGGGAGGCAGAGGCAGGTGGATCTCTGTGAGTTCAAGGCCAGCCTGGTCTACAGAGTGAGTTCCAGGACAGCCAGAGCTACACAGAGAAATCCTGCTGCAAAAAAAAAAAAAAGAAAAGAAAAGAAAAAGGAAAGAAAAGTTTCATAACTTCTCGAAAGCCCACTTGTCTGACCCCAGCTCATCTTTCCTATCCCTTCATAGTACAACTTCTAAGACTCACAGGATCTCTAGTGTTCTTCTACCTTACACACGAAGGCTTCCTCCTTCTGGCCTTTCTCTTTCCTTCCACGGGGGCACTACTAATCTAAGTCAAAATAATACTCTTTTAAAAGCTTCTCCCTGTCCATCCAGGCTGGGCAGGTGGTTTTCTGCAATCTAGACCATTGTGCCTTCCTTCTGCCACACATCAGCTATCAGTGTCCTGAGCAGGTGACACTGTCAAAGGAACATAACAGCAGAGACAGTGTAATCAGAGTCACTGTGAAAACACAGTTGGCTAGTGAGACCTTGTCACTCTGCAACCCTGTATGCCCATCGGTTTGTCTGCCACAGATACCCAAGAAGCCAAGGCTGGATCTGTTTGTACTCACACTCCAATACTTAACAGAGAACATGGTACACTACAGGCATGGCATGACGGTGGGTTGAAACAGTCCAGTCCACAGATATGGTGATCAAGTGCCAATGATCTGAAGGCAGAGCCTAACCCCAGTTTAAAGACACCTCCTGTGCTGCTCTCTAGCATGAGCTAAATGTCAGGATGGTTTATTTTGACTTGTGGCCAGAGGGAAACTGTGCATTATTTTTGGAACTGAGGTTGGTGAAAAAATAATGAGTTTTTCCATAACCACCAGTTTAAGAAAAAAAAACAAAAAAACAAAAAACCCAAGATGGTAACAAAGGAAGAGCAGCCAAACTTGTCCCCTGGTCCCCACATACACAAGCACACACATGTACTCAGAAGGTCTATGTTGTATCTTACACACGTTTTATCATTATTTCCAAATAGTAAAATATTGAAACTATTTACATAGTATATAGATTTTTTTAGAATTATAAGTAATTTTTTTTATTTTTACGCAGGGTCTCACTATGTAGCACTGGCTGGCCTGGAATTTGCTGTGTAGACTAGACCGCTGTCAAACTCACAAAGATCTGCCTACCTCTGACACCCCAGTGCTGGTACTAAAGGGGTCCTGGCTTATGAGTAATCTTGAAATGGCTTGGAGTTTGCAGGAAGATGAGCACTTCTCTGGGGGTTTGTGGAAATCAATCAATCCCTCTATTATGAAGGTGGACTGCATTATCATGCTTAAACAAATGAAAGGCTACAAATTAAAGAGATTAGCATAAAGCAGACAGGAAAACCTAATGCAAAACCATACGCACTTCATTCTAAATTGATTATTCTCACTGTTACAGAGAATAGCCTGATTAAAATATTTCAAAATGAAAACTAGCTAGGAATGGAATCAGTAGTATATCGTGATCCGAGTTAGTTCTTCCTCCTAGGAACCAAAATCCAGTTCAAAGAAAAGACACTGACTTAATTCATCATACTAAAAAACCACAGAATATATAAGAGATTATTTTTAACATAGGCATGAGCTCTTCCTTAGACTGATTCAAAGTCATACAAGAGAGATGGACACATTTGATTGCCTAAACTAAAGAGTTATTTTAAATAGGATGCCACATTCTAAGCGAAGTAATACAACAACAGATTCTTACAGAGGGACCAACTCCTCAAAGGAAAAGCAAAGAAGGCTCCAAACTGGGAATTCACGAAGGAAGAAACTCATCAGCCAATAACAAGACAGAAAGCCATGTGATCTTAACAATGCACAATGAAATGCAAATTAAGCAGCAGAACCCACCAAGGGGGCAGAACTGGCAGAAAGCAAGCATCCGGAGTAGAGTTTTAGGTTAAGGGGTGTCCCAAGTGAGGAAACACTTTCTGTTGCCAGTGATTCCTCAGAAGCTACTATCCCCTATTAGGAAGAACTGTATGCAAGCAATCTATTTCTGAGTGGCCAAAAGTTCATTTACCATATACCACCTTATTGGCTAAAAGGGCAGAAACAAGGTTACTCCACCTGCATGCATATTCACAAAGAAACCTAAAAGAAGCATTCAAAATTAGTAACATCAGCTGCCCTCTGGAGGGAAAGTGTTGAAAACTAAGCAAATGGGAATGGAATGCTGACTCATTTGCTATATAAACATGAAATTAAAATATGCTTCTTAACAAAAATACTAATAGGTGAATTTCTTTGTTCTTTTCATATTTTCAGATAGTACCCCTTGATGCTATAGTTTCAACTTTTCAAACGCTATTTACCTGCCCCTTATCCTAACATCCAGCCTTACTGGGATTCCCTGGGGCCACCGGAGGAAAAGTTCACTCTTAAGACATCTAAACTTCGGTGGTGACAGGTACTAAAATGTACTGTTTTTACACTTCACTTGCAATGGGACTCTGAAAAAAAATTTTTTTGTCCTAAAGGCATATTAGGTAAGGGTCCAAGGATGATTCTACAGCGTTATATATTTCAGAGGGCCATTAGCACCGACTACAAGCCAGGAGACCCCATTTTGAGCGACAAGTCCCCTGAAGTTCCCACCCCCAGGCTTCAGCACGCTCCACTTACTTAGTCTGTGTAGGGGTACGGTGGCTGGAATTGGAGCAGAAGATATTGGATTTGCGGGTACTGTCGAGGAATTCGCGCACTGAGTTGTCCCGTAGCTCGGCCAGGGGACGCGCCTCATGCTTAAGGTACCACTGGTGTGCATCGAAGCACTTGCCGCACATGAGCTGCTCACACTCGAAACACCAGAAGTCGGCCGACTCTTTGCAGCGGGTGCACGCGGCCTGCGCATCCACAATTTGCCGGAACACCGCCAGGCGCCGCTGCAGGCTCTCGAAGAACACGTTATCCAGGGCCTCCGCATTAGCACCGGCTGCTGCTCCCGGCCCCTGGCAGATGGGGCACTGGAGGCCCGCCGCCTCCAGGCAACCAGAACACAGCGTGTGCAGGCAAGGCAGCAGCTTGGGGCACTTGGCTTGGGCCTGGCAGCCTGGGCAGCGTAGAAACTGGAATTCCTCCTTCATGGCTTGCTAGTCAACCAAGGAAGGGAGTGAGGCCTAGAGAAAGCCCATTAATCCTGTTCCCCCCACTAGTCGCCTATCCCTTCAGCTGGAGCGCTTAGGACTTCACATTCCATTCCAGGGAGTCATTGGATCATGTCCTGGCTTAGCAGCACCCCAGTTTCTCATTTACTCGGGCCTTGCGGCATTCATTGCACAATTTACCTGGGACCTATCTACTTACTATCAGACTCACTAGTAGGCCCTGAGATACAAGGCTGGATACATCTTTGTCTTCAAGGGATTCAAGTTTGGAAAAGTATCAATTTCATATAAAGTGCTTAACACAGTTGGGGGGTTGGTCCTCAAAAAGTTAGACATGGAACTACTATATGACCAGAGCTTCCAGCTTCCACTTCCAGAAGAACTGGAAGAAAAAAAAAATCCAAGCGTATATTTTATATTAATGTGCCTAGCAGCACTAACCACAAAAGTCACAGTAATCCAAGTGTCGATTAGCACATGAATGCATGAATAAAATGTGTCTGCCCATATAATGAAATACTATTCAACCTTAAAAAGGAACGAATCTCTAATACATGCAACAACATGGATGAACTTTGAAGATATTATGGTAAATGAAATATGCCTGCCATAAAATGAGAAATATTGTGCAAGTCCATTTACATGAAATTCTAAGAATAGTTTAAGTTCATAGAAACAGAAAGTCTAGCTATTGTTTAAAGGGTACAAAGTGTTCAGAACACTGCCTGGCAAATGAAAAGTGTCCATAAATGTTAACTAGTATTTTTAATCCTTAGTTATATATTGCTAATAATTAAAAGTTATGCCAATGTGACATTATTTGTGTTTTTGTGAAAGGAAATAGAGGGGAAAAAAAGAATGGTTCAACTCTGGCTCAAACTCCTCTCCAAGCTGATTGATTCAGACTTGCTTCTCTCAGCTTCTGACTGAATTGCTCTGCTTGGACTGAGAGGAACTTTGGCAATATGCTCTAATCTTCTAGCTCTTTCTCATTCTCTGGCTCGTTATACCTTCACCTGTGTCTCGCTTGTTCTCTCTTCAAAACGTCTCTGTAAAACTCTCCCAGTAAAACTGCCTCTGAATTCCATGAACTCAACTCCACTATACTGCCTCTCAACTCACTGACTCAACCCAACTGACTAGAACTCTTGTCTCCTGACTGCTGGGAATAAAGGTATGTATCCTTTATTCATAACCACACCTGGACCTAAGCTTTTCTTTACCTGAAACTTGCTCTATACCAGGCTGGCCTTGAACTGAGAGATCTGCTTGCCTCTCTCTCCTGGGATTAAAGGCGTGTCTGTATTCCAGCCCGATCACATAGACCTAAAAAGTCTTTGGATGTGATCTCTTGCCAGAGCAGCCATGCTCTGAGCTAAAATTCCCCTACAACCATCCTCCAGCCCCTACATCCTAAGTGCTATTGCTCCTGGCACGTGTTACCACAGCTGAGAATGGGACGTTGGGGTGGTGTATATAGTTTTGCCATGTCTGGAAATGCATTTAGCTCCAGGCCAGGGCAAAGGGGACTCCTAGCCTGGCCTTCTCCCTGGACTATGGTCTTTCATCTGAGGTAGGATCGAAAAGGCAAGTCTCCAGGGAGTAGGAATAGACCATCTCATTACAACAGAACCCTAACGCATCCTGGTTTCTCTTTTTATTCTATGCTATCAGTTCTACTCCTGCCCAACCAGGAGGGTCAGGATCTTGGTGTCTCTTTAGGACACGAAATCACCTCTCCGTAAAGACCTTCTCCATTCTCAACTTCCCCACCAAAGTAAACGAATAAAAAACCCTAACAGCCGTTCATCTCCTAGCCCAGTAGTAGTACCTCTGCGGGGCTTTGGCAGTGTTCATGGTCTTCGGAAGGGTCCTCTGGGGGAGGCATGGTGGCCGTAGGGGTCAGGGCAGGGTCCTGTTGGAGGTGGAAAGATCCAGAGGACTCGGCTGCTTTCTGCAGGGAGACCGAAGCAGTTTCGATTTCTGAATTGGGTCTGTGAGGGCGGGAGATGAGTCACAGATTTGAGCCAGAAAACTGAGCTGAGGGGAGGTGCCCGCGGAGAGCCCGCCTCCCGAGAGGAAGTGAGACAGGGCTGGGGCGGGTCCAGGGTTGGAGAGGCTGATTCTCAAGTCACCCCTTGAGAGTGAGGAGAAGAGAAAGGCTGGAGAATTATGGAGCCACTCCAGGTAGAGCCAGAGAGGTTAACCAAACAAACACGTAAAGAAGTCCGGAGTGCACAGCTCTGTAGCAGAAAGATCGCGAGTTTGATCTATGAGGAAAGATCCTGCTACGCACACAGCTTGCACACCAGGAAAGAGGCAGAGTTGACTGCCTGACAGGCATTTCCCTGTTCCAGATCTGTCTGTGAGCTATTTCGACTCACCTCACAGCTTTGTGTCACCCTAGTCAAAAGCCAGGTACAGAATAACCCCCTCTTTGAGAGAGCCCCCAAATCACTCGAAATGGAGACTTCGACCCATTATTGGAATGGGTCTCCCTGAGAATTCATCCCTCAGTTGAGAATGGAGCCTGCGGTAGAAAGTGACCAGAGATTCAGGGCTTCAGCGACTCTTTAAAGAGCGGCAAGCACCAGGAGAGGAGTGGAGGTCTGAAACAGGAGAGCGTGTTTGGGAGGTAGTCAGGGTCATTTTCAGATTTGAGATGGGGCTCCTGAGAAATGACACCGGAGAAGAGGAGATTAATCATATGGCAGGAGACTGGCCGGTTCTATAAATGATCCAAGGGAGTTGATTAAAGGGGTTGGTACATCAGGACAGCCGTGTCTCTCTGATGGCCTTGAGGAGGCCTGTGAGAAGTGACTGTGGGACGTGGAGTTGGGCCTGAGTCAGTGAGGGACACCGGTGAAGACAGAACAGGACGATGCCCTGAGTGGATCAGGTCTGGGGAGTGTGCAGTGGTAGAGGACAGGAAGGCAGGGGTGAGAGCTGGCCAGAAGTAGTGGAGAGGACAAGAGACAGGAAGTTAGCTCTTGGCCAGTGAAAAGCAATTCAGAACACAGTGGGTGCGGGGAAAATGTATGCCTCCGGATAGTCTCATTAGCTAGTGCCTTTACTTCTAACTTCAGTCTACTCCCACCCACTTTTCTGGCCTCTGTGGACACCCAACCTGTGCTCTGTTCCTATATGAAACTGATTAGAAGGGATGCTGACAGGCCCCCTCTTTTGCAAACTTAGTTAGGGTGAGGGGGGGCTTCTGAAGGGAGACCCAACATCCTAGAGACTATGAGAGGCCTTGAAAGTGTGCCATACCTCCAAGCTGACAAGTATTCCCTGGCCTTTAAAACTAGGACATTGAACTAAGAACAGCCACAAGTGGTGGGCAGTTCTTTCTGTCATGTTTTGTTAGGAATGTGTTTGTACAAATATTTATGTTTTCTTTCCTCAATTTCTTTGTCATGTGATATAACATCAATTAAGAGAATATTGATGGTTATCATATTTAAGTTTGAGATACTAAAAGAGTGTCCCTCAAGGAACATTGGCACTTATTCTAAATTGATAATGCATTTGTGATTGTATGAGGGATAGTTATATCTTGTTAGGTGTAATTATGACATGGTTAAATATATAACGTGTTTACAGTTGTATGTGGGATAGTTATGTTATGTTTAGACATTATTATGACCTTCTTTTTTTTTTTGAGACAGGGTTTCTCTGTGTAACAGCCTGGCTGTCCTGGACTCACTTTGTAGACCAGGCTGGCCTCGAACTCACAAAGATCCGCCTGCCTCTGCCTCCCAAGTGCTGGGATTAAAGGCGTGCACCACCACCGCCCGGCTTATTATGACCTTCTTAATGTTTTCATTTGGAAGTTAATCATGACATAAGTGTTGGGTTTCAGACCCAGGGACAAATGGCTAAGGTGACTATTTAGCATACCAAACTGGACCTGGCCTCCAGATTCTCCCAGCATCCCTCAGTCCATACCTGTTACAGGGCATAGCTGGCATACTTGGCTCTCTATCCTAAACTTTCCAGCCCAGGAGATGGGCTTTCCCTCCTCAAGAGGGTCTTCCCTATATAATCTAGGCATTTCGATCTCTCTCTCTCTCTCTCTCCCTCATCCTTTCTCTCCCTCTCCCTCACCCTCTCTCTCTTCCCCCTTCTCTCTGCGTCTCTCTCTGTCTCTGCATCTCTACTTGTGTGCGCATGCTCTTTATCTCTTTCTCTTTCCCCTCCTCTCTGTCCTGTTCCCCATGGAGACTTCCCTGGCCTCTTTCCTTGGGACCAGTGAACCCACGCAAGAGTTACATCCAATAAACCTGCCTTTATATACTCTAATCTGGCTTGAATTGACTAATTTCATCAGCAGAGAATGTGTAGAGAATCATTTATCAATAAGGAAATATGATTGTGTGTCTAATTGATGAAGAGTGGAATTGTGATGCTGCTATTCTTGGTTGTCAGCTTGACTACAACTGGAACTAACTGAAACCCCATTCCCAACCAACTTGTCTTAAGGTTGTTATTGTTGCGATAAAACACCATGACCAAAAGACAAGTTGAGAAGGAAAGGCTTTATTTGGCTTACACTTCCACATTGTGGTCCGTCAATGAGGGAAGCCAGGACAGGAACTCAAACAGGGCAAGAACCTGGAGGCAAGAGCTGCTGCAAAGACCAGGGAGGAGTGCTGTTTAAAGGATAGCTCCCCATGGCTTGCTCAGCCTGCTTTCTAATAGAACTCAGGACCACAATCCCAGGGGTGGCCCTACCCACAATGAGATGTTCCTCCCATATCAATCATTAATTAAGAAAATGCTCTACAGGCTTGCCTACAGCACAACCTAATGGAGGCATTTTCTCAGTTGGAGTTCCCTCCTCTCCAGTGACTAGCCTGTGTCAAAGTTGACATAAAATTAGCCAGCTTAGCAGTCATAGGCAGAGGGACTTAGAAATGGGATATGGCAGGGATCTGGGGAGGCAAGATTGGAAAAGCTTCATTCTTTGCTTGCTTTGTAAAATGGCCTCCTGCCAACCTCCCTGGCATCCTATTGGAGTACATTTGCTACCTTCATTTGGGCTTTCTAAAGCCATGGAAAGACAAGGTTACCTCAAGTACCTGGATCAAGGAGTCTGATATAATGCTGTGATAACCCTGCTATCTTATAGCTCTGTGCTACACCCACCACCACACCCAATCATCACCAGTGCCATGCTTCTTGAGGTCTGCACATGAAATTTCAGGCCTTCTGACTTCACCTTGTCCACAGTGACTTGGATCTGCTATCATTCACCAAATAAGGACAACATTCTGTTTTCTGGGCTGTAGGGAAACAAAAAATGACCAATTTGCTGATCATGCCAGGAGAAGGCCTAAATTGGAATAAAGCACATCCCTCAGTGTATTGGGTTTGGAGGCGCGTTTTGAGGCAGATAACATTTCCTTGATTCTGGAGAAAGAACTCCTGTAATGCTCCTTTAAACCAAACTTCATTTTCTCCTTTCCTAAGGCCAGGTAAGAGGTCAGGAAGAAGGTGGTCAGGACCCCTCAAGTTGCTCTATGTTAGAATCAAGGACACATCCCCAAACTGTGCGCCTGCAGTTCGGTCCTCCCAGCGCAGGGGGTGCTATGGAGCGGCGGGCACCTTCCCGGCCTGATTCCTGCTCCTGCGCAGGCACTGTTCCGGGCGGCGCATGTGAAACCGGAAGCATCCAGGACGAGGCGGGGCGGAGCTGCAGCGGGCTGGGCAGGGCTCGCACCCGGAGCAGGCTCTGGGCGTGTCCTGGTCGGAAGTCATGCTTGGCCGGTCCGGCTACCGGGCACTGCCCTTAGGGGATTTTGATCGTTTCCAGCAGTCGAGCTTCGGCTTTCTGGGTTCCCAGAAGGGTTGCTTGTCCCCAGAGCCGGGCGGCGTGGGGCCGGGGGGCCGGTGAGTGGCTGCCCAGCACGGAGGACCGTAGAGGGACTGGCCAGTACCCCCAGACCTGTACTCTCTGCCTCTAGGAGGAGGGAACGTGAAGGGGATAGGATATGGAGAGGGTGCCAAACAAGGCGTCGGGATGCTACTACTGATTTGTCCTCTCTAGACCCACCAGCTGCAGCTTTGGAACCAATGCAGCCCATCTTCACGAATCTCAGCCCATCACGTTACTATTTTCGGGATAAGCCATCGTGCATAGAAAGAAAACAGAGACCTAGGCAGAGGAAGCCACAAGCAACCTAATGGCACCTACAGAGAAATGGAAAGAGTCACCCTAGGGCATAAGCGTAGGGACCAGGAGCCTCCTGAATACTGAACAGAACAAAAAGGCAGGCCTGCAAGCTGCCCAGCTTGCTTGCTTTTGCCTTTCTTGCCCCAAAGCCTGCTTGTGGCTCCTTTGGTTCACGCTTTTCAGCCTGACCTTGGAGTATTTGGGCCCTCTGGTTCTCCTGTATTGACAGTACATAGAAAGCTTTGGCATTGATGAGTTTCCCATGTCCTGCTCTCTTCGTTTGGGATTGCCTCTGACCAAGGATTCCTTTCCTGAAGAGATCAGGAGTTAGTTTGGGACTTAGAAAGCCCTGCAGGCAGGGGCTTCCTGAAGTGTAGAACAGATTGTCTCTTGCTGCCTTCCTGTGTAGGGCCGGGGAAGAAAGCAGATAGCAAGGTCACCCCAGCTTCTGGGGCGTCTGCTCAACACCCGTTCTGGATTCTTGGTTCTTCAGGGGTCAGAATCCTTGACTTTAGCCTCATCTTCCCAGCTCTTCCCTCCAAACAGCTTGAATTGAAGTACACATTAAACATTGTTTTTGTTGTTGTTGTTGTTTTGTTTTTAGAATATTAAAGTGGGAATTAGGACTAAACTAGAAAGGGACACTTTAGTCCCACTGTGGCTCTTATTGGTGAGCAATTAGTTTTATCCTTGTTAGCTGAGGCATTTTCTCCATAAGGACCCCTTGAAATCATACTTGTGGGGCTGTTGGTAGAATGTGTTAACTAACCCCAACAGTGTTAGTTAGTTCCACCCAGCATGAGTGTTCTGTTCCAGGTTTGGGTGGGCAATATACACTAGGCAAGGAGTTGTTGATTCATGCTATGCCCAGCAAAGAGAACATCGCATGGATCGTGTTCTCAGATTCAGTGGCTCTTACCTAGGAAAGAAAAGTCTTATGTGGGGTGTTGCACAGGTTAGTTATGATGGAGGCCCCTAACTAGCTATGGGGAGCCCCTGAAGCAGAACATAAGAAAAACATAAACGTGGCACACTGTACTCATGAGACACTGTACTTGAAGTTGTCCTGCCAAGCCTAGCTGGTGTTCTGTGGTTGCTTCTGTTCTTTTGTTCCCAGATGCACCGGAGAGCTGGCCCTCCTGTCTCTGCCATGGCCTCATCAGTTTCCTGGGTTTCTTGCTGCTGCTGCTCACCTTTCCCATTTCCGGCTGGTTTGCTCTGAAGGTAAGGCTGGCTGGATGCTCTTGGGGAGTTGGGAGACACAATGAAAGCATTGATGAATGGATACCCTGTATTTGGCCCCTCCCTTCTAAATATTATCACACCTCTATGAAGTAGGCAAGGCAAGGGTTGTTCATTTTTTGATGGCTCCACTTGACTTGCCTGTGAAGAGGGAACCTCAACTGAGGGAGTACCTCTATCCTGTGGCCACTTTGTGGGCATTTTAATTGCTTGATTAGTGTAGGAGGGCCCAGCTCCCTGTGGTGCAGTCCCTACACAGTTTGGCCTGAGCTAGCTGAGCAAGCACAAGGGGAAGGGAGCAATAATCATCATCTTCCTGTGTGGCCCTACTTTATTTCTACCCCAGGTTTCCTGCTTCAGTTCCTGCCTTAGCCTCCCTCAGTGATCGTCTGTAACCTGGATGCCAAGTAAACACTTTGGTACTCAAGTTTCTTTTGATCCCAGTGTTTCTCACAGCCAGAGGAGAAATTAGGACAGTTCCTGTCCTTCAGAGTAAACTGAAGTCCAGGCTTAACCAGAATCATCTTGGGAGCCAGTAAGGAGCAGAAGAAATAAGTTTTCTGAGTCCTGGAGTCCTATTGTCAAACCATCGTCCCTTTGGCTCAAGTCCAATAGGAAGAAAAGGCACCCAGCTACACAGCAAGCACTGAATAATGGAACTGAGGTCTCATTTCAAATAAGGGAGGTGCTTTATAGGAAAGGAAGAAAGAGACAGTTGTAATTGAACAACATGCCTGACTGCTTCAGGATAAGCAGAGTCCAGGCAGGCATTCCCCTTCGAATGGCCTTAGGCAGGGATGCATTTAGAGAGTCTCTGTGTTTGTGTGGTCTAGAAGGAACCAGAGATGAGCCCAGATCCTGCTTTTACAATGTCCCTGAAACAAGTGCCCTGTGACCATGGATATGTGGCTTGCCCTTTCTGGTCTTTAGTTCTCAATTAAGACTTAATTATTTATTGAGGGGCCCCAGGGCTCTGAAAGTGTTGAAACTATTTGCTCAAGGCATTTGTTAGAACAGCCTGGCCTTTTCCTCAACTAACCCAAGAGCAAACAGTTCCTGGGAATTAGTCACGACCAGCTTCAGGCCCACAGAGGTGAGGTATCTCTGGATCAAGTTGGTACTTGTGGTAACTAAGACATGGCCCATCATTGAGCACTGCGTTCAGATCCTGCCCCTCTCGCTGAGGGGCTGTGTGATCCCTTAGTTTGTCTCTGAGCTCAGTGTCTCCAAGCCCCCGCTTCTCTTGTCTAAGCACAGCTAAGTGTGTTAGTGTTTTCATCACTATGACAGTCCCAAGAGGGCACACTGAGTTTAGCTTTCAGCTTCAGAAGTATCAGCCCTTGGTTGCTTGACCCTGTGTGTTTGAGCTGAGCATCACAGTGGTGGGTGTATATATACCACCGGAAGTCCTTCGTCTTACGACAGAGAAAAAGGAAGCTAGGAAGCGGTCCAGGTTGACCTTTGGCCTACACATACACTGTATACACTGGAGGATATTTGATTGGCAGGGTGAAGTGGAGCCAGCCTAGGCAAACCACTTCCAAACGCTTTCATTTGCCATCCTGACCAGATTGTGCCCACCTATGAGAGGATGATTGTGTTTCGACTGGGCCGGATCCGTAACCCCCAGGGGCCTGGTGTGGTTCTTCTCCTGCCCTTCATTGACTCCTTCCAGAGGGTGGATCTGAGGACCCGTGCCTTCAATGTTCCTCCTTGCAAGGTAAGGGGCTTCTCAGCTGCCCTGCACAGAAGGAATGGGGTATGTGCATGGTAGATTGTGGGTATACCGGGGTTTTGACCCATACCTAACTCCACCTACGAAGAGATAATTTTTCCTTTGAAGAGCTAGCTGCCAGGCAGATGGGTCAAGCTGAATAGTCTCAGTGGGTGTGATCTTCCAGTAGTCCCTGACCATTTTGTCATGGTCTTCTGAAACAGTTGGCCTCTAAGGATGGGGCTGTGCTGTCTGTGGGAGCTGATGTCCAGTTCCGCATCTGGGACCCAGTGCTGTCCGTGATGGCTGTGAAGGACCTAAACACAGCCACTCGCATGACAGCCCACAATGCCATGACCAAGGCCCTACTCAGGAGGCCATTGCAAGACATCCAGATGGAGAAGCTCAAGCTCGGCGACCAGCTCCTGGTAGGTGCCTTCTCAGGTGAGGCCCAGGGTCTAGCAGCAGTACCTGGCTCTCTCTGCCAGGACGTTTTGAGAAAGGACCAGATCATGTTTGTCTTGACTCACTGTGTCTCAACACTATAACCACCAGAATAGAAACTGGTGGTCTCTGGGTGAGACCCCAGGTTGGGGATCAGAAGGTGGGTCAGGTCGTACACATCTTGAACACATGTGTCCTGAAAAGAAGAAATGCTCTAGTGGAAGTCCTTGGGCTCCTGCCTGTGACTACTGAGGTTTTACCCTTCGCTGTTGCTGTGATCACAGCCTTGGGCCTCGAACCCTCTGCAGTTTCTGTTCTGGTGGGTGAGAGGAAGGGAGGGGGGCTTTGGGTGCAGCCACATGCTTGGGATGCCTGCATGTGCATTCCTGTTGGCTTTTTTTTTTTTTTTCTTGTTTGGAATAGAACAGAGACATGGGGGCATTTGAGTGTTTTTCCTGTCTCTGCTCTACATGCATGAAAAGTTAGGTTCACTGGAATTTACCTTCTTTCCTGTCTGCTACACGTGCAGTGGAATGTCCCTCCCACATCCAACCTGTGCTTCCTCTCCTGTGTGGCCTAGCGTTTATCCACCTCCACTAAGAACACCCACAGGAGTGGGGTTCAGCCATAACAGTGGTCCTCATGGCACAGTGGTTATTTCATTTCATTGTTTTGTAGCAATGCCAGTTGGGGATGGAACATAGGACTGTGAGCATGTTAGACAAATGTTCTACCACCAAGCCCACTGGCCCAAGGCCCAGCTTTTATGGCTTACAGAGTCCTTGTACCTGCCCAACAGTATCTCAGCTTCCCATTTTTGTTGTGAGAGGGCCATTATTTCTCATTTTAATGAAGGAGAGGGACCAAGGCTCAGAAATTATTCCACTTGGTTCTGAGAACCATTCATGGTAAAGGGCAGTGCTGGGCCAGAGCCAGACCATCTGCTCCTACCCATAATCCTCCATCACCCTGCACTTGCCTAGCCAAGCAGTTGGCACTTCTTATTAAATTCCCAGTTGGGAGCTTCTCCAGTATGGATATAAGGCGTCCATGTCCATGCATGAGTATAGTGAGTTGCCCAGATAAGATGTTTAGGGAACCCTTATCAAATGATTCCCTTCCCCTCACTTCCCTCAGCTGGAGATCAATGATGTGACCAGAGCTTGGGGACTGGAGGTAGACCGTGTAGAGCTGGCAGTGGAGGCTGTGTTGCAGCCACCCCAAGACAGCCCAGCTCTATCTGGCCTGGACAGCACCCTCCAACAGTTGGCCCTCCACTTGCTGGGGGGAAGCATGAACTCGGCAGTAGGAGGTTTTCCTTCCCCAGGTCCAGGTAAGGAGTGTGGTGCGCTCATCACACAGCAGACTTTTCTTCTGGCTTGCTTTGCTTAGCTGATTCAGTCTACCTGATTCCTAGACCTGAGCAGAGTGAGGCATGGAGAAGAGCCCAAGTGTGCAAGTGTGTAGAGGCCCTGAGTAGCATCTGTGAGAAGAAGCCATAGTCCTCCAAGAGTAGCTGGAAGGCGGGCTGTGTGTTCCAGGTCAGAGTAGCTTAGACATATGGTTTGGGATGTTTGCTGGGAACCAAGAGACAGCTTCTTAGGAGAGGAGGCAATTGGACACAGCATGAAGGGCTGTAAGAAGAAACTTCACAGAGGGATGGAGTGACCGTGACCTTTGTAGAACACCGACCTGTCCTCTGTCTCCTTCCCCAACCCTGTTGGCCACCAGTGGACACCTTGGAAATGACAAATGAAGTGGAGCCGCCTGCCTCTCATGCTAGAGCTGGGACTGAGCCCAGCTCGAAGCAGTCCGTGGCTGAGGGGCTCCTCACTGCCCTGCAACCCTTCTTGTCAGAGCCACTGGTCAGCCAGGTTGGAGCCTGCTATCAGTTCAACGTCATCTTGCCCAGTGGTACCCAGAGCATCTACTTTCTGGACCTTACTACAGGTGTGGCTGCTCTCTCTGTCCTTCCCTTCCTGCTCAGGTTGTTTGTTCCTTCCCCGATGGTCTTTTAAAGACTGTCCCCTGTTCCTAACAGCTCTTTGGAATGATGAGCCCATAATGGCAACCTGGGCTTTGGTGGCCCTGTGATCAGCAGGACAGCTCAGTCAGATAGCCAGGAGCCCTCACACATGGCAGGCCTATTGCATGGCAGGCTGTGCACTGAGCACTCTATCTCTGTTGCTGTGAGCCTGTGAGGCAGCATTATTTTCCTCTTCATTCATAACTTTGCAAACAGAAGCAACAAGCAGTCACAGTCAGTTAGGCTCAAAGCCACTATATTAGAACCTGCCCCACCCCAGCATGTGTGTGGTGGGGGATTAGGTCTAGGCCACACCCCACTCTAGAACTTGAACTAACCAATGCTTGCTACTGTTAGTGGGATATGCTCCCCTCCCTTCCCCACACAGCCTCCTCCTACTGATGCTAATGCTACCTCCCTACAGGACAAGGCAGAGTGGGACACGGCGTGCCTGATGGCATCCCTGACGTGGTGGTAGAAATGGCAGAGGCAGACCTACAGGCCTTGTTGTGCAGGGAACTTCGGCCCCTGGGGGCCTACATGAGCGGGCGGCTGAAGGTGAAGGGTGACCTAGCCGTGGTCATGAAGCTGGAGGCTGTCCTCAAGGCCTTGAAGTAGCGATGTTGGTTGTCTAACCCTAAACCTGGTACCAAGCCAGAGAAGCCTCTTGGGATAGGAGGTGTTGGTTTGGGCCATGGAAAATTGAGGCCTGAAAATGTTTCAGGCCCAACCAGGAGCCCAGGAGGCTGGGAGACATCTGCAGTTGGCCACAGCTGGGTCAGGTGTTCTCTGGACAGGCCTTTGCTCATTCAGTCCGCAACGAAGTGCCTACTCCTGAGCATGCTACACAGAATGAAGACAGACAGCCAGGCCTGCCCTTCCCAGCTGATAACCTGACTGGAGAGACAAGAAGCACAGAAGCAGCCTGTATGGCACCCATGTGAAGGACCAAAGCACATGGATTATGGCTCCAACATCCAGGGAGATCAGAGGGAAGGGGAGGGAGGGAAGCCCCCAAGAAGGGGTTAGTGCAACGGATCCTGGCAGCCTCACTTTACTGTTGGCAGGCCAGAACAGGCTAGGAGGGGAGGGCATGGGACAGAGCAACTTGCTTTTCCTGTGAGTCAGTCCCTGAAGACACCTGGCCTCATCCACCAGCTCCATCCTGCATGTTTGAGGAGTTGGGCTCAGGGTAGCATGTGGGAGAGCCCTGCTGTTCTGTGCTTACTAGAGGCTTGAAGCCTCTGACAAATAAATGTGGTACGTACAGTGTGGAGTGGAGAAGTGCAACTGGCTGTGGGGTATGGTGGCCCAGGGAGGGTCTGTAAGATCTATGTCCAGCCAAGGGCCAAGGCTAGAGGCTGGTACAGGCCATCAGAGCATCTGAAGCTCTTCCTCCTGGGTGTCTTACAGCCCTGGAAGTCAGGCTGAGGTAGCTAGGTTGCTCTGTTTCTTTTTATAGTGGAAAACAGATTTCCCAGGGAAGTAGGGCATGACTACAAATACTAACTTACTGAAGAACAAGATGAGTGAGGGGCTCTCAATGTGTTCAAGAGAGGAGTCGGAGCCACTGTGAGCAGCCCTCTCTCTCTCTCTCTCTCTCTCTCTCTCTCTCTCTCTCTCTCGGTGCCCTCAGATACTGTTACTTCCCTGGATGATGAGAAAGATCCAGCTGGAGGCCTGGCTCTGGGCTCAGCTGACTTCTGCTCTACTGATAGAGCCCCAACTCAAGGCTGAGAAGTGAATCTCAGGTCCTGGAGAGGGTTCTAGAGAAAAACCAAACCAACCATCGAACCCACAGCCCTCAACTTGTCTTCTGCTTTTTCCTGGGCCCTTTTACTGGTACCAGGCCTATAGTATGTTCCTCTGTCTTTTCTGGTCCAAGATACTGTCTTCTATTGCTATAAGCCCTCTGTCTGGTCTGGGCACTTAGGGCCAGCATGGGCCCCACAGACAGTGAGGATCCTTTTGAGGATCCTGGCCTTGTCCCATCTATTCACCTGGAGAGCTCTCTTGGACTCTCTAAAGCTTTCCCACTGGGCTGTGTTCCAAAGCCTTCTCTCTAGGCCCCACTGGCTACCCAGTGCCCACTAGAGCCCTTCCCTCCTGCCTCAACCTCCTCTCAACAGTTACAGAACCATTCATTTTCTTTTTCAGAATGCAGCTATTGTCACTTTATTTTTTTAAACAACTAGAATTTATTTTTTACAAAATAAAACATATTAAGATAAAAATGAAAATCATCATATCTAAGTTGGACAAGCCAATACAGCAGAAAAATAAAAGACCCCTAAGAGCAGGCACAGGAATCAGAGATCCACTTGTTTACACACTCAGGAGTCCTATAAAAGTACTAAACTGAAAGGTATAGTATATATGCAGAAGACCTGGTGTAGAACCATGAAGGCCCTGTGCTTGCTGCTTCAGTCTCTGTGTTCATGTGAGCTTTGGTCAATTGTTCTCTTGGTGTCCTCTGTCTCCCCCACCCCTTTTACCTCTTCTTCCATGGGGTTCCCTGAGCTTGGAGGGGGAGGGATTTAATAGAGACATCCCATTTAGAGCTGTGTGTTCTAAGGTCTTACTCTCTGTGTAATGTCTGGCTGTGAGTCCCTTTATTTATTCCCATCTGCTGTAGAGGAAAGCTGACTAAGGCAATGATCTATCAGTATAGCAGAATATCATTAGGAGTCATTTTCTTGTTTGCTTGTTTTTTGTTTTTTGTTTTGTTTTTGTTTTTGTTTTTGTTTTTGTTTTTTTTTTTTGGTTTTTCGAGACAGGGTTTCTCTGTATAACAGCTCTGGCTGTCCTAGACTCACTTTGTAGACCAGGCTGGCCTCGAACTCACAGAGATCCGCCTACCTCTGCCTCCCAAGTGCTGGGATTAAAGGCGTGTGCCACCACCGCCCGGCTTTGTTTTTTGTTTTTAAGACCTAAAACAATTTGTATTTGGTTTTACCCTAGGTCTCTGGGCTATGTAGACTCGGGTTCTTGGCCACCCAAGCGATGTCAGGTATGGGTTCCAGCTCATGGAGTAGGGCTTAAGTCAATCAGACATTGATTGGTTACTCTCACAAGGTTTGTGCCACCATTGCCCTAGCATATTTCATAGGTGGGACAGATTGTAGACCAACGGTTTTGTGGTTGGGTTGGTACCTTTTCATGTCATAGACATTAGAACTTGAGGGAGAAGGCTCTATGTAGTCACCAGCCGGACCTCTTCATGTTCAGTGAGTAGTGTGGGTGTCGTCCTCAGCAATAGGGCCTTGCTGCACTTTGTAGAAACAACCTGTTGTCTTGGCAACAGCCTGGATTGTTTGGGAATTTACATGTATCTTAGGGTTTTATTGCTGTGAAGAGACACCATGGCCATGACAACTTTTATAAAGGAAAATATTTAATTGGGGCTGGCTTACAGTTTCAGAGGTTCAGTTTATTGTTGTCATGGCAGGAAGCATGGCAGTGTGCGGGCAGACATGGTGCTGGAGAAGCAGCTGAGAGTTGTACATCTTGATGCAAAGGCAGCAGGAGACCGTATGCCACACTGGGCATAGTGTGAGCATACGAGACCTCAAAGCTTGCTTCCACAGTGACACACTTCCTCCAACAAGGTCGCACCTACTCCAACAAAACACCTCCTAATAGTGCCACTCCCTATGGCAAGCATTCAAACACATGTATCTATGGAGCCAAAGCTATTCAAATCACCACACCATGGGACCCTTTTGGCTAACAACTCAGTTGTATGATGCCCAGTCCCGGCACTAGGAGCTTTATTTGGTGACAAGAGATGGCAAGTAGGCGTTCCATAGCCCTCATTTAGAGACTTCATCAGAGTCTTCTTCATAGCAGGGCGTTGTGGCATACGCCTTTAATTCCAGCACTTGGGAGGGAGAGGCAGGTGGATCTCTGTGACTTTGAGGCCAGTCTGGTCTACAAACCTAGTCCAGGATGGCCAGGGCTATGTTACACAGAGAAACCCTGTTTTAAAAAACTAAAATATCCCAGTCGTTCAATTTTACCAATGAAGACTCAGGAGCCAGATGCTGGGTTGAAAGCCTGCTAGCTCAGAGAGGCAGAAAAAGCACCCAACTACCGGTCCTCTTCCACCAATGTCCCAGCCAAAAGCCCTAAGCTAAAAAGTCCAGAAGAACCTACAGGAAGAAGCCTTGAAGGAGAAAACCTTCTGAAGGAAAAAACCCAAAGGAAGAACTCCCTACTCCTCCATGCTGTCTTAAATACCTCTCAGCTCAATGTCCCTCCTTTCTGTTTAATCCCTGTCAGCTGGTTTCTTGCTCTGCCTCTTGACCTAAGATTAACTTCATTTAATCCTGTGTACAGAAAGCTCTTGGATTAAAGGTGTGTGCTAGGGCAGATCCACATCACAAGTACTTGTTTACAGTAAACAGAAAGCTCTAGGATTAAAGGCTGAGCCATCCCATAATTAGAAACAGATTTTTCAATTCACAACTCAGGGTTCACAATGTGATCAAACATTCCACAACAAAACTCTGTCTCAACAAAACAAAACAGAAGAATCACCTTTATATATTTCAGGAAGTTTCCACTGCACTAGGTTTCCATACCACCCCTCAAATGCCCTTCAATTCTAGTTATCTCTCCCCTTGTTCCTTCCTTCAATCCCATCTCTCCTCCCCCTTCCCACCTTATCCCCCCATTCTTGTCCCCCAACTCCCTGCTCCAGTCCACCCATAAAATCTGTTCTATTTCCCCCTCCCAGGGAAATCCATGTGTCCACCCTCGTCCCTTCCTCTATGCCTTACCTGATTGGATTATAGCCATTTATTTAATGACTAATATCCAGATATAAGCAAATACATACCATATTTGTCTTTCTGGGTCTGGGTTACCTCACTCAGAATGGTTTTTTTTTTCTAATTCCATCCATTTGCTTGCAAAGTTCATGATGTCATTTTTATTTTTATTAAAATTTTTATTTTATTTTTATCTTATTTGGGGGGGTGGGTTTTAAGACACAGGGTTTCTCTGTGTAACAGCCCTGGCTGTCCTGGAACTCACTTTGTAGACCAGGCATGGCCTCAAACTCACAGAGTTCTAATTCACAGAGCCTGCCTCTGCCTCCCAAGCACTGGGATTAAAGAAGTGTGCCACCATTCCCAACAATGCTCCTTTTTTTTTTTTTTTTAAAGAGCTTAGTAATACTCCATTGTATAAATGTACCATATTTTCTTTATACATTCTTCTGTTGAGGGACATCTAGGGTGTTTCCAATTTCTGGCTATTATGAGCAGGGCAGCAATGAACATGGGAGCCTTTTCTTTTCTAGGTACCATGCTTCCCCACTGGGCCATGAGCTACCTTGCAAGCATTCACCTGCCAGTGCCCTGCTGGACTGCTTCACCCAAGGAACCCAGGCCTCTTTGCATGCTCCGTGATACACAGTACCATGGCAGCCAGCACTGTACCCTGGGAAGGTGTCGGCAGGAAAGATGAGATCATAGCTTAAGGAGAACCGAAACTCTGTTTTCTTTATGAACTTCAGAAGATTAGCATACCTGTTCAGGGAAACGGTAACTTATGTGGCCAGCTGTGTAGCTGTAGGCCTACACCAGCCATTAGTGTACCGTGAGTGGGGCCTCTCTGGGTGCGGCCAGCACTCCAGAGGTGTAGTCCAGAGGCTCTAGCACTCCTGGACTAGGAAGACAGGCAAACTGGGCAGTCCACAGGAGAGGGAGCACAAAAGCACCTAAAGGGTCAGCCAGAAATCTTCCCTGAGATTGCTACTAGGTAGAACGTTAAAAAAGGGAAAGATAGGACAAGGAGACACCCCTGTCAGAGCACAAATGGAAGAGACAGACTGACACAGTAGACGGAATTGAATTATGAGGACTATGTGCGAGGATTCTGAGGAGACGGAAACTCTAGCTCTTATTGTCTGCTTGCTGTATCCTGGTGTGCAGCAGGCAGACACCTCTGCTTTGTTCCCCTCAAAATAACCTAGAGAGTAATAGTAATGGTTATTCCTTGCTAATTGATATTTAAATATCATGTGGTATTTTGTGTCATTTTATAGTCAGTGTGTGTGTTGTATGAAAAGAAGGGGTTCATAGCCCGAAATGGCTTATAACTCAATATGTATCCCAGGCTGAACCTCAGCTTTCCATCATACTGTCTCAACCCAGGTGCTGGGATCTTAGGCGTTTTTCATCATACCTGTCAGTCTTTACATTTTGAATAGGTGTCTTTTTCTATTGCTGTGAAGAGACAGTATGACCAACTTATAAAAGGAAGCATTTAACTGGGGGGCTTGCCTATAGTGTCGGAGGCTGGGCCCATGACCATCCTAGTGGGGAGCATAACTTCAGGCAGACAGGTGTGTCACTGGTGCAGTGGCTGAGCATCTTATCAGCAAGTAGGAGGTAGAGAGAGACCCCAGGTATGATGGCCTGCCCCCAGTGACACCTCCTCCAACAATCCACACCTCCTAATCCATCCCAAACAGTTGTACCAGCTGGGTACCAAGTATTCAAATATATGCGCCCGTGGGGGCGCTCTCATTTAAACCACCACTATAGCTAATATATCCACATGGTTTTTTTAAAATGAAGAGGATGGAGAGATGCCTCGGAGGTTACAAGCCCTGGCTGTTCTTCCAGGGGACTCAAGTTCAGTACTCAGCACCCACATGGCAGCTCACAACCATAACTCCAGTTGAAGTGGATCTGAACCTCTCTTCTGGCCCTCAGGCACCAAGAATGCATTTGGCACACAGACATACATGCAAACAAAGCAAAATTCCCATACACTTAAACCAATAATATAACAACATTAACTTAGTTAAGGTTTAAAGAAAAATGCTATGAAGACTGTCCCTAGCCTGCACATCTCCATCTAAGTGTTTCCCACACCTTCCTCCACACAGCCGTGTCCTGCTCTTCATTTCTTGGTTATTCTTCCAGAAGGCTTTTTATATGACGATGGTAATTATTATTATCACAAGTCTTGCCCTGTAGCCTAAGCTGGACTTATTCCCACTCCAGAGTACCACAGGTATTCACCACTGTCCCCAGGTATATCCCCCCTCCCATTTGTTTGTTTGAGACAGAGTCTTCCTATGCAGCCCAGGCTGGCTGCATAGGAAGATGAGATCATAGCTTAAGGAGAACTGAAACTCTGTTTTCTTTATGAACTTCAGAAGATTAGCATACCTGTTCGGGGAAACGGTAACTTATGTGGCCAGCTGTGTAGCTGTAGTCCTACACCAGGCGTTAGTGGGCCGTGAGTGGGGCCTTTCTGGGTGCGGCCAGCACTCCAGAGGTGTAACCCAGAGACTCTAGCACTCCTGGGCTAGGAAGACAGGCAAACTGGGCAGTCCACAGGAGAGGGAGCACAAAAGCACCTAAAGGGTCAGTCATTTGAGGCTCCTGCCTCAACATTTTGAATGCTGACAATACAGGTGTATGCTGTCACAGCTGCCTCTTTTATTCCTGATACTTTAAAATGCTCTCTCATTTCATTGCATTGTAGGGAGGGTTTTACAGTCAGGCCTGACAGGACTAGAAACTCCAGTGTCTTGAAACACTCTATTTTTGAGTTGATTTGGGTTAACCTGGGATTGGTGATAATTTCTAGAGAAAGAAAAAGGACTGTAGTTGGAAGAACAAAGGAGTAACAGAGAAAGGGGGAAGGAAATATAGGAGGAGGGGCACTTGAGTGCAGGCAGGAAAATATTTGCAGGCCAGCCCCTCCCCCAGGTTCTGAAAGTGTCAGGAGAAGGTAGTACTGATGGTTGACTTGGTCACTGAGTCATTTGCTTGGGCATCCCTGGGCCAGGTCCTGTGCAGAGCCTCCAGACCAAAAATTACACGGGGATAGAGGGGGCAGGGTACAGGGGAGATTATTGTATTACATGAGTGGAGACTGTAGGGATACAGTGTCAGCTGCTTCTTGTGGATGCTCCTCAATTCCTGTTCTGAGAGTCCAGTGGAGTCCATCCCGGACAGCAAATCTTTTTTTTAGTGATGACCAAAGACCAGTATTTTCAAAGCTGATGAGGAATAGCTGGTGTGTGGCCAGGGTGGGGACAGTGAAGGAAAAGTTCAGGGTACAGGACAAGAAGCTGGAGTTGGGGGGTACAGGTCCTACCAGCTCACTTTCTAGATGAGAAGACAGAAGCAGGTGGACCCAGAGTACATGTTTCCCTGAGGGATTTGTGGCAGAGCTGGTTTCCTGTGTCTCCTGATTCCCAGGCATGAGGAGATACGGTTGTCTCAAAAATAGAGTGTTTCAAGAGCCTGGGGTTTCTAGTCCTGTCAGGCCTGACTGTAACAGAATATTTTTATTTATCAACACATATTTATTAATACTTAACAAACCTCTCCAAGATACATAAATCCAATATCCTAAAACCTATAATCTAAAATCTCTAATCTAAGAATCTAAAAACACTTAACTAACACTATTTTAACTTTCTTAAAAGGATATTAATATTCTTAGAGTAGGTCCACTCAGGATAGTTTAGTTTATGTCAGTCCTGGAAGGCAGTCCCTTTCAAAGCTTCGTGTTCATTGGGCCTTACTTTGCAAGTTCGAAATGCCAGTTTAGTTCCACCACCAAATTGTGTCCAGTTTATAAAGTCAGTTTATTCCAGCTGCCCGAGGCCAGTTTTGTTCATCACCTGAAACTTGCCTCTAATGGTCTCCTTGGCCCTGCCAAACCTCACAGCTGAAGGCCTCTCCAAACAGCTTCCAAGCTCTGCTTGCCTTGCGCACTTTTCTGGCACTCTGGGCCCCAAGACAGATGCCTTTAAAGAACTCTCTCTCTCTCTCAGTAAGTTTTATGCCATGCCTTTGCTTTAGGCTAAAACAGTCTAAATTCTGCCAATGGCGTACGTACCTTGCTGTGCGCTTATTCAGTGTGATTTTTCAGTCAGTGAGGGCAGGAGAAAAAGAGACCATGTGGAATTCTCATATATCACATTATCTCTCCATACTTGGCAGTCTCAAGGGTCCATGAGATTTCTCGAGATGTCCAACAGTCCCATTGCTTCTCAAGATAACTGACGTCATCTGGGTAGCTTGTGAAGTTTCTTAGCCATTCCCCTTCAACAAGGCATATCATCTGGCCACAACTGGCTTTTTGTCCATATCAGTAAACCAAGGGGATGCCAAGCTCCTTATGTGCTACCAGATGCTAATCTGAACTGCCTACTAATTTCACTAAAAAGACTTAACTTCTACCACACCTAACTCTACTGTAAAGACTGGGCACAGACTTGGAGGTGGGACAGATAGAGATCCACCCCTATGAATCCAGGTCCTCCTTAGCAAAGAGAAGCAGGGGAAAGACAAAGAGACTGAAGCAGAGAGGAAAGACTGGAGAGAAAGGAAGGAGACTGAAGTCCAGAGAGACTGAGGGATCAGCCTTGACAGTCTCCTGCCAGTATGAGTTGCCTATCTGTAGTTGGAACTGCAGCCTGCATTCATGGGATTTCCAGAACTGGCCAGTGTCTCTTGTGTAATAGACAACAACAGCAGCTGGCCTTGAAAGTTAGCTTATTGAATAAAATTAAGAAATCTTGTGGCTGGAGAGGTGGCTTAGTGGGTAATTTCTGCCATACAATCATGAAGACTGGAATTCAGGTCCCCAGAACTTATGTAAAAACTGGGCAAATGTGGGTGGAGACCATCTGTAATTACAGAAATGGGTTGTCTAGACTAGCCAGAATTAGCAAATTCTGGGCTCAATGAAACACCCTGCCTCAATAAATAAATTGGAAAAAGATTTAGGAAGATACCCCATGTCAAGTTCCACATGCATATGCACCTCACATATGTGCCCCCCCAGGTGCATACATATGCAAAAGATTAATTTAGATTTGTTGAGAAAGGAAGAAAGGGAGACAGAAATGCAGAGGTAGCACAGAAGAAAAATGATGGGGGGATTAAGATAACAGGGAAGAACAGAGTGTGGAAAGGAGGAGGACCCCAAAGAAGGAAGGGGACGAACCAGGCACTCTCAGAGTTGCTCTAAGGACAGGTCTCTGTCCCCACTCAGACTGTATCCTAACTTTGACCTTGGAGCTGAGAATGAGAAAACTGGCTTTGTAGCATCTAACTGGCTTTAGTTCCTATAGGTACCCAAACTACTAGGCTTGCCAGAAAGATGAAAATAAAGCCTTCTAGGTGCCCTAGAGGGGCCAGAGTCACCTAGAAGAGGAAAAAACTCGAGAGGGACACCCAGAGGTCTTCATGCCTTCTGCTTTTTTTTAAAAATATTTATTTATTGCTTCAGGTTACATCTCCATCACAGTATCTTCTTTCCACCCCTCCCAGTCCCACCCTCCCACCCTCTACCCCGTATCCCTTCAATCCCACTCCTCTGGAGTGGAGGGTCCCTACATAACAGCTCATCCTGAGTGAGCTAACCCAGACTCAGAATGGTACACATGGCATCTATTCACTTATAATCGGATTTTAGCCATATAGTACAGGATAACTATACTACAACCAATGCACCAAAGGGAACAGGAACATAGACTTTGTTTCCTGTCAGTGAGACACTTTGCCCTAGTGGTGCTGCCTTGTAGGCCCCCAGTGTCTGAGGAGGCTATTGTCCTTCTGCTTCTTAGCCAAAGGAAACCTGAAGTAACTAACCAATCTGGAGTGTGTCGCCATCTAGTGGTGTTCTAGGCTCAACAGATTTTTCTTCCAGATGCTGCTTTCAAGGATCCAGAAAGGTTTTAAGGATAGTGGGGCACTCTGTAGAGGGAAAATGTACGGACCCAGGAGAGTTCACTTGGCCTGGTCACTCCCTATCTTAAGAACACAAACATCCCTGCTGTACCTGGGCCTGGATGGGTTTGATGGGGCTGAGGGTAGAAAGGGAAATGAGGAGCGGCTTAGCCAGGAGAAACCGGGCAATTTTGACTAGTACAACCCAGAAACTGCAGATTTGGGAATTAAATCAGAGAAGTGGACTTTTTATGTCAAAGTCAATTTCCCCATGTGTTATAAACATTAAAATTGAAGATTCCTACATCAAACATAACACGTTGTAAGATAATACAATTCAAGTTTTGTAGGTTTTTCCATGGGGATGATCCAGCTAAGAGCAGTACTTCTTGGCCTTCTCAAGTGCTCCCTTTATTCCTGATGTGCTCACAGAGTTAAAAATCTTCTAACCCTACAAATCATTTTCAAATATAATGTAATTCATGTGGCTGCTGCATTTAATAACAAAGAAGCTGACATGAAATTAATGACATACATTAATAATGAATAACATCTTATAAACACTTGATTAAATATTAATTAATTTGTATTCTTTAGTTTTCCCACTTTACAATCAAGCTTTTATCTTAGGTTTTAACCATTTACATGGGTCCCTGAGACCCTCAAGGGCTCTGTGCATGCCCCTGGTGGGGTGGAGGGGACCTCCTTACCTGCTGGGTTAGTGGTCTTGATGCTACCTCCCTTAGGAAAGCCATCAAAAAATAAAAATGAGGCAGGTTATGGTGGCACACACCTTAATTCCAGCGCCCAGAAGGCAGAGGCAGATGAATCTCTGTGAGTTTTGAGTCCAGCCTGATATAGCGAGTTCCAGGTCAGCCAGGGCTATATAGTGAGACCTTGTCTAAATAAAAGGCTGGAATAAAAGTGGCCCAGCAGTTAACAATGCTTACTGCCCTTGTGGAGGACCTGGGTTTGGTTCCCAGTGCCCACATGGCAACACAGATAAATAGACAGGCCCATTTCCTCCTCCTCCAGGGCATCCGATGCCGTCTTCAGGCCTCGTGGGCCTCTGCATGCATCTCACACAGTCTCACACACATAAGCATTAAATGAAGATAAATACATCTTTAAAAAGTAAAAATAAAAAAGAATAAAAGTGGATAATAGGTGAAAGGACAGCATGGTGCTTGGTGTACTCTTAATTACTCCATAAAAGCAGTTGATGTTATTAAACATATCCAGTGCACATTCATTCATTCATTCATTCATTCATTCATTCATAAGCTGTATTGGGAATGTCAATAGCTGGGAAAACCGCTGCTGTTTTGATAAATAGACATGACGTGCCTGTCAAGTGTCCTTCTAAACAACTCTGCTAATGCCCACAGAATAGTGTTGCTATCAGCTTTGTCAGAAAACCTTCCTTTTGAAGTGGTCAGGAGTGGCTGTAGAGAGTCATGCCTGGTGAAAGTACAGAGAACAAGTGGCCATTGAATGCCCAGCTGTAAGTGGAGCATTTGTATCACCCCCTCCCATGCTCAGGCGACATTGTGGAAGAAGGGGTTGGAAGAATGTAAGTGCTAGAGGAAGGGTAAAGTGAGGTGTGGAATGATCACTTGTAGGTGTGACACGGCTGTTGCATGCTTGAACACACAGCAGCTGGGATTGATTACCTGCACAAGACCTGTGCCAAATTGGGTCTGTCAACACCCTGTCATGAAAGGGGAAGGGACTCATGGGGCCCTACTTTTTACTCACATTCCTATAAATAACTCTGATGTAACCCAGTCTCTACACACACACACACACACACACACACACACACACACACACACACACA
>CAJQZJ010031900.1:5760062-5777783 GCA_907164525.1 Lophiomys imhausi | reverse complement strand
ACACACACACACACACACACACACACACACACACACACACACACACACACACGAAAGTAAAAGGGATATTAGTTGGGAAGACCAGAAAGATTAGCAGGAGTGGGAGCAGGACAAGAGGGCAATAGAGGTGGCTGTGATTGGAACATACTGTTTACATGTGTGAAAGTGTCCTAGTGAGACCCACTATGCAAAATTGATATGTGTTTTTAAAAAACTAAACTTTTTACTAAAGCATACCGACTTTGTGCTGGGTAAGGCCATGTTCTAGATGGCACTGTTAAAATAATGAACAACTCAACTAAGATTTAAGTCCTGTGGAATCTTCATTCTAGTTGGGCTGAGTGTGTCTTGGAAGAGGGGCCTGGTACATTTCAGGACAGCAAGGAGTCTGTGTGGCTAGAAAAGAAAGAGGCAAAAAGTGGCAGAGGAGGCCAGAGGGAAATGGACCCAGGTCATGTGGGGCATGGGAGGCCATTGCAAGGACTTGGTGTACACTGGGAGATTCTGAACAGATGGTCTGCAGAGACTGAACAAACAGCGGAACAATATGTAGAGGAGAACTCTGACATACCGCCTGAGCCTTTGCCCAAGAAACCACTCCCCTTATCACAGTAAACAGCCAAGAAGCCAGCTTGCTGTCAGCCAGACTTTAGGAAGCCAGATTGTGAGCCCAAGCAACCACCCAAGAACAAGACAA
This sequence comes from Lophiomys imhausi, assembly GCA_907164525.1. Taxonomy (NCBI): domain Eukaryota; kingdom Metazoa; phylum Chordata; class Mammalia; order Rodentia; family Muridae; genus Lophiomys; species Lophiomys imhausi. Next base: position 5,777,086 of record CAJQZJ010031900.1, on the reverse strand, counting down.
GCTTCTGCAGCAGTGAGCCCGAGGGCTGGGGCTGAGTTAGTAACTGACAGGTCTCTCATGTGTGTCCTTGCAGAAAAAGACAAATAGGTCCCTGTTGTGATTATGTTATGTTAGAAACATTGATATGTTTGTCTTTCCACAATGTCAGAATTTATTGAATAACCAACAAATTCACAAGCTACATGGTTTTATTGGTTATGAGGAACAAAATGGTCCCAGTTGCCCTCTTTAGCTAGCCACTGGCAAGCAGGGGTTCTTTCATTCCAAACTTAGTTATTAATGTTACATTTGTTGATTTAATCTCTGTGTGTGCACACGTGCATATACCAAACTGTTTGTGTGGAAGTTGGAAGACAACTCTGGGAGTCAATTCTCTCCTTCCACCATACAGGGTCCGGGGATCAAATTCAGGCCATTCGTTGTTCTTGGTGGCTTTACCCACTGAAGCAGCTCCCCAGCTTCTTCATTACTAATGTTAACTGTCATATCACACATTAACACTTCACATAATAATATACAAATGTGAAGTTTACAGAAGGGCTAAGAAAGGGCTGGAAAGGCTGCAGAGTTCAGAGAAGTCCTCACGTTGGAAGCAAAGAGCTGGTGCAGGGAGCTGAAGAGAGGGTTGTGCAGTTAAGAATGCACAGGCACTCCTCTTGTAAGGCGAGAAGCATCTCTCTTTGGTTTTCCATAAGAAACCTCTTCACACTGGAGTTTAACTTAATACAATGGCTGATTAAGAGAGTCTAGTGATGGATGTAGGATGCTTACCAGGAAGAGGACGTGTTTAGAGTTAGAACTTTCACTGTAACCCCTAGGGAAGGAAGGGATAGGGGCAAAGAATGAGTTCACTTGCCAATGACAAATGTTTTATGTGATCATGCAAACAGCATAGAACTCCATAAAAAACTAAATAAATGGTGGTGGGGCTCTTACCCCAGCTGGGCTGCCATGTCGGGCTCCAGTGCAAGAGGAGGCTTTTAGCCCTCATGGGACTGATGAACTGGGGGAGTTGATATGTGGTGGGTCCCCTCACCCAAGGAGAAGGAGAGGAGGGAGACGGGGAACAGGGTGGAAAGGGTGGGACCAGGAGGGGAAGGGGGAGGGGGTTGTGATCAAGATATAACTTGAAAAAAATGTTGCAGGTTAAAAAAAAAACCCTCTGAATAATGATTTCTAGAGAGCTTGAGGTCAGTAGACACACGGTGATGTTGGGAAGGGTTGAGCCTTGAACAGGTACTGGCTACTTACATGTTACTTTGACCCAAGCTAGTGTCCTCTGAGAGGAAAAAATTGTAATGATAAATTCCCTCCATAAGATCAGGCTATAGGCAAGCCTGTGGGGCATTTTAATAATTAGTTATTGATGTAGAAGGGCTTAGCCCATTGTGGATGGGGCCATCCTGGGTGCTATAAGAAATCAGGCTGAGCAAGCCACAAGGAGCAAGCCTAGTAAGCAGCACTCCTTCATGGCCTCTAGCCCTGTTTGAGTTCCTGCCCTCACTTCCTTTGATGACAGTGATGTGGAAGTGTAAGATGAATAAACCCTTTCCTCCCCAAGCTGCTTTTGGTCATGGTGTTTATCACAGCGATAGAAACAACCACCCCTGTGACAACTGAGACAGCAGGCAAGGACGCCTTCCCCTGCTCTTGTCTCCCATTTGGCTGTTCAGAGTCATACCCTTTACACAAACCAGTAAACAGTAAAGAGCATGTTTTGTTTTCTGTGAACCATTCTAGCAGATCACCAAGTCTGAGAAGCAGGATTGGGGTCGGCTAGGCAGAAATGCAGGAACTGGTACTTGCGACTGGCATTTGTACCAGGTTGTCTGGTGGGACCCAAGCCCTTAAGATCTTGAAGCTGGAAGTTAACTCTTGGCATTAGAATGGAGCTGAGCTGGGGGAGACAAGCTGTCTGAGAATCAGAAGATCGCTTGTTCAAAATGATACTGCTTATTTGGGCTGAGTAGTCACGGCACATGTGTAGCCAGGAGCCGCCAACACACAACCCCCCGCCCCCAGGCTGCCCCCTTAGGATCACCACAGTCTCTCCCATTCCTAGTCCCTGAAAGCAACCCACCTGTGTGTATAAACCTGTCATTTCACCCCATTGGTGTAGAGATAGATTCCTGTCCACTGTCCTTTTGAGATAGGCAGTTTCACTCAGCGTTTTGTTTTTTTTTTTTTCAGGAGGTCCACCCACCTAAGTCAAGTTGCTGGATGTAGCTATAGTTCATTCTTAATTGCCAAGTAGCAGTCTGGGATGTGGATGAACCAGTGTGTTTAACTATTTACACTTGGGAAGATATCTGAGTATTTTGTTCATTGGGGGGCTATTACACATAAAGCTGCTGTGAACATTTGTGTACAGGTCCCACTGGGAAAAATAAATGTTATTTTCTTTGGGATAAACGAAATACACTGGAAGTGCTGGGCCTTCTGGTAAGTTAATTTTTAGTTTTAAAAAGAACTGATTAAGTTTTGAAGCTCAAGTCAGACATAGTAGATGGGCTGAAAGCATGAGAGGAAAGAGAAGAGTGTGGGGGGGTGCTGGCTAAGGATGGGGGGTTCTCATACCTGGATGGTGCAGGGGCAGTACATGGAGGTGGTGGCAGCCAGCCACCCCAGAGGGAGCATCTATGACTCAGGCCACAGAGGAGTGAAAAAGCCACCAGACACAGTTAGCTGGGGACATTGCCTCAGAGGATGTTAGGAGTCACGCAAAGGACATGTGGCATGTGGCAAACCCTTTGATTATTTGCAAATGTGAAAAGTCATCCTTAAGCCTGTAGAAAGCCGCAGGAGAATTGTCAGTTATGTCCTAACAGGAAGAGCCAGATAACCCATGGAAGCATAATTTACTAAAGCTGACAGAGTTGAGGTCAGAGGCAAGGAAGAAACTGAATTCCAGTGACAAGCTCTTCCTGAGAGAGATAAGACCAGCTGTGCTGCTGGGCAGGAGATGTGGCGGTGGGGCAGGCCTGTGCCTCCCTGTGTGCTGGGAGGGCCTTTCCTGGCGGTGCCTGAGAAAGGCTGGGAGGCAGGGAGCACCCCTAGTAGCACTCACACCCTACAGCTGCGGCACCACACCCCGCTGAACACTGACCCAGGCACGCTGGAGGTGGATGGAGCAAAGTCACTGTGGGGAGCCCATCTTCTGAGACCAATGACATAGACTGAGGAGGCTGGGCCAGAAGAACCCAGCAGCACCCAGCAGCACGCTACTGGCCCCAAACACACTGACCCACATCCACGCTCAGCTTCTACAACCATTGCAAAGAATAACAACAACACTTACCACTAGTGGGAGGGTTGGAAGTTTGAGGTCAGTTTGGGTTGAGAAGTAGACATTGGATGAAGAAGGGCAGAGCAAAGAGGGGTGAGCTCATCAAGAGAGGATAACAGTTCCCAAGGCTATGCAACTGAGGACACGGTCTCGGGATACAGACAATTAAGACTATGGAACTGAAAGAAGGAATGGAGAGAGAACCTTCTCTTGGCACAGTGAAAAGCAAGCACACACAATTAGAGTGGTTATGGGTAATTTGAAGAACACTAACCAGTTTAAGCTGATGAACACTTACTTACGAAATGTTCCACCCAATAACATCAAAATCTGCATTCTTTCCAAGTGAATGTGTAACTTCACTAAGACCATTTTCTGAGCCATAAATTAAATGTTGATGAATTAAAAATAATTGAAATCATTCAAAGTATGTTCTATCATGAAAACTTAGGCTATAAATCAATAACAGAAAAATATCTGGAAAATCCTCAAGTATTTGGAAATCAAGCAACAGGCTTCTAAAATAACTAATGGTTCTAAGAAGAAATTAGGAGAATATTAGAAATACTTTAAGTGAAAATAAAAATGAAATTTGTCAAAATAATGTAGAACACAATTTAAAGCAATATTTAAGAAAAATATTTTTCAAAATAGAAAAGATGGGGTGCTAGAGAGATGGCTTAGCATTTAAGAACAATTGTTACTCTTCTAGGGGTCTTGGGTTTGGTTTCTGGCACCCACATGGTAGCTTACAACTATCTCTAACTCTAGTTCCAGAGGATCTGATGCCCTCCTCTGGCCTTCTCAGGGACTGTACACACATGGTACACAGACATTACATTCAGGCAAGAAACCCATACACTTAAAATAAATCTATAAAGAAGAGAAAATGTCTGGGATTTTGTTTAAATATTTCTTTGATAGGACAAAAAACACAGTCCATAGCAGAAAAAAATCCTGATGCATTGCCTCTCACTAAAATTAAAACCACTGCTCTTCAAGAATTATAGTTAGGTAGCCAGGCAGTGATGGAACATGCTTTTAATCCCAACACTCAGGAGGCAGAGACAGGTGGATCTCTGTGAGTTCAAGGTCAGCCTGATCTACAGATCAAGTTCCAGGTCAGCCAGAGCTACACAGAGAAGCCCTGTCTCAAAACAAACAGCAAAAAAACTACAAAAACAACAACAACAAAATATTTCAGTCAGAAAAGGGAAAAGATAAGCCATAGACTAGGACTGGGATACTAGCAGAATACATAGCAGATAAATTAAGTAATAACAAATAGGCCAGTTAAAAACCGGGAAGGAATTTGAACAGACTTCATTGAAGAAGTGATATGGTGGCCCATAAGAACATAAACAGATACTTATCATATTAGTCAGTCAGTAGGGAAGTAAAAGTTTAAAACCGCAGTGAGATACTGCTCCATACCTGCTAGAACGACTTTAAAAAGAGGAGCTTGTGTGCTGGAGTGCTGTGGAACACATGGCTCTGGGGAAAGTGTCTAAGTTTTCTAGTTCTAAGACAGTGAAATCTACCCTCATCATGTGACTCAACGACCTCATTCCTAACTAAGCAAGAAAAAGTGAAAACACGTGTGTCAACCACAGAAGCTTTCGTGAGGATATTGAAAGCAGTTTTCCAATAATGACCCAAATCTAGGGAGGAAAAAAAAAGGTAAACAAATGAGTCTACTAGTAAATGGAAGAACATATTGTGGTATGTCCATGAAGATCGTGGTGCATCTGGGATATGGACTATGACTAAAGATGTGAAAGAAAGTCCTGAGGCTGGGAGCATAGCTCAGCTAGCATGGGGAAAGACATGGGTTCCATTCCCAGGACTGCAAGAAAGAAAAGTAACAAAGTACTGATCCACAGACGACATAAACGAGTCTCAAAAGCAGTATGTCAAGAAGGAATATGATTTTTCTTTGTGATAATCACATAGTACAGCAAATATAGTAAATAGAATACACATTGCAAAATCACAAGGAACTGTGGCGCAGTTGGTAGAGCGGTTACCGAGCACACATGAGGACCTTGGTTCAATACTCTGCATTGCAGAGCCGGGGTGCGGTGGCACACACCTATAATCCTAGCACTGCAGAGCCGGGGTGTGGTGGCACACACCTATAATCCCAGCACTGCAGAGCCGGGGTGCGGTGGCACGCACCTATAATCCCAGCACTGCAGAGCCAGGGTGCGGTGGCACGCACCTATAATCCCAGCAGTTGGGAGATGGAGGCAGGAGGAATAGATGTTCACTGTTATCCTTGTCTACATAGCAAGTTCAAGGCTAGCCTAGGCTAGGGAGCTTGCTAAAAAAGCAAACAAAAATCACCAAGAAAGTGCATTTTGGATGGTCCATCACAAAAAGATTAGTATTTAAGATGGTGGCTCTGCTAATGAGCTTGGTTTAATTGTTGTGTCCTGTTCATAAGTCACGACCTCACTTTGTACCCCATGAATATATACATACAGCCACATTGTTTCAATTTACAATATACAAATTTAAAAAATTAAGCTAAAAAGCATATTTTGTGAATGAAGCTAGCAACAAAAGGCTACATGTTACATGACTCTATTTACATGAGATCCCATGAAAGGCGAAGCCAATGGGAGCAGAAAACAACCTGGTAATCCCTGGGATCTGTGGCCCTGAAACTGACTGCAAGGCAATGACATAGAATAAGATAGAAAAAAACAATTATTAGCTACTGATTTATTGATGTGTGTGTGTGTGTGACTCACTTAAAGCACTGTTTTAAAGCCTGTTGCCAAAAATGGCTTCACTTGTTACCAGGAACAGAATGACCTGGAGAAATAATGGGTCGCTGCCCTTTACAGCCTGCTGACTGACACATAGCCTTCTCTCTGAATGCTGTGTAAACAGCTGTAAAGTCTCTCTCCTTTGCTTCCCACTTTGTGGTTTTAGAGTATAAAACGGGAACAATACTGTGATCCACCTTATGGGTGCTGGGCATTGGATCTGGATCCTCTGGGAGAGTAAGTGCTTTTAATAGTTGAGCCATGTGTCCAGCCCCAAGAAGGAATTTTGAGGGCAATGGGTGTTTTCCCCATTTTTCTTGTGGGGGTATTTATATATTTATAGTTATATTGTTTTTCAAAACTTATCAAACTCTACACATAATGGTGGTGAGTATAACTGCATGCAAATTATTCCATAATATTCCTTAGTTACACTGAAAAGCCAACGAAACAATGGCTGTGACTCAGAAATGATGTCATGTATCCAAAAAAACAAAAACAAAAAAACCCACATCTCTGAAATAGCTCTGAGGAAGCAGAGCCCTGCTCCCCCTGGTGGCCTCCATGTGCAATGACAGTCTGTTCTCTGACAAGTTGCAGGGACCTCAGCCCAGGGTAAGTCCTCTTGCCAGAGATTGGAGTGCCCTGAGGCCAGAAAGTGGTTGTTAATGTACCACAGACACTGTCCTAAAGTTTTGGGGCTGCCTTAATTACTTTTCTGTTGCTGTGATACAACACCATGACAGAAAGCAACTTAGGGAAGAAAGGGGTTATTTCTACTCAGGGCTCTCAGGCTAAGGGAAGTCAGGAGAGGAACTTAGGCAGGAACGAGGAGGCAGGAGCTGAAGCACCGACCATGGAAGAACTCTGTTTTCTGGCTTGCTCACTTCTCATGGCTTTCTCCGCCTGCTTACTTGTACAACCCAGGAACACCCGCCCAGGAGTAGCAGTGAGCTGGGCTCTCCCACATCAATCATCAATCAAGAAAATTTTCTCAGTTGAGGTTCCCTCTTCTAAAAGGACTCCAGTTCATGTCAAGCTGACAAAACACTAACCAGGACAGGTGTGAGGCATATTGACACAGCAAAGGCAGAACTCTGTCAGGACTCCGAGTTTTAAAAATCAGCTAAAATCAAAGCCCTGTAGGAAGAAGGCAGAAAGGACTATTTAAAAACACAAAACAAGACAGGCCTGGTGACATATGGCTGTCATCCCAGCTGCTCAGGAGGCTGAGGCAGGCAGCTGACAAGTTTCAGACCTGCTTAGACTGCAAGTGAGCTTAAGGTCAGACTGGGAAATTTAATAACACCTTTTCCCCCATTTTTTAAAAAGAAAAGTGAAATAAAGAGGCTGAAGCTGTACCTCAGTGGCAGAGCATGCCCAAGACCCTGGGTCTGTCCCATGTACCACAAAACACCCAAGAGCTTCTTCAGTCTTGTGGGTAGCCACAATCCCATTATCCCAGTATTTAGGAGACGGAGCAGGAAGATGGAGTGAGAGAGGCTAGCCTGAGCTACATGATGAGTTCAAGGCCAGCCTCAGCTACATAGAGAGCCTCTGTTTCAAAGAACCAAGCCAAACAAACAAACAAAAAATTCTCCCAAAAGGTAGAGAAATGTCAAATTATCAAGCCAGTGGGCTCTTCCAGCTAACCACAAGTTACCAGCAAACGTCAGGAATCCAAGTGGCAGCCCTTTTGTATATTTTTATGATCTGTGCACACTGGTTTTGCTGGCTTTCTGTGCTTCCTGGAGGGGCATCTAGGACCACACAAAGTAGGTGCTGTGTCCAAATTGCTTGGACTCAGACCTTGGCTCCCTGCATTGCCGTAGCATAGACCTGAGGTACAGGGGAACAAGCCAAATCCCGATCGTCTCGGACTGCTCTGTAGCTCTGAGCTCCACCTGCCGGCATGTTATCCAGGACTCTGCTGTCTGCCACCAAGAGTAAACTGGCTCTGTGGCCGTCATGTGAGCATGGGTGGGCAGGATGGCCATCTCTGGCAGAATTTTGGTGTCAGGTTTATATTTACTTCATAAAACTAGCTAAGAAGCATAAAATCAACCCAGTGTTTTGCACAGTGCTCTGGAACAGACATTAGCCCTTTCTTCCACTTCAAAAAGAACTCATTCTAGAATTCTCTTAAGTCTGGCATTCTTTTTAGAGATGACAACTTCTAAAAGCCTTCAGTGGTAATTGGCCATTTTTGTGCTTTGTACTCCTTGGTATTGATTTTAGCAATTTAAAATATATTCCTAGGGTAGTATTGGATGTTGAAACACTCTAACTTATAAGCATGTATGAATCTTAACTTTTAAAAAATTATATTTATATGTATGTGTGTATGTGTTCCAGTGAGCTTCCCAGACTGTGCAACACCTTCCATTCTCTCTGGCCAGCTGGGGCCAAACCTGACCAGCCTACCTACCTATAGGCACTACCTACATGACTCTATCTGGGGGTTGCAGGGAAGTGTGGGTGCTTTCTAACATGTGCTGTGGCTGTGGGGTACACCAGGATGTGGTCATGGAGAAGGCTGTTGGGAGGGAGAGTCTATCCCTGCAAGGGACCAGGAGAGGCTCAGAGCTATCTGTGGGCATCCAAGGGAGATTTTATCCCTTGTCCAAGATGGGGAGAGATGCTTGGAGAGGACTGGAAAATGGCCCCTTAGCCTGGATGGGTGGGTGTTACCAACAATCTTCAGAAGGCACTGAGACACCTCCACACTGTTTGGCCCAGGGGGCAGATGTCAAGAGTAGGCCACATCTGTGGGCTGTTGGAAGAATGCTCTGGAAACAGAGACCTCCAAAGCAAAGGGTGAGGAGTGAGAGTCCTGGCCCCTCTTTCTTTGGGGTTAAATTTCAGAGGCTTTATTTGCACAGAATCTGTAAGCATTTTCAAAGCCCTCACCCTGGCCAAGCAACCCAGTAAATGCCCCTTGGAGACACTCAGGAAGACAAGGTCCTTCATCTAACGGTCAGGCAAGAAATGGATCAGTGTCTCTGATTCACAGCCATTGTCAGCCACCTTCTTCTTCAGGTCTCACTGGGGCCCTCAGGGATTTCTGTTGAGTGGGTGAAGACAGGACAGGAGATGCTTTTGTAAATTAGCCTGGGGTCTAGTGGAAAGGGTGCTACTCCCTTAGGTGGGGGCCGCAGGCTGGAACTATTGGCATCCTAGGGTATGGGGCAGGGTAAGGACACGGTGTGGTCAGGACAGTTAACAACATCCAGATCTGACTGACCTCATCAGGTTGGCTTTTGTAGCCTATCCACCTTACTGGAGGCCCTGGGTTGGAATCTTCTGAAGGTCCCAGGACCACATCCTTGTTTGGGGGTCTAACGCCCCCATTGCAGGCCTCTATTGTGGTGTCTTCTAAGCCAGGCAATGTCTCAGCCTGTGCAGGCCCAGCAGTCTCTCTGGTTATTGTCCTGACCTGAGTCCAGCAAGTGGTCTGCCCCTTCCCCACTGGGCTGGACTTTGCTCTTAGCTCCTTTTCTCATTCCTTCCCTTTCCTCCGTCTCTCTTTTCTTTCCTGTACTCTCTTCTCTGCCAGACAAGGAATAGCACTGGGGAGCAAGACGCCATGCCCTCAGATACAGGTGGAGGGATGGAGGCCCACTGCAGGGTAGTTAAGGCCTCCATTTTTCCTGAAATTCTTCCACATCTGTGCCCATTCTACCAAATAATGGATCCTGCAGGCCAGACCCCAAAGGGAGGCTGCAGGGCCCAGTGCAGGTCAAACTGTTCCAGCAGGCCTTGGGGGAGGTAATGAGCTCTCAGTACTAGGGCTGAGCCAGGGATGGACAGTGCAGGTTGCTGGGCAGGAGGCTCTGGGGCTGTCTGCCTAGGAACCACCCAGTCAGTGAAGCACAGATGGGCCTGAAGTGGAGATGATACCTTTGCACCCTTGACGGTTGTTTCTGGCGGATGCCACAGAACCTCCTCTTCCCCTCATGTCTGTCCATAGAGCAAGGGAGTGGGAAGGCCATGAGTGGGGACAACCAGTGCTCCCCAGACTGAGAGGGAAGAACGGAAGGCCCAGGCTTCAAGGAACAAGATTTAGGCTTGCCTTTGAAGGGACATGTGGGAGACTGAGGTGGTAGGTAGACCAAGTTCCTGAGCCTCGTGACCTGTCTTAAGGGTCTGAAATAACTGTCTGAGTGAAGCTTGGAGAGTGGTCCAGGAATCTTCCACTAGATGAGCTCTGAGGAAGGGTCAGAGGTGGCTAGTCTTCCCTAAAGTAACATAGTAAGAGAAATCTCGGGAGGGACCCCCTTCTCCTGGCTCCGCCCCAGCTGGGCACCTCCTGACTGAAATACACTTGCCCAGCCACTTACGACTCTTTTCTCCTCACTTGGCCACAGACCCTCCCATCCATAAACAAATGCCTTATGAGCCCCTTCTCTGAGGTGGGTGGATCCCACCTCTTCTTCCAGAGGGAGGACAGGGCTGACAGAGCCCTCAGACCACAGCAGCTTCAGAAAGAACAAGGGCCCCCAGGGGCCCCGTGTATCCTAGCTGTCATATCTCCTGTTACATGGAGGCTTTCTTTCCTTTTCTGCCTCCATTGAAGACTGCTCTTCTCAGAAGACCCTGTCCGAATGTGGGGACTGGCCCATGTGCTCACTCCACCTTAAGGCTAGGGCTGCAGTCACCCACCCAGCCCCTGGGGCCTGAGCTCCAGGTTTAAGGTTCATGTGCACACAGGAACCCTGAGTCTGGAGTCTGTGTCCCTTCCCCATGGTTTGAAATGTGCCTCCTTTGGGAAAAGTCACCTGCCTTTTCACCCAGTCTGGTTTTCTGGCCTGAGCCTCCTTTACATTACAGAGGGTAGTAGTCTTCTTCCCAGAAAACTGCACATACCAGCCATCTAGCCTGGCCAGGCTCATAGATCTGTGTTCCAGTGCTGCTGGCCTGTGGTCTCGCATAGGCTCCCATTCCGATCTAAGAGTTGAGGACCTTTGACTCTTCTAGGGTCCTTCTAACTTTGGGTCCTGGCTCACGTTGGAGCATCTAGAAAGGAATGGCAGGGTGGGTATGGGGTAGCATCTTTGAGCCTCATGTGGGCAGGGAGGGTAGTGGGACAGTGATCCAAAGCCTAGGCTGCATCCGGGCTCTTGCTCAACCTCCTGGCCCAGCCTGGATGCAGAATAGCTGGCCAGGACAACCTCCTCATGCCAGGAGAGTTGGGTCCTGCTGCCTGGGCTGATGCCTGGCCCAACCACTCCGGTGGGCTGGGGCCAGGAACCTTCTGGGAGGTCTTCCTACCAACCTACCAGACCTCCTGGCTGCCAAGGACCCGAGGCAAGAATAGCAACAGAGCCCAAGGATGGGGAGGGAGGTGATGGCCTTGAAGGAGCTGAGTCCAGATGGGCTGAGGGGCAGGTGCTGACACTGTAGCTCACTTAGTGCCTCTCCTGGAGCAATGACTGTTGATTCTCCATGACAGAAACTTTGCCAGGCAGGAGAGCAGTTCCATTTTATTAATGATGAAATCTGAGGCGCAGAGGTGTAGCATGCCTGGCCCAGAGTCAAAGAGCTAGAACTAGCCCCTTGAGCCAAGTCTCTTTCCTTTACCCACTAATAGTTTTCTAAGGTGGCAGAGGCAGGTGGGTGGAAAGAAATCTTGAGGGCTGGTGAGAGAGGAGGAAAGGAGTTGACATTTTCTTTCCACTTCTTCCTGGTCCAAACTGGTATCTGGGAGTTCTGGAGTGCCATATCCAGGGAGGGACAGCAGATCTCCCTCCATTGCACACTCCCTTCAGCCTCCTGGCCCACTTACACTGCCCAGGCTCCATTGCTATCCCTTCTGCCAAGAATACGTGTGTCCTCTCCCTTTGGGAAGGTGGCCTTTTCCCACATTAAGGGTCCTCTGCCCCTCCCCAGGGACAGAGTATACCATTATTGTATGGTTATGTGCGTTCCATTAGGGTGGGGTCTTAGATTGTCCTGAGGGTGCCCAGCGTTGTGAAAGCTCCCAGGGCCAAGGGTGGTGGTGGTGGTGGTGGTGGTGAGCTACAGTCTGAGAAGGAAAGAAGAGCCAATAAAGGGTGGAAGAGTAAGGATGAGGGGGAGGGTGGGAGTTGGAGCCATCTACCACCTCTGCCCTCACTCTATGAGAAGGGGTCCTCTGTTCAGGAAGACAGCAGGGCCTTGAACTAAACCCCACAGCATTTCCATGATGGATAAGCCTGGTGCCTTGGAGGTTGCTGGAGTCCTGACAGGCCGACAGCCATCCTTTCCACATTTTTCTACACAAAGGCCGAAACCCCAGAACATCTCTCAGGCCTGATCCAGCTGTGGTCCACTGAGCCACCACTAGGCCACAGCAGTACTCCAGATAGAAAACCCTTGTTTTATTCAGCACCTGGGTAATCTTGCTGTGTGGGATGGCCAAAATATAAAAATTAAAAACTAACAACAGACAAAATTATGCTGTAGAGGAGAATTAGGTACAAAACGGGGTCTGGTATCCAGAATTCCTGTGTTTTGGGTGCATGTTCACTCTCTGAGGCTGGCAGGGAGGGATGCCCCAGCAGCCAGCTGCCCTCACCCTTGGGCTAGGCAGCTGGGCTTCTTGAGGGAGGCTGCCTGGATGCAGGGCCTGATTTTCAAGGAGAGACAAGAGGGTTCATCCACTCAGAGATCAGGACCTAAGGAAAGAAAGAGAGTTGGTCAATGGCCTGACATCTGTGAGGTGGCCCACCTCCTGACAGATAAGGTTCCTGTCCATCTTCCCAGGAGTGTGGGCTCAGGGCAAAAGGACTGGGCACTCAGACTTCCAAAGAGCTCCTTCAGGGCCTCCCACTTGTTAGGGTACAGTCTCAGCATTCCTCCCGATGGCTGCCCTGGGTCCCAGGCTCCAGCTGCTACTGTCAGAAGGTACTTCTCTGCTTCTTATTTTCTCATTCTGCCCCCCCCCCCCCTTCCTTAAAAAGGAGAAAAACTTTTCTCCTTCCCCCTCTTCAGAAATATGATGGAAACACACACGTGTCAGTCCCGTGGCCTTTTTGGGAACGTTCTGTGCAGTTTCCTGTGCATGCTGGCCCAGCAGCCTGCCTGTGGTCAGGGTCACAGGGACACTCTAATAAGACCTGGGGCTCTCCAAACACTTATGTAAAGAGGTCTTGGAATGAAGGGCCTTGGCCTCCACGGCCATCGGCCTCAGGGAAGCAGAAGGGCAGTCCAGGTGCTTCTCTGTCTGAGGGCCCTGACGGTGCTTATGGGGTCCCTGTGACCTGGGACATACTGAAGAGTGTGTCTCATTGGAAACACAGGCTTATGAAAGCAAATGACCACAAAGGGCAGGAGTCAGTCATTTCACTGACTGGCGATGTCCTGGGTGATGGAAGCCTGGTTCTACCCTAGGTAGCCTGGCTCTGGAGTGGAGTACAGGTGGCAGGACCCATTCTTTCAGCCGAGAGCATATGAGTGGGAGTGATAGGTTAATGGACGGAAGAGCTATCCTTAAATGTGCTCAGGTCACACACTGAGCCCTGGCCCTGGTCAGAAGCTTAAACTCTCATATTTGCAATCCTTTGACAAGCACACAATATGGGGTAAAAACACCTCTCCTGGACTTGCAGTTCCTACAGCCTGACTTTAGTAAGGGATGAAACAAGCTTAAAGCCATAGGACAGTTTTAGTAGGAGACTATCGCTTTGGTCTAAGCAAACATTTTAAATTCACAGCGGGTAGAGGTGAGCTGTAAGTTTGTAAGCAGAGGGTTCTCTGCAAAGTGCTTCCTGGAAGGAGGAACTCAGGAGACTGATGAGTTCAGCTGGTCTAGGACAGCAGGTGCTAAACACCCCGCTCAGCAACCATATGCCAAAAGCCCAGGCCTAGATTCTGTTAACTTTCTGTGTGATGGAGACCCAGGGACAGAAGTTGGCTTACTCCTACCAGAATTACTCTTAACCTGGGGTTATTTAAACCAGTCCACTTGATAACTGAATGTGCTGGCATCAGGGTCCGAAGTCCTCATCCCCAGCTCATGTGGAAGAGATGAAAGTAGCTCCGAGACAGAGGTGTTATCAGAGCAAGGGCCCACAGACTAGGATTGCAGAACCCAGGCATTTAACCATCCCACCCTGCCTCCAGCCAGCTTCTATGTGACAACTGAACCCATGTCAATCAATACCCCATAGCCCGAACTCCGTTATGAGCAGTCAGCTCGGGGCTGGGGCCTAGCTGTTGACCATCAGTGATTCACCCCCAAAGTGCTCCCCTGGCAGGACTGTGGTTGCTGCGGGAGTCAGGGTGGCAAACACGTACTGGACAATCTTGCAGTTTGTTGCAGACACGTAGCGACCTGTGTAGTGAATGTTGCATCTCACTACGTTGTTGGTGAAGTCAGACTCCAACACAATGTACTTGGGGTTCACGTGCACCTGGGGAAGGGAAGTGGAGAGAGAAGACCTGTCAGGGAGCTGCACCTCGGCTGGTCACTAGTGGAGCAGTAGACACAGAAGTGACAGGGAGGGAGACAGGGATACGGAGACAGATGTGGGGGCCAAGAGACAAGGACGGGAAAGAAGGGGCAGTTGTGGTTCAAGAAAGAGAACTGTCTCCTCAGCAGGAGATCGGAGGCTTCTCCAGAGCCAGAGCTCACTCCAGGAGGCCTCTGCATATGGCATGGTTGCCAGTTTCTGCCCCAGAGAACACTGTAGTGAGGGGTGTAACAGGTAGTCAACACCTGTCCACATGACTCCAGCTATTACCTGGACTTACAGCTATTTACCATACATCCCTGTCCAGGTGGCCTATTGAGGGTCCAGCTGCTGCCAGGGTGCTTACCGTGCCCTGAAGCCACTCTTGAGAAGATGACCCAAGCATGCTCTGTGCTCTTTGAAAGAATTACAGAGACAAACCATGACAGTTTGGATTAGCATGGGTGGGGACCAGTCACCGAAGGACATCTAAGACCAAATGCAATGGAGCTGGGGTGCAACTCTTTGATAGAACACCTGCCTAGCATGGATGGTCCCCATCTGCAGTAACACACACACACACGCACACACACACGCACACACTACTT
Organism: Lophiomys imhausi; assembly: GCA_907164525.1. NCBI lineage: Eukaryota > Metazoa > Chordata > Mammalia > Rodentia > Muridae > Lophiomys > Lophiomys imhausi. Next base: position 5,761,986 of record CAJQZJ010031900.1, on the reverse strand, counting down.
AGAAAGAGCAGGGCTGGAGAGATGACTCAGCTCTTAACAGCACTGACAGTTCTTCAGAGGACTCAGGTTTGGTTCCCAGCACCCACAGGGCAGCTCACAACTCTCTGTACTCCAGTGGCAGGGGATCCAATGCCATTTTCTAGTCTCTGGAGGTGCTGTACACACAGTCCACAGATGTACATACAGGCAACACTCATACAGAAAAAACAAAATTTTAAAAAGTAAAAAATATTAAAAACAGATGTTACTTGAAATCTTAGTGTATTCTTCAAAGCTTGAACTACGAACTACGTACTGCTTTTGGGTTCATTTGTCCACTGCCAGGAACTCAGAGGGGCCTTTGTTAGTCTTTGATGAGTAGTAGCTCATCAGGCAGGACTCACACACATGCTACCTGTGGAGCAGAGCTCAGGCTACACAGCAATGAGTTGCTTCTATTCTGTGTTTTGAGGGTCACCCCTCTTTCTCTTTTTCCCTTTTTTGGTTTTACAAGACAGGACTTCTCTGTGCACCCTGGCTGTCTTGGAACTCACTCTGTAGCTCAGGTTCCTGAGGGCTATCTCTCTACCAGCCTCTTCTTGCAAATGCTTGCATGGAGGAGCTGAGATTTAAGTACCAGGAGTCAGGCCACGGAGACTTGACCCTACACTGTGTGTGTGGGTGTGTCAAGCTAAGTTGTGTGTCATCAGCATGATTTTCTGTTTGTCCCAGTACCAAAGGAAATGGGTGATGGGGTAAGTTCACACCACTCCATGTAGCAAGAGGGGTTCCTGCTGGAAGGAATCTTGGCACAAGTTTTGGGAGAAGCCGAGAGTCTGCCATCCCACACATGGGAGGATGTGCTAACTGGCTCTCTGGGTCTTTGTCACTTAGAGGGGATGGTGTCATCATCACCTCCCCTGTGGCTACAGTGGAGCTGAAGATTTCCTTGGGATCTTTAGGGAAAGAGAGGCAATGTCTGCTTGAGACAGAAACCACCAGAGAGATAGCGTTGCAGATGGCAGCCCAGCTGAGCAACTGGGGAGGTGGCGCCACAGTCAGAGAAGGGAGCATCTTTCAGGAGTGGGAGCCGATGAGCAAGGTCATCAAGTTGGAGGGAATGGTCTAGAATGGGAGGCCCACCTTGAGGATGTAGTTCCCAGGCTGCACATCGGTTATGTCGATCCATTGACAGTCAATGTCTGCATTGTAGGTGTCATAGCAGCCTGGACTCAGGCCCTGGAGAGAGGGATAAAAAGAGAGGTTGAATCTCAGGGCATAACATATCCACCCAAGGCAGTCTGGCGCCCTCTGCCCCGCCCTCTGCCCCGTGCCTCCTTCTTGACCTGGGCCCACAGTGGCTCAAGCCCCTTGCTATGCCACAGGATGCATGAGTTAAGAATGAGATGCCATGGGCAGAGGGGGGCATGAAGTGAAGGGGCAGATGCTTGAAGATGTGTGACACAGGTGGCTGGAGGAAGAGATGAAAAAGATAGATGGGCATATGGATGTTTTGTAGATGAACCAATGGAAAGATGGATTGGGATACACCTTTGTCCCTCTTTAGGCAACTGAGACATGGTGTTGTCTAGACTGTGTGGCAATATGTTTTTTTATTTTTTGTTTTTGTTATTTTTTTAAGTTTTTGGAGACAGGGTTTCTCTGTGTGGCTCTAGCTGTCCTGGAACTTACTCTGTAGAGATCTGCCTGTCTCTGCCTCCTGCGTGAGTGCAGGGATTAGAGATGTGTACCACACCACCCAGTGTGACAGTGTTCTTTTATCTCCAAGACAGACACCATTGAAATGAGGAAGGGGCTTGTTCAGGGCTCTGTGATGGTCTCAGGACTGGCAAGAAGATCTTCAACCAGAACTAAGTGGGCACTGCCTTGGAACTTGGCTGGCCCATCCCCCTCCCCCATCCACACACTCCTGTACCCTGGCCCA
>CAJQZJ010031900.1:5722815-5760052 GCA_907164525.1 Lophiomys imhausi | reverse complement strand
CTGTACCCTGGCCCATCCCCCTCCCCCATCCACACACTCCTGTACCCACCCTGTCACACCAGCCCAACCTGTGTGTGAGAGGTGCATGCATAGCGCTTGAGGTTGCCAAAGTCGCATGTGCTGTCCTCTAGGCAGAAGCTGGCCTTGTGTCCCTCCGCCACTTTCTTGCCCGTGGCTGCATCAAGCAGGTCATAGTGGCTGAACTCATCCATGCTGTGGTAATGTCTGGGGGAGGAGAGAGAAGAAGGCCTAGTTTCCCTGGGGCTTTTCTTCATGTCCCCTCGTGAGGTGACTCACATGACCTGCTATGATAGCTTCCTAACCACTGAGCCCTTCTATTCTGAGTTCCACAGGGCAGCATCTTGGTGCTAGGTCACCTCAAAATGCCACCTCCTCAGGCTCCGCGCTTCTTCTCTGGACTCCTTCCTGTCCTGTATTCTAGACATTTCCATCCCTTAATAAGATTGATCACGTCCCCTCTTTCAACCCAGTTCTACTGAGGGCCCTTGACCAACAATACTTCCCCAGGGTGGAAACAAGAACCCCCGGGGTGCTAATGGGGAGGGACTCAGGCACTGAGGGTCCTGGCCCAGGAGAGGAAGAAGCCAGTCAGAGCCTTACTGATGGCAGCTATGCCACTCCCAAGTGTGGCGTGGCCGGTTGGGGAGGAAGTCCGCTGTGCCCTGGTTTTTCACACGCTGGGGGAAGCGCAGCAGCACTCGGAGGTCATAGTCGGTGGCCTCAGGGGCATAGGCTGTGCTGTGGAGACAGGGAAGGGAACTGGAATGGTACTTACTGTGACACCAAGACAGCGTATGCTACATCAAGCCCTAGATCCAACCCTTACCTTAGCCACTGTCCTCTCAGCCCCCTCCTACAACAAAGATCCTGACATCTGACCCCTGCATGAGAGTGAGGCCTGGCCTCTTCTCTCCTCTCTGGCCTTCTGTGTGTGACTGGCGGCTGTTAATGGACTCAGACCACAATCTTGAGAACTACAAGCTTCCAGGCAACTCAGCTAGCGACAGTACCTGTCACAATCCCAGGAGAGGTTAGAGTCACATAAAAATCTTCGGAGAATAATTTAAAACAAATACTTCTGGGACTATGAAGACAGCCGAGCTGGTAGAGTGCTCGCCTTGAAAGCATTTAGAACAGAGTCCAATCTTCGGAACCCAGTCCAAACCCAGTTGTGGAGTTGTGTGATTCTAATGCCAGCACTAGGAAGGCAGAGAAAGGGGGCAGGGTGAATTCCTGGGGCTTGCTGGTCAACCAGCCTGGCCTGACTGATGACCTCTACACCAATGAGAGACCCTGTCTCAAAGGAGGGTCATCCTGGAAGATGCTTGCACATGAACACACACACACACACACACACACACACACACACACACACACACACACTCTAAATTAAATAAATAACAATAGATCCTAACAGCCGCAACCAGGAGCTTCTAAACTCATCTTCTTCTGGACAGAGCCTTAACTGGTCCCAAAGTGTGCCATGTGCTGCATATGCAAAACCCAGGCCTGAGCATCTTGGGCTAAGTCTTCATGTTCCTAGTCCATGTGCCCTTCTGTTCCACCACAGACTGAGTGCGGGCTCCAAAGAATGTTATCCCATGAGACTTCTCTTTTTCCCCTTCCTCTCATGTTGTTTACATGGTTGTAGCTCTAGAGTTCATAAGCTTTCTAGGCCCTATTCAAGTTCCTTCCTCCAGGAAGTCTGCCATGATTGCTGTACTTTGAAGCACCCTGGTTTGCCTGTGAGGTCTTGAAATACTACCTATGGCTCACCCTGTTGTCATATGCACCCTGGGCTGCTGCAGGTGTGATCAGATCACCTCTCCCTTGATGGCATGGCTTCAGGACCAGCAATGTACACTTTGCCTTCTGGAAGCCTGCTCTCCATTCATGTGTGACTTTAAATTCTCAGAAGAAGCAGGGGAGAAAGGGAAAAGAGGGAAAGCTTTTATGAGAGGACACACACACACACACACACACACACACACACACACACACACACACACCAGGAAGCCTGGCAGCCGGCTCTCCTCTTTGCAGCTGACCGCTGACAGCTGTCCTGGCTGGCCTCATTTGGGGCCGGGTTGTAAGGCCAGAGGCAAGAGGTGGCCCGTTGTGGGGATTAGCTCTCTCTGAGAATATGTCTGGACAGCAGGCGGCTCAGACTCCTGTCTGCCAGGATGTAAGGCCCTTGGCCCTGTCTGGGGGAGGTTTGGAATCTGTCTGTGTCTGGGTTGAAACAAAACATCCTCCTTGCCTGTTTGGTGAAATCCTGGCCTGCTGTTCTGCTAAGAACATCGTGGGAAACCAGCAGGATCTAGCTTCTAGGCCTAGCTTGGCCACAGGCTCATCATGGCAAGACTTGAAGCAAATCCCCTCCCTTCTCTGGGTTCAGCCTGCAGTGTGGGACCTGGACCAGGGCTCCAGCCCACACTTGAATTGATTGACGAGAATCCTCCCACTGCAGGGCCCCAGCTCTGCAGGCCTTTCTGAGTCTGTAATCCTGTATCCAGCCTTCCTGGAGGCCACATCCCTCCTTCTTTGACCTCACTCAGCCCCAGAGTTGTGCATCCCGGCTCTCATCTACTCCTGCTGCCTGTTCAGTTCTGTTATCAGAGCCTGGCATGAGGGGCCACTCACTCCAGCTTGGTGAAGAAGTCACCCAGGACAGAGGGCAGGTTGTCTTCTCCTCACCCAACTGGGAGCTCAGGCTTGGGCACTTGAGATGCTCCAAGAGGACATAGTGAGAATTTAGCTTTGACTAAAATGATTCAGACCCGTGCAGGCCACCATGGAGACTGAACCCTTCTCATGGGAGGAATGTCAGCAGAAATGACAAGGGACACAAGACAAGGTCTGAATGGTCAGGTCAACTGAGTGGCTGTCCATGGGTGCAATAGGTGCGTCTTGCCCATCTCGGATGATATAAAGAACTTTTACCAGAGTGTTAATCAACTGCTCTAACCATCACCCTGATTAGTGTTGTTTTTAAAAAAAATGGCTTTATGAAAGAAACAGTAAATTAAATTATGTGCTGATGAAAGTACTTTATCTTACTACAGAGAGATAAGAGCTCATGGTCAGCTACTCTGAGGGGCACAGGGCTAAAGGTCTAGAAATGAGTAAATGTTGACATTCCAAATAGTTTCCTAGAGAGTAAAAGGTAAGAGAGTTCACATGTTAACAACAACAAAAAAAGTTAGAGTGAAGAATTAAGGGGAAAATTATGCTTTTGGCATAGATGTCCAGAAGAGCAGTGGATCAATGTCCCTTTTAACCGGGTCTTTTAGCACATGGAGAGGTCCCAAAGCACAGAAGCTGAGCAGAATATGAACTGGTGATAAACCAGAAGTGCGCTCTGCAGCAGCAGGGTAATGGCCTCCTTGTCTCTGCAGAACAGAACAGTATGTAACTGAGGCCCCATTGTCACCCATGCCTGCCCATTCCCTGCTATGATCAGACGTGTTGCCTGGGCCAGACAAAGCCACAGCTACCCTCAGTGGACAGCTCTGTGCCTTCCAGGACTTCCCTGACACCCACACTGACCACTGGAAACACAGATAGGATCAATGTTAATTCTTCTCATTGTGCCTTAGCTTCCTAATGGGGCAGCTCATTCTGCCAGGGGTGGGTGTTAAGACTAATACCACAATGTAGGAAAGGGCCTTGCAGGGAAAGAATGTAGGTTGATGCGAAACCATCCCTTCCCCTTTTCTCACCCCTTGAGCCAGGCAAGATGGAGGGCAGGGCTCTGGGAGGCTCTGACTCCCATGGACTATCCCAAGGGCCTCTGCTTTGTGCTTCACCCCCAGCCCCTTACCTGGCCAGGCACTTCTCCTCTGCCGCACAGCGCAAGGAATACAGATGGGCTCTCTGCACATACGTGGATGCCTGGACGTAGTTGGGGTCCGGGACCAAGTCAGGGAGGCCTGGAGAGAGTGGGAGAGGAAGAGCACAGCACGGGGAGGGTCAGGCTGCTTACCGCTGGCTCCAAGGACCTCCTCCACCAAACTGTTGGCCATTCTCCATGGTCAGTGGGTCCTGGGTTCAAGGAGGTCAGCGGCAGTTAACCGCTGGGAGCCATTGAGACACCCTGGAAGATTTGGAATGAGAACAAGATCCAGGAGCTGGAGGGGAAAAAGTGTCTGGAAGGTGGAATGGCATGCCATGAGTAAAGGATTAGAAACAGGACCAAGGAGACCAAGTGGTTTCCTGACAGCCCTCCCTCTGTCCTCACCCCATAGGTCTTTCTGCACTAGCCAAGACACTCCTCTTACCTCTATAGCCAGCCTTCTTCAAGGACCACCAGGACAGCCTGGGCTTATGGCCCAGGGTGGGCCCCAGGAGGTTCATGGGCAGAGCTAGCCGGCTGGTAATTGGTGGGGAGGGGTGGACAGGAAAAACACATTTTTTCTTGAGCCAGCAGAATTCTCACCCTGGTGCCAGCTGAGCTGGTCAGGGTATCTTCTTGGCACCTGCTGACACTTCTGGCTGTCAGACTCCAGACAAGCCCACGACTATCTCCTGTGGGCAACCTCTGGTGTCCAACATAAGGGATGGCCTGGCTGCCCCCCCCCCTCCCCGCAGGGTCCAGGGGAAGTCTAAAGATCACTTGTTCTGTAGGCTACACCAGGGTCAGGGAACCCACCCCTTCTCTTTCCACCAGTAAGTGCCCAAGTAAGTTACCAGAAATAGGCAGAAACCACAGGTAGGTATCAGCCTGTCTCATCATGGAGTAAAGACAGGATGATCTTGATGTTGGGAGTGAGGGCATAGGTGGAGGGGGGTCTGGTGGTGGAGGTTGATCCCTGAGGCACAGCTAGTTTACAGGGAAATGCCTGGCTTCTAAGTTCTCTCCTCTCTCGGGCCTTGGAGATTCCATCTGGTAAATGATAAAAAGAGACTGTAAATTCCTCCCAACATCTTAGATTCTGCTCTCAGGGGAGTGGGTAAGGGTAAAGGCAGGCAAGGTGAGGTGCTTCAGTCATGGAAAGGGCTTCTAGGCCCCTTGTCTGCCAATCCCTCCCATCAGCTTAAAGGTCCTGACACTAAGGCAGACAAAGGGAAGTCTGGCTTCACAGCCTTTGACAGAGGTATGTGCCTGCATACACTTCCCCTCACCCCTGCCTCCATCTCACAGACTCTCTCTCTCTCACACACACACACACACTTCCATTTTCTCTCTCTCACACACCCCCACACATACACCTCTTCCCCCCCCCCCCCCCCCCATCCTGGACCTGTTCTCCCTGGGGCCTGGGCCTCAGGGGCAGCCTGAACCGGGCAGCCAGGGTGATCTCACCTACTTGGAATGGAGAAGAAGCTTAGAGTACAGGGTGGGTGAGGATGAGGTGGCTCCTGGCAAATGGGGGACTTCTTGGCCAGCCTAGGCTCTCTGACATGAGCCCCCTGGAATGTTTGCAGTAATTTCCCAAGGGACCCTCAGGACCTCAAACCAGCTGGGAGATGGTTCTCACTCACTGGTTCCCAGAAGTTTCTGGAAGAGGGGTAAGGAAGGGAGGAGGGGTCCCTTTTCCCCCCACCCTCTAGCAACTCAGCAATAGGTGGGTGTGGCAGCTGGGTTTAAGCCTCATGGGTCTAACATTCAGCACCAGACAGTCTGCCGCTCCCACTCCAGGCCCTGTTTCAATAAATACTACACAGATGGCTCCACAGAGGGTTCCTGGCCTTACCCTTCCTCTCTAGGCTGTTTCATGAGCTGGCTGTGCATTTCTGGAGAGTTAGAAGAGCCAGAGTCTAAGGCTAGGGCCCCTTGGGGCCAGTTACATTGCTCTTGTTCCCTGGTGGAGCTTGACCCTGTCTACAGACTGAACTCAGTGACCACACAGGAAGCCCTGGCTGAGGCTATACAGTGAGCATGGGTCCTGGTCACACTTTGACTTGACCATGGTCACTCACTGAGTCCTGATCCTGGTCACATTGACCCTCTGATCATATTCTCTCACTGAGCTTTGACTCTCATCATACACTGAGCCCTGATCCTGGTCACACTGAAGCCTGGTCTTTCAACAACTCAGAATCTTAGTAGTTCTTAGTTTCTTTCTCTACACTGTAAAGTAAAGCAATGTACTAAGGGAAAAGACCCTTCACAAGGAATTGTTTTAACATCAGGTAACCTCTCTGATTCTAATGGAGGAGTAGCTTTGGTGTAAGTCCAGGAGCTTCTAGGAGTAGGAGGGACCCTGGAGAGACCAGGGATGGGCTGCTGGCCAGTCTGATATTGATCCATGGCTCTTGCTGCAGGAAGCCTTCCCTGATAAGCACAGGCATCCTGGATGCACATTACTCCTACCCACTAGGATTCTGCAGTTGGATTTCCTCATATTCATCTGTGGGTTCCTTCTGTTCAGGTGGGGACCTCTCTGAGGGCAGGACCTGCATTCTGCTCATCATTAGCAGACTGTCCACATCCATAAGTGTGTACCTGTCTCTTTAAGACCACAGGGCATACTATAGCTTTGTCAGTGTGAGGGAGCCATCTAGAGAGGACAATGAATGTGTTTATATTCACACAGTGAATCAGGGCAGTCTCAGGAGATCCCAAGGGTAGACTCTCTCCTGTCATTCTTTTTATAAAAATAAACCTTTGGGCTGCAGAGACGGCTCAGCAGTGCAGACCACTTGTTGCTCTTGCAGAGTGCCTAAGTTCCATTCCCAGCACCCACATGGTGACCCACAACCATCTGTAACTCCAGTTCTAGGAGTCTGGCATCTTTTTGCCTCTGTAGGCACTAGGAATGTACTTGGTACACATACATACATGCAGGCAAAGTGCTCATATGAACCAAATGCATAAATAAAAAAATGAACTTATTTTTGAAGTATGCTCTACACACAAATACACAGATGTTTGTCGCAGTTTAGCAAGGTTCTGACAAATGTATACTGTCATTAGCTACCACCACCACGACAGAGCTGGAGAAATGTTCCCAACCCCTGCACATACTGACAGGGTTTTGAATCAGTGTAGATTCGTTTTGTCTTTTTTAGTAGTTACATGAAATCACTCCTGTCATGATTTTAGCATTGTCTTTGATTCTGACCCCTAGCAGAGTACTTGTGACTCACCAAAGTCCTCCCACCCTAGCTGTGCCCCCATCCCAATCATGCCCTTGCTGACCTGGAAGTTCAGGCCTGCACTCCCTGGGACCTCAGCAGGAGGTCCTCAGGCTGAGGTGGTAGTCCAGGCCTGAACTTCCAGGTCAGCAAGGGCATGATTGGGATGGGGGCAGATCACATGACGACTGAAGGGAGATGAGGGAAGCCTTGCATGGAGGTTGGCAGGTACAAGGCTGGGGTGTCTGGTCTGCTGTGTTGGCTTGTAGCACACAGGCAGGGTGGTCAATGTGAAATGAGGTCCAGATGTAATCAATGTGGTCACCCCTGTTCCAAGATGGGTCAAATTTAGGGGCACCATCAGTCATGAGGTATAGTTCTGAGGTGGGATGGAGGTTGGGATGTATTTTCCAATAAACATGGAGTCTGTCACTCAGCCCTCAGGCCTGGACCTGGAGACTAAAAACATGGCTTCTGGTGAGTTCTTTTCTGTGAGACTGTCATGTTTTTATGACTATAAAGAATAGGATAAGGGGCTGGAGAGATGGCTCAGCGGTTAAGAGCACTGGCTGCTCTTCCAGAGGTCATGAGTTCAATTCCCAGCAACCACATGGTGGCTCACAACCATCCATAATGAAATCTGGTGCCCTCTTCTGGCCTGCAGATATCCCTGCAGAAAGAACACTGTATACATAATAAATAAATCTTAAAAAAAAAAAAAAAAAGAATAGGATAAATTTCACATCTGATTAGTTCAGAGAAAACTGGTCTGTGTACAACATCTCTCATCTTCCCTTCAGCCCTCACCTCCAGTTCCATTAGGTGACTGTGGATCTATACAGACTCAGTAGTTCATGTCAGATGGGTTTATGTTTTAAAAAGAAATTTGAGCGGGGAGCAGGAGTTCACACCTTTAATCCTAGGACTTGGGAGGCAGAGGCAGGCTGATTTCTGAGTTTGAGGCCAGCCTGGTAAACAAATCGAGTTCCAGGACAGTCAGGGCTACAAAAAAACCCCATTTCAAAATAAAAGAAGAAACAAATGAACAAACAAACAAACAACCCATAAATGAGGAGACTGGGATTGTAGGGATGGTTCGGTGGTTGAATACTTGTTACTCTTACAGAGGACCCAGGTTCACTTCCCATTGCCCACATGGCAGCTCAAAACCATCTGTATGTAACTCCAGAGCCAAGGAATCTGATGCCCTCTTCTGATATCTTTGGGAATCAGGCACAAATATTGTACACATATACACATGTAGACAAAACATTCATATACATAAAACCATAAATGACAGTCTTACAGGACCTGACTGTCTTTTTTTTCTATCTCTGCAAACCCCAGGACCTTTTGCATGGCTTGGTGCTGCTAAAAGGGGGTCTGTAGAGTGCCCCCCAGCATCCCATCTGACCAATTTCCTGGGAGGGAGTGGTCTCTGAGCCCTGTTCCACACATATGACACAGTGGATGAGCTGACATACTCTGCCGGGCTTGCTGAGCATACATAACCAGCTCTCCTTTGAACCTACAGGGTACCTGCAGCCCTGCTGAGCTTCCTCTATCTCAGGGTCACAGGTAGGAGTGGGTTAGAGCCCGAAGACTGTGTGGACACCTTTACTCTGCTGGCCCCTCTGAGGGTGGCTGGGCCCTATTACTGCGGTGCCTGGGCTCTGCCCCTCCTATCGTAGAATTGTATGTGGTCCTCTCTGGGCTCTCTGCTCCATGTGTCTGCTCTCGTCCCCTCATACCCAGGGCCTGGAGCCCTGTGCCAGGCCTCTGTGTTCATTCTTCTCTAGGAAGGCTGTGCTGCCCACAGCCTGGGCTAATATACTGGGAACACTGAGTCAGGGCACAGCAAAGAGCCTTGGGATGACCGAAGCCCAGGGCCCAGCTGTGTGAGTGAACCAGGACCCAAGTCATTATGCAGGCAGGCAAAGAGCTTTATGTCATGGTGGGCCCCTGGACCAAGGTAGTGAAGAACCAACCCAGGGAAAGGCCAACACCGCATTTCATCTCTGTCCCCAGACAGTCCTCTGTGGCAGTCAGGGCATGCAAGGACCGGCCACAATGATTGCCTGATCTGCTCTCCTAGGCTAGGTCTCATACTGCTGGACCACTCCCATGATGGCCTTTAAGGACTTGAGGACAATGACTATGAGCATCTTCCTGGGCACAGTCCAAGTGGGGTCTTCTGGTGGGCAAGACCCCTGAGGTTAATCCACCACTGTGTTGATCTTCCCAGTGTTCCAACCCATTCCACTATCTGAGGTTCAGTTTCCCTGTCCAAAAGATGCAGGAAAGACTGAACTAACTGTCTCTTAAGCGCAGGTTGGATGAATCTATAAACACTTGGAGATAAAAATACTTTTTCAGAGCTGTTCAGTCCCTTCTCCAGCCTTGGGCAAGAGCCTGAGACCTCTCACGACCTCAGCAGCCCACGCTTCAGCAGTCAGGAAATTGTCCCACTGGCTGACCCAGATCCTTCCTGCCTCATTAGAAATCTGTTCCCTCCTGCCCAGCATGTGTGTTCGCACATGCCTACACCTTACCTATTTTCTTCGCTTTGGAGGTTCTGTGGGTTTCACAGCCCCTTCTGGCATTTGTCTTCCCTAAGCCCCTGCTGCTGGGGCTCTCAGAGGATGGGAAGTGGAATCCAACACAACCCTAATCTCTTGAGCCCAGGACTGGAGGATAAACATAGTCCAGCAGAAACCCATCAGTCGGTTGTGAAATATGTGCTGAGCGGGATGTTCTGGCAAGTGAACACATCCAGACTCCATAGGAGCCCCTAGGTAGGGAAACCAGAAAGCTCTGCCCGGCTCAGACTTTGAATACAGATGAGCGAGAACAGGGTAGAACTGGCAGCTCCCGAACCCGGGAAATTATTAGCTCATAATTGGAACATTAAGTTGTCAGCACTTGCCTAGAGGTGTGCCACCTGTTCGTGCTCACTGGCAGGCAGGGTAGCCACAGAAGCCACTCAGCCCCATGGTTAAGGGGCAATTACAGACTGGGAAAAGGGGCTATTATGGCTACAGAGCCAGGTCTAGAACCTTCAGTGGCTCCCAACTGCCTAAAGAGCAGAGCCTAGACATTTCAGGATGGCAACAAAGGCCTTCTGTGGTCTGTCCTTAACCTGCTACTCTAAAGTGTAAGCATCAGTAAGCAGCTCCTTAGTGCAGCAGCTTGACCTCTCGACCTCTGAGCTCACAGCGCCTTTCTGTGCACGCATGCCTCTCCTATTCTCATGGTTGAGTCTGCCCACACTGGGTCAACATCATCATGAGGCCCAGAACACACCTGTCGAGCCCGACTTCCTCTCCCAGCACCCGGCTTCCTTCTTCTTACATCTTACAGCACTCACATCTCTACCTAACTTCCCAGCTCCACACTCCCAGTACAGCTGTTAGGTTCCTGCAGTGGCTTCCTAGTAGTACACAAAGTGCAAAGACCAAAGACTGCACGGTGGTCCCCGAAATTCTCTGTAGTCTGAGCTCGGTTAATCTTTCTGCCCAATCTCATCTCTGTTTCCACTTGACTCGACCTAAGCACACTGGAGCACACTTGGGAATTCCCATCTTGGGCCTTTGCACTGCCTCCCCCCCCCCCCCCCCCCCCCCCCGCCTTTGGTAATGCCCTTCCTCCAGCTCCAAGTCTTGATTCAGATGTCACTTTCTTGAGGCCTGCAGGGGGTCACCTCTCGTGACCTCCTTAGATACCTCTATTTTATCCACAGCACTACCTACCACTTTACCTATGAATTATGTATGTCAATGACAACGCAAGGTCCCCACAGGCAAACATTTGATGCTTCTTTTCACTTGTACCCAGCTGAAAGTGTTTAGCACACAGTAAGATGCTAAAATATACCCTTAATGTGTCTACACTTTCTCAAGAGATGCTATCTACAATCCTCAACTGGACGGGAGCTCCTGAGAGCAGTCAGGTTTGTGGGCGTGGTCATCTTTGCCTGCATGGAGCTCCAGCCTGGGTATCCCATATGTACAGTAGGAAGCCAGAAGCTGGATACTTACACCAGGTGTCTGGTTTCTTACTGGTTGGCTGAGAGTTAGAGAGGGCAGGGATGAGTCTAGGGCACTGTCCACCCACCTGCCCAGGAGCTCAGAGGCCAGCATCTGAAGATGCTCAGTGAACAAGTGTGGGAATTCCTGCACCCACAAAGACTCTGGGATCACCTGCCCATGTAGGTCTCTCTTCATTATCAAGCAAAGCTGGTGTTAGCCCCCCCAAACTCCTTTACTTTGGGCTTGGGAAACCCATGGTTCCAGTTGGCCTCTGAGCAAGAGAAAGGGTAGGCTGTTTTCAAAGGTTTGACATTTTTGATAGCACTGGCTTCTATGTGTTCTCTTTTCTTTCTGGCATTCTGACTCCCTCCCCATGTCCTGGAAAACAGTTAGATGCCTGGTTTCTGGGGCTTACCACAAGTGGGAGGGGCAAGGGACTCAGGCCCAGCCCTTACTCTGTAATCCTGAACACCCCCCACACCCGCAAAAGGCCCCTGGGTTCAGCTGCAGTGGGGAGGAGGCGGCTTAGGTCAGGCCATGGGTGGGAACAAGGCTCAGCCTCTCCTTCCTGTCCCTTGCCCCCACTGCTGCTCCACAGGAATGCTGGGCACAGCGATTGGAAGCAGGTGTGGGCTGCCCAGCCAGCCTCCTGTTCCTTTCCTCTTCTGCTTGTTCTAGCCACTGCCTGGGGAGTTTTCCACGTGTTCTTGGCTTGGACAGGAAGTGGGGTGGACTCCAGCAGGGTGTTCCTGGGGAGAGGTGCCCTCCTGAGTCCGGAAGACTACAAAGTACCCCCAGGGGCATCAAGAGAAAGGAAAGGGGGGGCATATAACTCTCTATCGAAACCCAGCAGTAGCCTGCTGCCAGCAAAGGCACTAATAACCTTCCCTACTCCCACTTCTAGCTCTGCTACCAAGCCCAACAACTGGGGGGAGCAGGACAGTGTCTGTAACCTCAAGGCAAAACCAAAACAGGATGTACACCTTTAATTCCAGCACTTGGGAGGCAGAGGCAGGCAGATCTCTGCGAGTTCGAGGACAGCTTGGTCTACAAAGTGAGTCCAGGACAGCCAGGGCTACACAGAGAAACCCTGTCTCAAAACAAAACAAAACACCCAAACAAACAAAACCACCACAACAAGGTTCAGACAAAAGAGTCTCTGAACACTGAGTCTGGTATCACTTTAAAACACTTCCCTGGCCGGGCAGTGGTGGCGCACGCCTTTAATCCCAGCACTTGGGAGGCAGAGGCAGGCGGATCTCTGTGAGTTCAAGGCCAGCCTGGTCTACAAAGCGAGTTCAGGACAGCCAGAGCTGTTAAACAGAGAAACCCTGTCTCGAAAAACCAAAAAAATAAAAAATAAAAAAAATAAAAAAAATAAAAAAATAAATAAAACACTTCCCTAAGGGCACAGCAGGGTGAGGATGGGGCAGAGAGGGCGTAGTCACCTTCCCTAGGTCCAGCCAAGCTGACTGCTCCTAACTCTGTGGCCTTGGCTTCTCAGAAGCTCAGTTTCTTCCTGTATAAAGTAGGTGACGATGCTGTCCTATGCTGTAACCATACCTAAGGTTATTTGGTGGCTCCAATGAGAAAGTGGTTGGCAGAGCATGGCAGCTACCATCAGACAGATGCCTGCTTAAACAAGGGAGGGCTCTGCAGGGAAGTCCAGGCTCTGGGAAGGGGAGGGGAGGCCATATGAGAGGAGGCTAGTGAGCCAGGAGACAAGACGTCTGCCTGGGAGGAAACTGCCAACCATGCTTGTTCCCTCAGATGCCCACAGCCCTCTCTTGCTGTCACTCACCTGTGTGACCCTCTACAACCTTCTCAGCCTGGAGACCCCATTGCTCACGGAAGGAGCAAATGAGACTTCAGGAAAGGAAGAGGGACACTGGGCTATGATTCTGACGCCAGGAATGTCATTGAACCCCTCTGGGCCTCAGTTTTCTCGCTTGTAGAAGCGCCTATCTTATATAGAAGTTATAAGGATGAAGTGACTTTAACTGTGACACTCTAAGAGTGTTAGGGACTTGGTAAGTGCTGTGATGACAGGGCTGTAATCTGTCATTACCATCTTACTCTGTCACAACCAGTACCTAAATAGCCATTGAGTTACTGAATACATGGACAAATGAATGAGTGAATAAATGAAGTGTGTATGATATGCAATAAACATAAAAAATTAAAAATGGATAGCTGTAAACACGGGATAAATTCATATAGACACAAGTCCCGGATTCACTATCAAAAGTGTAACTAGACTTAGCTTCTTGTGGATTCTTCTTTCTTCCATCCTTCTCCACCCATTTTCTTCCACCCTTTCAACCCCCTAACACTAGAGAGAAAAAAAGGATAGAGAGAATAGGAAAGAGATCCCTGAACAATGTCAGGGGTTGGAAAGTGAGCGACATTATCATTAGACTACTTCCTGCTGATTAGGAGTATCAAGTTCCTTGGAGCTGGTTTGATCTTTGCTGCCAGAATATCTAATTTCTTCTTCCTGTTCTTCTTTGCACATGACAACTTAACAAACCTCAACCAATAACCCACCAACCCCAACTATTGAGGTTCTAACATTTATATATCCTCTGAAAAATTCCCAGAATTCCAAATGTCACAAAATCACAGACACTATCTGCATCTGGCAAAACCACACCTCTGCAAGAGCACAAGGCAAATCATAGTCAGTGGCTGCAAAGCAGCTCCATATCCCCATACCTGGGATTAAAATAAAAATGTATTCTTGGACTGGAGAGATGCTCAGAGGTTAAGAGCACTGACTGCTCTTCCAGAGGTCCTAAGTTCAATTCCCAGCAACCACATGGTGGCTCATAACCATCTGTAATGAGATCTGGTGCCCTCTTCTGGCCTGCGGGCATAACTGCAGACAGATCATTGTATAAATAATAAATCTTTTTTTAAAATGTGTTCTTATCATATTTCTGTGTTTTTTTCAAAGAAACAAAAATTCCAGAATTCTCACTACACAAAAGTCAGCTAGTAGACTCTTTTTTTTTTTTGTTTTGTTTTTTTTTCGAGACAGGGTTTCTCTGTATAACAGCTCTGGCTGTCCTAGACTCACTTTGTAGACCAGGCTGGCCTCGAACTCACAGAGATCCACCTACCTCTGCCTCCCAAGTGCTGGGATTAAAGGCGTGCGCCACCAACGCCCGGCTATAGTAGACTCTTTATCCTATCTATTGAATGGAACAATTAACAGTATCTGGGTGAGACTTGAGGGTTAAAAAACACATCGAGTGGGGAGCCTCTTGGAGCCTAACTCTCAGCTGTGAATGCAGAGGAAGGCTGTGGCCCACAGAGGCCCAGCTAGCGGCAGGGGTTGGGGGGGGGGGGTATGTTCTCTCTCCTTGTACAAAGCTGGCGTGTGGTGTCAGTGAGCCATCTTACTCGGCTCCCTCTTCTCATCTTCCTAGGGCCTGTGACCTGTGTCACTAAGGGCTTGTGGGAACAAATGTAACCATGACATTTCTTATGTGGGACACGAGGCACAGAAGGCACACACAGTTCGGCAAGGTGCTACTCCATCCTGCCTTAGAGCTCCAGTTCTGGAAGCTTGCTGGGCGGAGGCTCTGCCTCTCTGTGTATGTACTCAAAACACTGTGGAGCAGAGCAGAGGACCTGGACGGGAAGGCAGGCTGGGGAAACAGGGAATCGGGCTCAGAGGAGTGAGGGGCCAAGCCAGTGGGGGTGAGGGCAGGAAACCAGGGCTACTTCCAGAGACTGGGGGTCTCTGCAGTGTGGGAGGCTGGTTAAAGAGGGTACTACCCTGGAAACACCCTTAGATATTAGGGGAGCATGTGGTCCCAGGAGCAGCACAATGGTGGCTGTGGATGCCTAAAAAGGAGGAGGGAAAGAAGGAAAAGGAAAGGAAGTACCTTAGATTCTGAGGTGCCAAGCAGAAGTATCAGGACCCACTTGGCCTCATCAAGACAGGGACGGATGACACATGCCAGCAAGGCTGACAAAGCCATCAGGAAAGCCCTGATACACAGCCATCTTTGTGGCCTGTTCCAAATTCAGTGGATATGTCTTTCACAGATTGTCTGGGCTCATGAGGTAGGTCAAGGTGGAGGAGGGAGGCCCTAGGAAGGAGAGCTAAGTCCTGGGGCTGGAGGAATCTTAGCATTGAGACCATCAGCTCAAAAGCTATCAGGCTGTGGTAAAGCAGGAGCTGGAGCAAAGATGCTGGGGGAGGAGGGTCTGGAAGCAGCCTCAAGGAGAGGTGACATGGAGGTTGGCACAGGGCAGGGGACCTAGGAGCCCTGGGAGGCAGCCAGGCACTCTCCAGGCCTCTCTGAGTGAATGAGCTGTGAGAGATGAATGAGAGATGTGAACTTCTTTGGGCCTCTGTAAACCCTCCTTCACCTTTGTGGCCTGTTCCAGAGTTAGAGACAACAATACTTCAAAAGCCGGAGGGCAGCCCAGTACCCAACATTAGAAGAAAGAGGAGAAGGCTGCTAAGGCAGGAACTGAGCTCAGGACAGACACTTGGAAGCCACACACACACAAGGGGGGACGTGGGCGGTGCTCACATGTGTTTGGTGTTGTAAGGACAAATGCACGCCCACACACAAGCACAAGCTGCCAACGCTGGGACTCAGACCCCTGGGTATGTGGCCAGGAGGGATGAAGTCAGCCTCTGAGAATCCGCCCTGGGCTCCCACACCAGGCCTGGGGGGCTGATCTCAAGTACAAGGCTCCGACTTCACTGGGCTGGGATTTTCCATGGTGCTAGCCTAACACGGTGGGGAGGGAAGAGCCAATAGTAGGGAGTCTAATGTCCCTTGTCTGTTTCTTTGGGGGCCCTAAACTAGAATGTACCCCAATTCCATCCTCATCCCCTATTTTCTCCATGATTGGGAGGAGGGAACTTAGATGATGCTGGTCTTTGTCCCCTGCATAATGTGTGACCACCTCCTTCTCTCAGAAGTCCTCTCAGCCTCTGGAGTGGAGGAACTCAGTGTTGCATTACAAATTTTTCCCTTCCCCAATCTGATCACTCCCAACTCCTACGATTTGTTTGTTTGTTTTGTTTTTTATTTCTGAAATAGAGTTTCTCTGTGCAATAGCCCTGGTTAGCCTGGAATTCGCTCTGTAGACCAGGCTGGCCTCAAACTCACAGAGATTCACCTGCCTCTGCCTCTTGAGTGCTGGGATTAAAGGCATGGCTGCCACCACCTGGCCCAGGTCCTTTGATATTTGAAGTGGAATTCAGAAACCCACTCAGGGCTGAATTATGGATATAACAGAGTGGGTGCTCCCCCAAGCTGAGGGAGACTCTTCTCTGTACCTCCCACAGCCCCTGTTCCCAATACTGACCTATTCACAGCACCAAAGTGTGTTTTCTGCTGTGCTTCTCTCAGGGCAGAACCTGAATTTGATGCCTACCAACCTGTCTACTTGGGTACTAAGAATACTGCCATCAGGGAGAAGCACATTTGATCCAAAATGAACTGTGGGGCTTAGGGTCAGTAGCCAGAGCCTGCTGAGCATCAAGCATCCACTCCAGACATGGGCCTTGTCCTATTCTATTTTCCTCTGAACGAAATGACTTCCTTGAAAATTCACAGGCCACAGAGGGGCCCTAGAAAACCCACTGGCTCAGGGCCCAGATGTGTAGTCCCTCGCCTGCCTCTGCCAACCTTGTGGCGTTTGAGGCCTTGGTTTTTTCCCTCAGCCCAGGGGTGGGGCCCTGCTAGCTGAGCTTCGCTGAGCTGAGGTCTTGCATTCTAAGAAAAGCAGCCACAGAAGTCAAGCACTTTAGGTAAAACACCCTCCCCTCCAAGGGGCTCCCAGGTCAAGTCACAAAGGTTTGTTAGCCTGCTGCAGGTGGTGGTGGGGGTCAAGCTGGTGACAGGGCTCGATGGAGGTGGTTGGCATTGCATCATAGAAGTGCCCCCCATTTTCTGATTCACCCCCAGCTCCTGTGGTTTTCAAAGTGGGATTCAGAATTAGACTCAAGGCTGTGCAGTGGTTATGACACAGTAGATGTTCCCCTGCTCTCCAGACTCTCCTTCCCCTTGCCTGCAGCTCCAGGAGCCCAGAGCAGCAACCCTTCAGTTAGACCATATTGGTTGGAGACAGCATTATCTAGTGCTGACAGAGGCTGGGGAGCCAAGGCTGGGCTGGGCACCCTAGGGTCACAAAAGCTCATCTTCACCTGATAGCCCTGGTATAGCAACCCTGGTGTGGAGAAGAGAATTGTGAGCCAAGGGCACTGCCCCAGGGTGGAATACTGTGTGTACATTGAGAACTCAGTGGAAACTGACCAGAGAGCAGACAGCCCTGTATGAGAGCATCAGCAAGGGGATACTAGGACAGCCTAGGATGGGCTGATGGCCATCCAGCACTGGCCAGACGCAACAGTTGGCCCCGATCACAGTAACAGCACATGTGGAAGCTGCCCATCTGGCAAAGGAAGACTGCTCCACCCTGACCTTTGTGTGCAGATGACCTGGCCTTCCCAAGAATAGGTCGCATCTTCATCCCAGGGGAAAGCCAGAAGGTGGCCTGTCTCCAGACATTTCCTGGGACTCTCCCTCAGAGCCAAAATGAAAGTGAGGCAGTGGAGCATTGGCCTGGATTATGTTCTATGGAACACCATAAAGCACAGTACCCAAGATAAGTAATATTTAATATGATATTTTAAAAAGCAAAATCAATACAAAAAAATCTGCAATGAACAAATATCCCGCTTCAAATAAAGGACCCATATTGTTTTTTCAGTTTTTCCATATCCTGAGGCAAAACAAAACCATTTTGTCTCAGGTTATGGAAACATTACTGAGTCTATTTAAAATTTGGACATATTTGTTAATAACAGATTTTTAATGCACTGAAATATTACTCAGGTTTTAAGTGCTCAGTTGAATTTTATGCTTTGGCCAATGGGCTCTGGCATCCCAGCCTTGTGGGCTCCCCTCAGGGGTGTGCAAATTATGTCTGTTCAAGTGCTGCTTTCTGACCTCCTACTTACCTCCCCAAGGGCTAGCTAGCTCACAGAGGTCCAGGCATGGGGAAACTGCTATACCTTCAGAAGCATCATTAAGGCCTCTTGACCCTGAAGGTTCAAGATTCCCATGATCCTTGCCCCACTCATCATATGCATGAGTTATACAGTAATTTCTAAGAGTTTTAAGAGATTCCCTGACTAGAAGAGGGAGAAGCAAGGAGAAGGGCTTTCTCTACTTGTCCCTAGATGACCCTAGACACATCTGTAAAGTACTTCTTAAAGCCTAGCTAGTCCTTCCACGATTACCCCAAAGCCAGAGTCAGAACACAGGCCTGCCAGGTAGGCCTTTGACCCTGATGAATAATGGGTAGATTCAGGGCAGGCTAGGAGGAGAGGCACACGGGGGCTGTTGGCTACACAGGCCTTGCTCAGCCACTACGAGGTGGAGGCCGCCTTTGGCCCCTGAGGCTGCATTCATCAGTGACCAGAATGTTGAGCCAAGGCACTCGCTGGGCTCCCTCCGTAGACAGTACTCACCGCGACCATTCTGGTTGGGTCGGTACACACTACCCACGCTGAGACGGCCCTGCTGGGCGCCGTTCCGCTCCCCACCCGGCGAGGGCGCATCAGAGCTGCGCACGGGCAGGTAAGGCGGCTCCAGAACGCGGAATGGGGGCTGTGGCTCCACTGCACGGGGAGGGACGTAGGCCTCGGGCGGTACATTGGCTGCATAGGGCGGGTACCAGCCGAGGCGGGGATCACCAGCGCCAGCGTAGGTGCCACCGGCCCCAGCGGGGGCCTGCGCCACTTCGGTGCTGGGATCAGGGTAGGCCTGTTCGAAGCCCTGAGTGCCTTCATTGTACAGGCTGTGGGAGTAGCGACGGTCAAGGCCGTCGGAGGGCTGGGACTGCGGCTGGGGCTGGGGCTGGGGCTGGGGCTGCGGCGCATACGGCCTCTCCAGGGCTGGGTAGAAGCCCTGGGCCGGGTACTCGGGCTGCTCCTCGCCGCCACCGCCGTACTCCTCGTAGCGCGCCCGGGGCTGGAAAGGATAGATGACCCCAGCCGAGGCTACAGCCGCCGCCCCCGCGCCCATGCCGCCCCCCCGCGCCGCGGTAGTACACGTAGCCCTGGTCATAGGTCCGCGACGCGGGGTCGTAGTTCTCATATTGGCTCACGAAGGGAGCCTGCGGGTAGGGGAACTGCTGTGGGTAGGAGGATGGCTGGCGGTAGGTAGTTGCGAAGGCCGAGGCCGAGGCCGAGACCGAGGAGGAGGCGGAGCCCCCGTGCCGTTGCTGGGAGATGGAGGTGCGGGCCCGAGCCATGCCGGTACTGTCCCCGACGGCCACCTCTCTCCAGTTGTCCGGCACCTGGCCGAAGCCGAATGGGTGCCGCGTTTGGCCGCGCACAGTGTCCGAACCCACGCGCCCAGGCAAGGGCAGGGATGGCGCCTGCCGACGCCGGGGTCCCCCCTGGCTGCGCCGCTGCGACGTTTGGGGTGCGCCAGCCAGCAGCACCCTGGAGCTACTCTCCCCTCGTTGGGGCCCCGCGGGCACGTACTCAGAGCCCGAGTTTAGCAGGCTGTACACCTGCCCGTTGTTCTCCCACTGGATCAGCTGCCGCCAGCGTCCCGGGTCCGAGCCCTGTCCTGGCTGCGCCTGCTGCCCGTGCACCAGGACGCACAGGCAGGCACCCCACACCAGGGTCCCCAGCTGGCTGCCGGCTCCGACCAGAGCCATAGTGGCCCTTCTGCAGAGGCCGGGTGGGGAGAGAGGCTCTCAGGAGTGGGCCCCGGTGCGTGCTTCTCTTTCCACGGCCTCGAGGACAGGACGGCTCCTCGCCTGCCCAGGCTCTAGCTTTGTCCATCCTGGCCTTGTCCCGAGCGGGACGGCTCCTCCGATGACAGCATTTCGAGGCCAAGGGGTCAGGGCAGGGCAGGGGCGGTGCCCAGGGCTGCACGAGGCTTTCCGCAGGGCACGGGACGGGCAGGACCTCCTGGGGCCCTTACATGGCCAGCCCCACACTAGCTGGCTGTTCGTTAGGCAGGCGCTTTCCCACTCTGAATGAATAAGCAACAGGCTGGAAGTGTCTGGAGGTTTCAGAAACCTGGTCCGCCTGCTGGGGCCTCCTCCGCCGGGCCCTATGGCCCGCCGGGTTTCAGCTATGTGGCCTGTCCCACAGAGCAGTGCTCCCTCAGTCCTGTAGCTTCCAGCCAAGCCACAGACCTGCCTACAAGGAAGGGAATGAGGCAGGGAGTAGGAGGGGGCCCCTGGGGACTCAGGCCTGGTAAGTGGGGTTTCTGGCAAGCACAGTAAGATTAAGATGTGGTCACTACCCTGCTGGTTCCACTCAGTTCTGGATGCAGTTTTCCTGAATTCCTCTTTTCTCATTGGCCTCACTTCTTCCAAGGGTTCTTTGGGCTGCCTTCTCCCTTCTCCAAAGCTAAGAGACATCTTTGTTGTGAGCCTCCCTGAGGAGATACCTGCCTCTAGTTGGGGCCACCCTGTAATTCTGGATCCTGAGGACACTTGGCTCTTGGTCCTGAGTACAAATACCCTTGACCTCTAGCTCTGCCACCAGGTCTCAGTTTACAGAGATAGAGACTAGAGTGTGTGTGTCTCTGGGCTGAGCAGACTTGGGAACTCACCATACATACTGGCTTCACACATCCCCAGTGGTTTCTGTCCTTTGTTCTATGAGTTGATAACCAGAAATAATTTGAGTATACACATAGATAAGATGAATCCAGCAGCTGGCTGCCTTGGGTATGGGATAGGGTCATTGTGAGGCAGGGAAACCTTTAGCATAAAACAGCAGAGAGGAAAGACTTGGGAGAATCTTGTTTTGGGAATCTTATGTAAGTTCCTTTCCAACTCTAGTGGACACATTTGATCAATGAAAGATTATTCTGCATAGCTCCATTTGTTCTGGCTGATTCTCTGTTCCCTCTGGGTATGGCAAGGATAATAAGAAAGGTCCCAGAAGTTTCAACTTACTTGGTACTCAAGAAAGTTTTAACATTTACTTGGTACCCAAAAAGTTACACTCTACAGGCTTCCCCTAGGCTGTCTTATCCAGCTGTGGTCTTGAGAGCTGGAGGGCAAAAATTGCCCCCTGAGACTTATAAACAATATAGGAAGGACTTGTCCTCATTGCCTGATGATTCTGTTTCAGAAACTCCTGGAACCCATCCATCTAAGGAGGAAACAGCCAGAATGATGCTCTTTGGGAAGAAGGACCCCTCTGGCCTCCAGCCTTATGAGGAAGTATTTATTGATCCTCTGAACTGTTTTTCAGGACTGAAGCTTCATTTTTGTGTTTTGGGGTGTTAGATTTCTATAATCTAGCCAGAGAAGAGGGGGCTTGCAGTAACACTCTTGCCAGTACTACCCTAGCTCCAGCATAAAGCCTAGATTCCTACAGCAGTGACAGATTAGGCTGAAGACAAACAAGTCTTGGCTAAAGAGAAGTCTGGGACCTGGAGGGTTAAGCCTTCCCTCCCTCCTGCTTGCCCCCTGCAGTGTTGGCCTCAGCTGCTTAGAATCCCTAGGGTCCTGTAGGGCCTTCCAGCCAGCCAGATGGGCAGCAGAGGAGAAGTGGAAACAGGCCTTAGGGTACCTTGGGCTTGGAGGGGAAAGAAGAATTGAGGGAGGATATGGGATGGTTTTGAAATGGGAAGGGAAGGGGGTTAATGGGACCCTTTTTTGCTGGCAGGCAGGGGGAGGGAGCAGGGAACAGGCACTGCCCCAGGGTTTTGGGTGGGGAGATCAGGGCACAGGCCGGTGCTCAGCGCTCTGCTGGGCGCCAGCACTTGGCATGAAATCTTAGCTGGACTTGGCTCTGGTTCTTTTTTTCTTTTTTCTTAATAAGGTCGAATCAGAGTGACTCAGAAGAGCCAAGTTTCCTGTTAGGCTGTGTTTGAATAAACTCTCCTCTGAACAGAGCTTGGGCCTCTGCACAGGATCCCTGGGCCAGGACTGTGGGCCTGTCAGCCAGCTTGGCAGAGGCCAGAGTCTTGGGGTCCACAGGATGGCTTGAGCCAGGGGCCTGGTCTAGCTGGCCACTCCCCAGGGAAGCTGTAAACTCTCTTGCAACCTTGAAGTCTTGTCTCTGACCTGGGGAGTGGGGGGCAGATAAAGTCTTGTGGCAGATTTGGGAAGAAGAAATGCAGGATTAAGAAAAGTATCCAGCACAGCGCCAGACATATGGCCACGGTTTTCTTCCTTTTCCCATGCCTCACTTTCTCTGTTCCTTTCTTGTTTTTACCCATCATCTCACCTTGCCCAGGGAAGGTTGTTGTTGTCCATCTTTCTTAAGGACAGGGTCTCTCCTTGGCATGGAACATACCAGTTAGGCTAAGCTGGCTAACCATGGAGCCTGGGGATCCTCTCACCTCATTTTGTGCACAGCAGGTCCCATCCTCTCCCTTCCTTCCCTCTCCTGGAGTCCACGAGGCCATTTTGCTTCCACCTCTCTACATGCAGGGCTAAAACCTTGCCTCTCAGAGCTAGAACCTTGCCTCGCAAGCCTGCAGTGTCTTGGCATTGCTAGGTTGAAACCTGCAGCGTGGGGATCTGAAGGAGACCTAGGCCAGGTATGGAGGGTGCAGAGCACAGGCCAGATTAGGGATTGGACCCACCAGGCTGGTCTGGAAAAGAGCTGTCTTAAGAGGAGGCAGCTTCTTAGCCAGCCCAGACCCTACTGCAGTTCCCATTCATGATTTTAAGACATAGGCATGTGATTTAGTGACTGAGGCATACAGCCAGCTCCTGCCACTAGGAACTAGTCTCAAGGGTCCCATGGAGGGCTGATGCAAGGCTAAAAGAGGTTTATCTACTGTGTGCTCAGCCACATGTCAGGGCTCCCATGGAATGCCATAGCCCTGTGACCCTGGGATGAAACTCCAGGACTTGGGTTGAAGGACATGGCTCAGTAGTGTCTGCCTTGCAATCACAAGGGCTGGAGTTCAATCCCCAGAGCCCATGTGGAAAGAGTGGGCACAACAGTGCTTGCTTGTAGTCCTAGTGATAGGAGGAGGAGTTGAAAGTGTCCCTGGGGCATCGTGACAGCCCAGCCTAACTGGCAAGCTCCAGGCAAGAAAGGGACCCTGTCCCTAAAAATTGTCTGATCACTAAATACTTGTACACATGTGTAGACACAGTGCACACATGTGCTTCTCCACACATATGTGCACTGGCACATGTACATACACCCACCAAACAAACAAACCCTCCAGGTACTGGAAAAATGCATGGAGGAAACTAGAAACTTGCTCGCTTGGAGGGTTTAGAGAACAGAGAAGGGATAGAAGCTGTGAGATGTCCCACTGCTTTGTAGGAGAGGAGACCAAAGGGTGAAATGTATATCAGAATTTTCTGTGGTTGAAGGGATGAGGGCAAACCCCAGGAGCCAACCTATCTCTGTCACATGCTGGCCTAGCTGGGTCTCCTGTCTTCCCTGTCACTGGTGGCCCAGGTTAGGCAGCACAGAAAAGACCACTAATGGAGTTTGTACTGAACTGTGACTCAAAGCTGGTGGCTGGGGACTGTGTTGCTCCATCTGCTGCCTTTGGAAAGTGGGCTGGAGGAAGTGCTGAATGAGGAGGCCAGGCAAACTGGCACAGGAAATGCTTACTCTGCAGGGAGAGGACCACCAAGTGACCACTGCCAGCTGGGCCCTGCGCCCACCCATCCCCCGCAGCCACATCTGGCACGATGGTGGGGGGAAGTGGAGGGAACTTTGGTTGGTCCCCAGAGCCAAGGCAGTCATGGAGGGGGCCCAGGGAGGGGTTTGAGGCCCTTTGGTTTGGAAATGTCTCTCTTTAGGGCTGGAACTTCGGAGCAGAAGTGGGGGAAGTGAGGCCAGAACCTTTTCAAGGGGCTGACAGAGAAGGGGAGACCCACTCTTCTCTAGGAACCAAGAGAATTCTGTGACTATGGCCACTTCCTCCTCACTTTTCCATCCCAGCTCTCCTTGGACCCTTCCTGAGGGTTCTTGGAACAGTATAGTATGGGCATCAAGGCCAGACTCCACGGAGGCAGGCAGGAAGCCCTCTTGGTTGTCCCCATACTTCTCCCTTGAGGCATCTTCCCCTGGTGAACAGCACCAGAATGACAACATTGCTCACCTCTGACCCCACCCAGAATTGCAGAAAGGAAACTGAGGTGAGCAGGGGGTTCACGGTCATGAAGTCTGTATTGGTGGAGGGACTTTGTGTGATTGCTGGAGCCTGCTGGGTGGGAAAGCCCCATCTGTCAAAATCTAGGGATGGACATGAGCCAGCTAGGGTGAAATGAGGGAGGCAAGAGAGCTCCCTGTCCAAAGGATCCGGCAAAATCAAATAAGATGCCAGGCCCTTAGGCAGAACTATTGGGGAAGCAGAGAAACTAAGGCTCTCTCTCTCTCTCCTCCTCCTCCTCCTCTCCCTGCTTCCCTCTGATTTTGTCTCTGTATCTTTAACTTTCTCTTGGATCTCTCTGCGTTTTTCCATCTTTAAGCCTTCATCTCCAGATTCATCCATTCACCCTCTAGTGGTCTCTTCTCCATGTGACCCTGTGTCTTGTGATCTCCATCTGTTGTTTCTACTTGTTCCCACCACCCCGCTCTCACTGCCTCTGTGTGCCCATGTTTCTCCCATGTCTTCTTTCCCCCATGTCCTTGGTCCACTAGTTCAGTCTCTGGGTGGCAGCCCAGTGCCAGGCTTTTGTGCTGGCATAGGAGTTACAGAAACAGGGGGGACCAGTAGGTCCCCAAAAGAACCCCTAATCTAATGAGGTGATGAAAGTAACAGTCCTGGGATGGAGGTGAAGATGGGGGTTGCTGTGGCTCTCTTGTGTGTAGAGACCAGCAGTTGACATTGGGTGTCTTCTTCAGTCACGTTCCGTCTTATTGCTTTAGTTACAGTAGTCTATCTAGTGTGTGTGTGTGTGTGTGTGTGTGTGTGTGTGTGTGTGTGTGTGTGCCACAGCGTGCTTTTGAAGGTCAAATGACAACTTGCTGGAACCATTTCTTTCCTTCTATCATGTGGGTCTCAGGAATCAAACACAGGTTTAGCTGCGGACACCTTTACCCACTGAGTCATCTTGCTGCCCCACTTTACTTTTTGAGGCAGAGTCTCTCGCTGGACCTGGAGCCCACTGACTGGCATGACTGGCCCCCAGCCCTGGCTTCACAGCACTGAGGTTACACATGTGCTCCACGACACCCAGCTTTCTTCATGGATAGTGGGGATCTCCCCATCTCCTTTCCCTTCATTTTTTTTAAAGTAAAATTTTTTATTTCTCATCACAAAAGAAACCCAAATTCCAAGTAAGAAGTAAGAAAAACAAAACAGCCCAAATTTCCTTCTGCACATGATTGAAAGCCACTGTTCTAGGCCCTCTCTCCTGCCCATCCAAATGGCCATCAAGGCCATGTGAGTCTGTAGCCTGGTAACAACAGCCCAGAACATTTCTCCTGTCAGCACTACTGGCACTCAGGGCTGCTCAGACAAAAGAAGGTTGAGCCTTTGTTCACCCAGATGCCCCCTATTGGTGGAAAGGGGGAGTGCACAGGTCAGCCTTAGCTCTGTCATCAGAACCAGATCCTGAGCCTGCAGGCTGATTGCCAAGTGGCTCTGAAGCTGCTGTCTGAACATGGCTCTGACGGAGCCATGGGTGGAGGAAGGGAGTGAGGTAAGACAGGTGTCCCCTTCTTTTCTTTTTTTTTTTTTTTTTGTGTTGGCATAGGAAATGATGAGTTTCATTATGACATTTCCATACGTATATCATTGAACTTTGCTCATACTGATCCCTCTCTCAGTACCCTCCCCCACCCCTGCCACCACTTACTGCCTTTCTCCATTCAAGTAGGCTCCCTTCTCTTCCATGCCCTACCCTGCATATGATAGGAAACCTTTGTCCTTGTCTTTCTTTTTCTTTTTTTTTTTTTTTAAAGATTTATTTATTATGTATACAGTGTTCTGTCTGCAGGCATATCTGCAGGCCAGAAGAGGGCACCAGATCCCATTGTGGATGGTTGTGAGCCACCATGTGGTTGCTGGGAATTGAACTCATGACCTCTGGAAGAGCAGCCAGTGCTCTTAACCGCTGAGCCATCTCTCTAGCCCCCGTCCTTGTCTTTCTTTGACCCCCATTAACCTCTCTTGTTCTCCCCATTCTTTTCCCTTTAAATCTCTTCTTTTCTGTTCACATCTCCCCTTATGTTCATGCCATATGTATGTACATATGACGGGATTGCTCGCTGGACTCAGAGCTGGCAGATTTGCCTAAACTGGCTGGTCAGTGATCCCAGGATCCTCCCCTCTCTTCATCCCCAGTGCTGATTCAGGCACAGACCGCCATATTGGCTTTTTTTCTGTGTGTTCTGGGGGATCAAACTTAGGTTGTCATACTTGCACAGTAAGCATGCTACTGCTTCTGAAATTAGGTTCTCACGTTCTGGGAGCAAGCTGAGTTATTTCCCTGGCCCTCAGCTAGCAGCTTCTAAGGAGATGGTCCAAGTTGTTCTTGGCACCTGGATACATCTCAAACTAGTTTTCTTAGATGAGTTTTTGTTTTTAAAGATAATATTCATTTATTGACAATCTTTAACTTTTTATTATTTTGTATGTATGGGTGTCTTGCCTGCAAGTATGTAAGTGCACCATATGCATTGGCAGGCGGGGCTGAAAGTCACGCTCATTGTGCTTGGCCTTTCCAGTGATCAGTTCTCATCCTAAAGGTCCCTAAGGTCCCAACTATCAGCAACTCATTATCACACCAAAAACATATCGCTTGGGAGATCCTGAGGGTCTTAGGGGTTCTGAGGCCAGAAACAGGGAGGATGGCTAAGTAGACACTTCACAAGACTACAGCAGCCCTATTTGCAGATGATTGCTCCCCAGTCTTTTCACTTGTGTCCTGGTTGCAGGACCTTCAGAGGACCTTCAGAGCAGAATTACATAATGAGATAGCTGAAAGCGTCTCACATTTAATTAAACCCTTCATGCTTCTTAGTCTGTTGGTGTTAGCTATCAGTTTGAAATTTACTGTTTTCCTTTGTGTGTACATGAGTGTCTGTAATGTGTGTGTGCATGCGCATGTATGTACATATATATAGAGGCAGAGTTCTATGCCCAGTATCCTCCTTGGTTACCCTCACTTTATTTTTTGTTAAGATTTATGTATTTTTATTTTATATGTATGAGTCCTTTTGCTTGGTTGTATGTCTGAGCACCATGTACCTGCAGTGCCTGTGGAGGCCAGAATAGGTATCAGATCTCCTGGAACTGGAGTTACACACAGTTGTAAGCCACCAGGAGGGTGCTGGGAGTTGAACCTTGGTCCTCTTCAAGAGCAGTCAGTGCTCTTAACTGTCACCTCTCTAGTCATATCTGTCTGTCCATCCATCCATCCATCCATCCATCCATCCATCCATCCATCCATCCATTGTCTTATCATGTAACTCTCTCTGTCTTGAAACTCACTATGTAGACCGAGTTGTCCTCGAACTCACAGAGGTCTGCCTGCCTTGAAAATTTGGCTAGTTTGGCTAGTCAGCAAATCCTGGGGATCCTCCTCTCTCTGTGTCCTCAGTGTTGGGATTACAGGCTCATACTGCCGTGGCTGGCTTTTTTGTATGAGTTCTATTGGATCAAGCTCAGATCCTCACCCTGCACAGTTAAGCCTGTTACCAGCTGAAACGTCTCTGCAGCCAGAGATTTATTATAGTTCATGTGTTGTAAGATAAGTATATTTTGACTTACCGAGAAGAAATAAAGTTAAGTTTACCTAACTTCTATTCAGCATGTGAGACCATCTTTTCTCTTTTGCTGCAGTCCCCTATGGTATCACTATGCTCAGCAATGGCTGCTAAGTGTATTTGCTCCACATATTGTTGGATATAGGCTGGACTTCATCTGATTGTGTTCTTACTAGAACTGGGCATCCCAGTGAATGAGACTGGTATATGAGATTGCTGTATGACTCATTCATTCATTTTGTGCTTTGTGCCATGTATTAGGATTTATCATCAGGCTTATTCAGACACTGTAGAATGAACCAGGGAATCTTTGAGGTGGGGTCTGGTCAAGAAATACACACCAAAAATGATTTAACTGACAAGACCTTAACAGAGAGACATGCTATAATAGTGTGTTTTGGGCAAAGGGAGCAAAGAAGAGATTGCAAGACACTTGGAGACCAGCGATAATGGGACGCATTACAGTGCCTAAGGCTTCAGGAACCAGACGAGGAGCCAATGTGACTAGAGTCCAGGACAAACTGGAATTGCCTTCAAGGAAGGGATAACACTGTGAAGGGACAAAGCTACTGGCTGCCCCAAAGACAGGAGACCCAAGGAGTCAGGCGGAATACACCAAGCCTTCTCTCCTCGCATGTCAAACTCATCCAGGGACCCAGAGGACAGACACTGTTCATAGGACACAAGGCTGATAGCAAAGGATGTGGCTCTGGTGTGATTCTGGTCTCCTGACAAACTCATGTGTTCAACACATTTGTTTTTTTTTTTTTAAGATAGAACTCTTTTTTTTTTAAAAGATTTATTTCATTTATTTTATGCATATGTGTGCTCTATCTGCATGTACACCTGCATTCCAGAAGAGGGCACCAGATCACATTGTGGATGGTTGTGAGCCACCATGTGGTTGCTGGGAATTGAACTCAGGACCTTTGGAAGAGCATTAGGCAGTGCTCTTAACCGCTGAGCCATCTCTCCAGCCCCTGTTCAACACATTTGTAACATTTATTTCCTGATCTTTTATATAGTAATTTCTCCACCATGATGGTTTTTGTTATTTGATTTCTTGCTTGTTTACTAAGAAGGAAGCTGTATGTTCTCCCCATTGAAGGCAGAACTATCTGTGGCATATACCTTACATTCTGGCATGTAGGGAAGTCCTGTTTTGTTGTCTTCATTTATCAGTACACCTGGGAAATGGTTAACATTTTACTTCCCAACAATAAATTCTTAAAATTCTGTGGCAGATTTGTTATCAGAGTGCACCACCCTGAGCACTGGTCCTATTGCCTAAACTGTAAAAGGAGATTTTATAGTCAACTTAGCCTGGAGGGCTTTTACACTGGCAATTTGGTAAGGTGTGGACTGGGGTTTAAAAACCCCCAAGAGCCGGGCGGTGGTGGCGCACGCCTTTAATCCCAGCACTTGGGAGGCAGAGGCAGGCGGATCTTTGTGAGTTCGAGGCCAGCCTGGTCTACAAAGTGAGTCCAGGACAGCCAGGGTTACACAGAGAAACCCTGTCTCAAAAAACCAAAAATAAATAAATAAATAAAAATAAAAAAAAAATAAATAAAAACCCCCAAGATAGTCTCTGTAGAATTTGGTTTTACTTTAGCATTTCCCAAATTCATTCTGTGGAATCTCTCTTCCAACTACACATTTTAAGTAATGTTATGGGACCAGGTGTGGTGGGGCATGCTTTTAATTCCAGCACTTGGGAGGCAGAGTGGTGGGCCCATTTCTGTGAGTCTGAGGCCAGCCTGGTCTACTTATTAAATTTCAGATCAGCCTAAGCTACAGAGTAGGGGTGCAGCCCATCCACCACCCCCAAAAAGAAAAGAAATTTTGTGGGTGTTTCCCCATGTTACCTGCTCCATGGGGGCTGACAGAATTATTTCTTTGCCATTAAAATTGATTCCTCTGGTAAATTCTTCTTCCCCTTCCTCCTCCTTTCTGAAGGTTCTCATTATGAAGTTCTGACTGGCCCCTAACTCACTGTGCAGACTAGACTGGCCTCCAACTTGCAGCAATCCTGGTGCCTCTTCTTCCTGTGTGCTGGGATTATAATCATGGGCCACTGCAGAGCTAGTGTTCACATCTTTTGATCAGTTTGATTAGGAAAACAAAGGACTTTTCAATGCACAGGCTCTGGTTTTTTCCATCAGCTCCAGAATATATTTTTCCCTCTGTTGTTTCTGTTCTCACTTTGTTTATCAGATTTTTCTCTTTGCTTTTTATCCCTTTGGGTTTCTCTTTTGTTTTTTCAGCGAATTTCTCATATCGGTGCTCCACATTCTCAGATTCAATTTTCTGTCCTTTCAGTTCTGCTCTTTGCCACTGTGACAGAGTTTTAAATCCCACTGCCGCCTCTTCAGCTTCCTTACAGCCTGTCCCTCCCCATGCCTTAGGTTTCTACCTGCTTATCAGCCAGCAGCCTTCTCATCTCGTATTCCAGACTCAGTTTTTAGGGCTCATGATTTCACAGAAAGAATTGAGTACAAAGCAGATGTCATCTGAAAGTTTTTATATTTTCACGATAAATCATTTGAAATTGTTGGTCCCCCATCAGCTGGCAGGGGCTTTCTGCTCCAGACAGAAACTGTGGAGAGGTAAGTAGAATCTGTCCTCCTCTGGCCCTTGAGTACAGTGTCTGTGGGCTGAGAGCTTCAGCTAAGCAACTCCAGGTTTTGGTCAAGGCTCTCTCTACTCAGATTGGCTTATTGCTCAAGGCTTTAACTACTAGCAACTATTTTAATGTTGGCTGCAGTATCTAGGTAGACCCTGCTAGTGTTACAGCTCCTAGTGGGCCTTGGGTGTTGTGACCCTTGGCTCCCTCAGCTTCTAATAGTTTTCAGGCCTGCAGTGTTGGGATCCTTGGCCCATAAGGCTTGGGCAGCTCCTGGGAACTCTTCCAGTGACTGGAGTACACACATCATCATATCTCTAACCCTACACATCTCTCTCTCTCTTCTTGCCTTTCATGCTTTCTCTCATAATTAAAATATATATTTATTGTATATAGTGGCACACACAGAATGTGGAGGTCAGAGGACAACTTGGAGCCAGTGTTCTCCTTCCACCATGTGGACCCAAGGGTTGAACTCAGGTTGGCAGACTTGGCAGCAAGCACCTTTACCCACTGAGCCCTCTTGCCAGATCTTTCATCCCTTCTGTGCCTCTATGGTCCCTTATCTCTTCTGCCGCCCCACCCCATCATTGCTACCAGAGCCTCTCTCTGGAGCTCTTCTGCTACCTTTCCAACACTGCTGTTGCCAGGGCAGTTACTGTCACTTCCACTGCTGCTGTCCCTCTCTCCCCTGCAGCTGCCACTACCTCTCTTCTTTGTGTTCTAGCTCAGCCTGCTCTACTAATGATAAAGATAAAAATAGGCAAAGGAAAAACACCCCAGAGAAGCCTGTTAGTGGGCCTACTGTTTCAACCTGGGCATCACAGGCAGATGTCTCCAGCTGATAAGAAGCTGAGCCACAGGGCTGGAGAAGTCACAGAGGACCTGAGTAGAGGACCTGAGTTTGGTTCCCAGCACATACATCAGGAGGCTCCTATCTGCTTGTAATTCTAGCTGCAGGTGATGTGACACCTTCTTCTGGCCTCAGCTGGTATCTTCACACATGTGCATATGCACACATGGGCACATACACACACACACACATACACACACACACTAAGAATAGACTAAAAAAAAATTAAAGTGAACTGAACAACATAGCAAGAAGGAGAGTGTGGAAATGATTTTTGTTCCAATCATGGCACAGCTATTCATGAAAATAAAAGATAATAATGTTCACCAATCACAGGCCTTCTTGCTGGGCCAGCAGGGAAAACACCTCCTCTCTAGCTTAGGTGAATATGGCTGCAGGGTTATTTAGGGTTCACAGAGGCTCTGGAGTGGTCATGATTGGAGCATGTCCTCAGTGATCCTCTGCAGCTGTTGGAGCAACCTCAGAGTGATTGTAAATGCCCCAAGCCCTTAGGCTGCCATTGTGGTAATCTGGCTGGTTGCCAGCAAAGGGACTGCTTGACTGACATCTCCCCACTCAAGGCTACCAGGCATAGTGGAAGACGCTGTCAAATGTGTGCTTTTGACAAGGTTAGTCATCCACAGAAAACATTAAAAGAATGTTACAATAAAGACTTAATGGAAGCCGGGCGGTGGTGGCGCACGCCTTTAATCCCACCCAGCACTTGGGAGGCAGAGGCAGGCGGATCTTTGCGAGTTCGAGGCCAGCCTGGTCTACAAAGCGAGTCCAGGACAGCCAGAGCTGTTAAACAGAGAAACCCTGTCTCGAAAAACCAAAAAAAAAAAAAAAAAAAAAAAAGACTTAATGGAAATCCAACACAGAGTTAATAATTCTGACAGTATTTCACAGTGCCTAAGGGTACTCAACTAACTCCCTGGCCAGGGAGGAGAGGTGGGTCCCTTTGGTCTGTCTCACTTTGAAAGACACATCTATCTCTTTTCATAATGCAGAATCTTTCAAAGGCTCCCAGCATTTGAAGGTATGTGTGTGTTGGGGGAGGGGCATGTGCAGGTGTATGTTTGCTCGTTCAATCCTCCTTTAAAGATAAAAACTTATAAAATTGGGTGGCTTTTTGTTTTTTGAGGTTTTTTGTTTGTTTTGTTTTGTTTTTGGTGATGGAGAGATATGGATCAGCAGTTAAGAGCATTTGCTGCTCTTGCAGAGGACCCAGGTTCAGTTCCCAGCACCCACATGGAGTGTCTGCAACTTCACTTCCAGAGGATCCAATGGCCTCTCCTGACCTCCAAGGATGCCAGGCAAGCATGAAGTGCACTTACAATGCAGGCAAAACACACATACCCATACAATGAAAATAAATCTTTTCTAAAAATCTTATTTTTTCAGTCCCTTCCCCCAAACACAGGGGCTGTGCAGAACCAGGAGAGGAGGGCTGTTTAGGGTTGAGAGGAGAGAGGGCTCTGCAGAGTTATACCCACCTAGTTGCTTTTCCCAACTGTCCTGTTCTAAACTGAAGGGCTAATGACAGTTTCCTAGCACCAGATGAGGGTGTCACACAAAACATACGTCCTCAACTCCCCATCAGCACTAACCTGTGTGTGTGTGCTCATCGGCACTGACCTGTGTATCTGTTTGGAGGTGCGTGCGTGCGTGCGTGTGTGTGCGTGTGCGTGCGTGCGTGCGTGCGTGCGTGAACATGCCTCCTGTTCCTCTTCACTTCATGTAAGGACTTTCAAGTGCCATCACCAGGTAAAGGGTTCAAGCTTGGAATTAAGGTGGAAGGTGGGAGGGGTCAGCTCAGCAAGGCACCCTACCTGTTAGCAGGGCCACTTCTGTGTGCCCAATGTCCCAAGTTGCCAGACTGTTCCTCCAGGTGTAGTCCCGCTAAAATCATGCCCTCCCTTCTAGGAAAGAAAGATCGTGGTGTCTGGAAGGAAGCTGTCTCGGGAGTGGTCTGGAGTGGTCATGATTGGAACATGTCTTCAGCCATGGTTAGAGTGATATATCAGCCACGTGGGTTCCACTCTCAGACTTCCCAGTCAGCTCCTTCAAAATACTGAGCCCAGTCCCAAAAAGAATTGCCAGATGCATGTTCTGCAAGCCCAGTGTCTTATCACCTGGCCTCCTACTTCAGGGACAGGCATTCTACCAAGCTCTTACCTATGACTCGTGACATAGTTCTTCCGTCTCAGAAACTGGCACCATGACTCTATTATAGAGGACAATGGAAGACATACTCCAGCCCAGACCTTGCACATCTTATAGAATCTTGGCAGTCCTGGCATGGGACTGGTCACCCCTGGCTTCCAAGCCCATTGGCTACCCGTCCTTGTCCAGGCCTCTCACTGGCACCACTGGGATCAGGGAGAGGTGTCTGCGGATCGGGAGAGGGCTTGATGGGACTGGATTGTGGCATTAGGAGGGTCTCTGTGCTGTGATGACTTTTCCTCCTGTTCTGGAACTGCAGCTTGAACCCAAAGCTGGGTACCAAAGTTGCAAAAAAAAAAAAAAAAAGTGAGGTATTGTATCCTGGGCACTCAGTGTTGAAGTAGGGTACTAGAGGACCCCTAGTACCACTTCTGAAAGGACAAAGAAGGAAGCAGGCATGAGAGGAGGCCTAATAATATTTTACAGTACTTAACAATGTTCAGCAGTTAGCTAACAGCATTTAGTATTTGTGCATAGAGATTTAAGAACAGGGCTTGGGCAGTGGCCAGTTAGTTGCTCCCCTTGCTGGTTCCCTGTAGTCATGGGACGTTTTCTATAGGGAGAGACAAATTTCTCATTCCTTGGGTGGGGCTGCTAAATTGGGGACTTGGTGCTGGTATACCTCTGGCCTTGCTGAGCAGGGAAAGAGGAAATTGGGGATAGATGATCAATGGAAAGAGAATGCTGTGTGAAGCAGGTTTCTGGAGCTGACAACTGACGTCCTCACCATGGGCCTCCCTCATGTGCCCTCTATGAAAACCATAAGCCACAGAGCAGAGAGGGAAGCAGCCCAAGAAGCAGGGACCCTTTACTCAGGACAAGGCCGTCGTGTGGCTTCTATTTCCTCCCCAGTTTCAGAGAGGCCTAGAAGGAGAGGAAGGATGATTTGGGTCAGGATGCCGTGGCTTTGGGCTGTTCAGGTGGAGGTGGGGGGTGGGTGTGGGAGAGGGGTACCAGCTCCAGTGTGAGCAAAGGTACAGACGGTAGTTTGAATAAGAATGGCCCCCAAAGTCTCCTATATTTGATTACTTAGTCATCAGTGAGTGGTACTATTTGAGGAGGATTAGAAGGATTAGGAGGTATGGCCTTGTTGGAGGAAGGGTGTCGTTGAGGATTGGCTTTGAGGTCTCAAAAGCTCACACCAACATCTCTCTCTCTTTCTTTCTCTCTCTGCTTCAACTCAAGAAGTAGCTCTCAGCTATTGCTCCAGCACCACGCATGCTGCCATGATGATAAAGAACTAAACCTCTGAAACTGTAAGCAAGCCCTCAACTAGATGTTTGCTTCTGTAAGAGTTGCTTTGGTCCTGATGTCTCTTCGAAGCAATAGAGCAGAGTGAATAGACAGCACAGGTGTCAATGGTGGGAGAAGATGAACCGGGGACGTGGGGATTGGGAGGGGACTGTTGCAATAGCTGAAGGTGACAACAGAGTGGTGGGGTGCCGGCCCAATGTCAGCATCATCAGGACCCCATCGCCCAGCAAGAAAGGCCAGAGGGACTGATCACATCCTGCTGGCTTCTTGCTGCCTTTCTTCACAGACGTGGTTAGTCCACGGGACAGACCACTAGCTGTTTCCAGGTAACTTGAGAAGTGACTCTTCACAGACCACCTCCCGATGGAGCCTGGGCCCGGTGCACAGCCCAGGTGAGCAACGCAGCCCGGGTGGCAACCCCAACTGAGAGTTGGAGGGAGCCTCTCAGAGGAGCCAGGTTAGCCAGCCATGACTGGTGCTCCCAGAATAATTCTCACGTATGGTGCTGTGGCCTTCTGCAGAGATGTGACCCTGTCCACCCCACCTGCCACCCACCTCCCAGGGTCATGTCACCTGCAGGGCCTGGGACAAAGCTCTACCGTTCGCCTTCATGTGTGAAGCCCATGGGAAGGCAACATGGCCATAATAACAGCCCCACGTAGGGTAGGACAGCTGTGTGCCTTATTTCATACCCATGGCAACTACGTGCTTCCCGATCTCTGCAGATGAGGGCACAGGTTAAGAAGCCATTCACAGTTAGGAGTGGCCAGTCGGGGCACAGTTCTTGTGTCTGGCTGGCTCCTTGCTCACAGTTCATCAGGACTGAAAGACAGTCTGGCCAGGCTTCAGCATTTCTGGAAGAAGTAGAAAGGTGCCCGTTCCAGCTATGTTTGGGGTGGGGGGTTGCAGGCAGTGTAGCCAGAGATGTTTCCAGACACCTCTCTGTCACACTGCCTCCGGTGCCACCCAAAGTCCCCAGAAGGTCATTATGAGATCCTGAGGAGTTAATAGCTATAAGTGGATCTTAATCTGGTGACTTTGGGAACAGAATGTTTCCAGGTTCTCTTCTCTCTTCATTCCTCACTCCCTTTCTGTTTTCTCTTTTCCTACCCTGGGCATCCTGGGCTTGCAGTTCAGGAAGCTGATGTAGGCTGCAGGCCTCCACTGTAGTCAGCAGAGGGCGCCAAAGCCTCTTCACACACTAGAGTAGAAGTCTGGCTCAGGGTGGGAGAGTGGGACCCAGGCTAAGGCTCTGTATTTCATCCATGCGAGGCCTCATTTATCCATTCTGGTGTGCTTCAGGTGTGAGTCTGTGTGTGCAGTTTTGTGTGGCTAGATGTATCTGGGCCTTTGTGTTGGTAAATATCTGGGAATGCTTGTATGTGAATTGGCATGGTGGCTGTTTGTATGTTGCATGTATCAATTATCTATCTCTGAGCTTGCTTGGCCTTGTTTGTGTGTGTGTGTGTGTGTGTGTGTGTGTGTGTGTGTGTGTGTGTGTTTTTTGGTTTTTCGAGACAGGGTTTCTCTGAATATCTCTGGCTGTCCTGGACTCGCTTTGTAGACCAGGCTGGCATCGAACTCACAAAGATCCGCCTGCCTCTGCCTCCCAAGTGCTGGGATTAAAGGCGTGCGCCACCACCGCCCAGCTTTGTGTGTGTGTTTGTGTGGGTGTGTGTGTGTGTGTGTGTGGTGGGGATGGGGGGGAATCTGGCTCCCCAGGAAGCACATATGACAGCTACATAGTGTCAAAGAGGAAAGCCAGAGACAGATACTATGTGTATAACTGATCTCAAGTTATACTGAGATCTTGAAGCCACTCTTAGACAGCCTAACTCAAGATTCTGTTCTTGAGTTATGGCTTTCCATAAAGGCAAGGGAACAAACAGCTGTCCATTCCTGGCCCTGTGGCAGGCCTCAGCTAGAAGCTCTATGTGTGTTATTGTAATTGACCATCCTAACAGTCTTGCAAGCATGCAATATTAGCCCCACTATATAGATGAAGACAGCAAGGCTCAGAGAGATCTGGCAGCTTGCCTAAGGTTGACCAGCTAGGAAATGGCAAAGCCAAAACTCAAACTCTACTCTCTAGTTCCAAAGTCCATGGGGGTTTCACACTCCCAAAAGCTGCTTCCTCCACCCCAGCAAAGATGGCCTGAGTTCAGCTCAGAGCATTCCAGGAGCAGCAGCTGCTCATGGCTAGAATGACTGAAGTGAGAAATTAATGTTGATGGGCAGCTTCTAGGAGTGAAGGAATAAGGGACTACATTTAGCTGTTTGCTGTGAGCTACTTAGCTGGTAGGGAGAGAGAGGAGCAGAGAGATGGGGGGGAATAAGAAGGAGGATACATATATATATGTGTGTGTGTGTGTGTTTGGATGGATGGATAGATAGATAGATAGATAGATAGATAGATAGATAGATAGATAGATAGATAGATAGAT
>CAJQZJ010031900.1:5710154-5722805 GCA_907164525.1 Lophiomys imhausi | reverse complement strand
GATAGATAGATAGATAGATAGATAGATAGATAGATAGATAGATAGATGTAGATAGAGGAGAAGGGAAAGAAAGGGAATGAGACCCAGTTGTCTACTGCCTGGCTGAGTGGTTGAGGCCCTAGCTCTCCAAGTTCTGTCTCTGCTGCCAGCTCTGTATGGAACAATAGTGGGCAGGGACCTCTTGATGAGGGATATACCTGATCATGTTGCCAAGCTAATGAGGCAGATGAGACTCTTCCAGGTCTGGGGGTCTCTTCACATGTCTGACATTGGTCTATGATTCATTCTAAGCATGGGTGTTCCTGTAGGCTAACACAGCTAGGACACAAGGAACAATTTCTCAACACTACAAGCATACCCTCACAGGGGCAGCTCAGAGTTAGATCTGCCCCTCTGATTTACCTTATCTCAGTTTCTCCTCCTCATGGGCTATCCTACCTCACAAGCGGAAAGCAAGACACTTGCTCTACATGAACTGGGATTTGTTAGCCCAACCCAGCACTTACCTGGGGAACAGAGGGTCCAGGGCAGCCTTCTCTCCCATTGAGCTTTGTGGTTCCCTCCAACTCTCACTCATTCTCCCTTCACTGGGCTTCATCTCTCATTAACTTGTGGAGCTGGTCCCCCATCCTTCTCAAACTGTCACATCTCTCCCTCCCATATTCCATCCACTTGAAGATATGGAGGAGAAGGCCAGCAGCTTGGGCAGTGCTTCTGGAGGACCTGAAATCCTTCCTGGACATTTTCCTCTAGCATTTCCCTTCACCCCTCACCTGGGTCTCCTATCTCCTGGCTTCTCGTCTTGTTACAGGGGATTTGAGTCCAGAGGGCAGCTGCTGGAGTGTGCAGACACATGGATGGTTGCATGTCTAACGGAGCAATATAGAGGAGCTTGGATGTGTGTGGGACCTGGCTGTGCCCTTAGATGGCCAGGGGAGCAATGCTCAAAAAGCCCTTATGAACTTACTTGGTGGCTACTATGTAATGACCTTCAAAAAAGTTATACAGTCCCTCCCCTGGCCAAATCAAGCTCAGGTAGGCTAAGGGCTTCCAGTTGTTTGCTATTTCTCCTCACAAATGTTATCTCTAGAATCTCCTCCTCTGTATCAGTTTAAAAAGATTAATAATAAACTCAGAGTCACCAATAATGTATCAGTGTGTGTGTGTGTGTGTGTGTGTGTGATGGTTGGATGAAAAGGGCCTTGAGAGGCTCTTATATTTAAACATTTGGTCTCCAGTTAGTGGAACTGTTTGGGAAGGATTAGGGAGGGGTGTGGCCTTGTTGGAGTAGATGTGGTCTTGTTGGAAGTGTGGGGTGGGCTTACCAGGCCCAGTCTCTGTCTCTTTGTCTCTGTCTCTCTGTCTCTTTCCTGCCCAAAGATCAGGATGTAAAGCTCTCAACTACTTCTCCAGCACCATGCCTGGCTGCTGCCACACTTCCCACCAAGATGATCACAGAGCAACCCTCTAAAAGTGTAAGCAAGCCTCCAATTGAATGCTTTCTTTTATAAGAGTTGCCTTGGTCATGGTGTCTCTTCACAGCAATAGAACAGTGACTAAGACCATGTTGCATTAAGGAAAGAAATCAAAACACTTTCCCCTGGTGTAGTTAATCAAGAGTGAGCCTATATTTGAATTTACTGATTTTCTCCCTGTGTCTTCTATCCTCCTGTTTGTTTGTCTGACTCTTGAATCAGTGTTTGTGTGTGTCCCTGTGTGTCTTTCCTTCACAAAGAGCTTTGCTCTTTCTTTTTTTGAACAGCACAGAAAGCATCCCATGGGGAAGGAATGAGGGATGCTTTACAGAAATCTCTAACAGAATTTTACAAGGGATTAAGTCACTGACTCTTACTGATCCCAAATGACCTAGATAACAAACAAACAAACACTATCAGGAAATATTAGAATGAAGGTTCCAACATTTATGGTTGATATTCATCTTCAGCCTATTTGCTGTTTCCACCAAATGATTATCATAACACACATGCTTTATTCTTGGGTTAAACAAACAGGTTGAGAATAGAGTAGCAGTCTTAAGTCTTAAGTGACCTCGAAGTATACTTTGGCTGTGAGGTCCAACAAAACTTCCAGTCTATTAGAATGTAAGAGATATTATCATAGTATTGCATTGCCATACTCTTCTACCTGTTCCCTAGTCTCCTGACCCAGTTTACCTGAGAGTTATACTCCCAGCAACTTTTGGGTGCAGAAGAGTGATGACCCATCATCTATAGACACATATTAATCCCCTGCCTAAAAGGGATCACAGAATTTTGTCCCTTTTCTGTCTATGGGTTGGAAAGGAGGCTCCATTTCAAGTTCTGGTCTCTTCACCAGATACTATGGTATCTTCAAAGTGTTAGTACTTTTGCTCATAATCATTGTTGCATTTCAGAAAATACATATCAAGTTATTGGGTTTAGGATACAAGGACCAAAAGTCTAAAAGGAAAAGTATGAGTACAAACCACTGAAGCTCTTACTACCCGTGGTCGGCTCCTCATGAATCCAACCAGAGAGCCTACCTTGATTCTTGATAGATATTAGAGTTTAGGCTTAAGTACACCTGAATCAACTTCTTCAGTTTTGTAGGGTTTTGTTCAATTGTTTGTATCATTAATCCAAAATCACATGCTTTGTTAAGCTTTTCATAAACTTCTTCTACCTGGACTTCCAAAACATCTAAGACCCAGGACCATTTGTGAGAGAGCCAAGGCTTTCTTGTTGTTCCCCAGCTACAGTGGCCTCCTGTGTCTTTTATAGTACAAAAGACAGGTTTTGGACTGACCTCTTGAAATTTAAAACTCCAATAAGTGAGAATAAGCCTCTCAGTATACTTCAACCCACTCCTGATGATTGCAATAGTGGACTGTCAATTTTAAGCCACTAAACTCAGGAATGTTTGGTACCCATGGAGCTATATAAAGAGGGCATAACAGGAAGATCTTGAGAAAAGACACCAAGTTACTAGTATATATGGAAATTGGAAAATTCTCTGTAGTATACTTTATTAGTTCTGGGAAAGTGGATATAGTGGTATATCAACCTTGCCTTCTCAGGAAGGACAGAAAATATTCTTGTCCCACATAGCACATACTCAGTGTCCTGTAAACTTACAGCAGTAGTTGGCCCCTGGGCCCAAATATATTTATAAGCTTTAGATATAGAAAAGGTTTAAAGTGAGATAAGAGACAGAAAGTTCTCATGTTTCCCAAGGCAAACAGAAGAGGAATGGTTTCCAAGGAAATTGTCCCATGTGCATAGTGGACTTGAAAAGGCACTACCATAGGGAACTTCAGCCACATGCAAGGTGACAAAGGTCAGAATATTGAACTGCAGAGAGTGGCTTGGCTAGCCCTGGCTGTGAATGTATGGTAGCAAAAAAACATTATTTTGACAGAGGCATGCAAAAGTCCCCAGTGCCACCATTACTATGGCAGATTCGGCATGGTGACTAAGAGAATATTAAACATCTGTTGCCCCAGGACACAGAGAAGATTAGATCACAGTCTGAGTCCTCATCACTCTGTGGTTTCCTGTATGGTCCTTTTTTGCCTTTTCATACGCTGAAATTGAACAGGGAGACATTTAACATCCCTATGAAGGGGGCAGTTATCAAAAGGAGAAAAACAGAAACTTGCTCCCTTTTTGTATTTATGTGGCCCTCTGGCTCAAAGATACATCTCAAAGAAGCAGCCTTCCCATGTGGATACCTGGGACTTGGGATACCTCCTGCTCCATGGTTGGTGTTTTCATTTTATAGGGTGTATTTAAAACCTGAGTATAAGGCCTGCCATGGGCTATTTCCTCCATAGTGATTAGGAGTTCTCTGAGAGATGGCTGTTCTTAGTACAGTTGTTACATCTTAGGGCAAAGTCAGTAATCAGAGGAATCAATGAACCCAACCATCTTGTTTAAAATAGGAACCAGTGGATGTCTTGGTTTTGTAGAATGAGGAAGAAAAGTTAAAAGCAGGGTAAATGAGTTTACCTTGTTCAGGGAAGGCAAACTCTCACGCAGTGGCTTAGGTACAGGATTCCTAGAGGGAAGCAAGAGGAGCCCAAGAAGGAGTTTTCAGAACATCCAAGTCAATGGCCGTCAAGGTGTCACTTAAGTTTGGATGTTGAAGAGAGCTTTTTCGACCTTCCACTGGCTCACAGGAGCAGGTCTTCTCTGGAGTGTTTCCGCAGGGTCTTCTATTTTGACATCACTGCCTTTATATATTAGCGATATGAGCCCAGCCTTCGACTCCCTGCCGCTCCACAGCTATCATGGAAGCACTACTTGGTAAGGTTCCTTCCACTGAGGACCCAACTGTTCTACAGGTCTTTCTTTTCCAGTTGTAGGGAGGACCCAGTCTCCAGATCTACAGTCTTTGCAGTCCCATCATTTTACTGGGCACAACTTTGTTCCTATAAAGCTTGTCAGACTTGCCCTAGGTTCATATATATTGAGTCATCCTGCTGACCTCAGAGTCAAAGACCAGACCTAGTGTGAGGGAAGGTCTTATATAAAATAACTCACATGAACTGAGCTTGGTGTCTGATTTTGGAGCTGTTCTAATGCTCATGAGGGCACTAGCCAATAGTTTCAGGCATTGAGGTTTCCTGACAAAGTTTTGCTAAGATCTGTTTAATAGTCCTTTCAACTTTGCCTGATGATTGTGGCCTCTAAGCAGAGTCAATAAATTCTTTATCCCTAGAGCCCTAGATATAGATTGTGATTTAAAGGACAGTCTATTATTTCTTTGTAATGAGAAGAGACTAAACCTTGGGGTTATTTCTTTTGGGAAGGGGAGACGTTGCCATTCAGTGGTCTTCTCAGTCCTAGTGAGGAAAGCCTCTGAGATGAAGGTGTTTAGAAACACTAACAGATACTTGAAGCTGGCAGTAGGAGGCATTTAAGTAAATTCGATGGGTCTGGCCTCACCTGGTCAGTGCCTCCTCTGGATTTCTTTAAGATGTAAGGACAAGAATAGCCAGAGTTTAGTGTATGCATAGTGCAGGCCTGACACACACTCTCCTGTGGAGGTCATTCTCTGCCCTAGGAACAATTGAGTTACCATTTCTAGGATGGC
Organism: Lophiomys imhausi; assembly: GCA_907164525.1. Classification (NCBI taxonomy): domain Eukaryota; kingdom Metazoa; phylum Chordata; class Mammalia; order Rodentia; family Muridae; genus Lophiomys; species Lophiomys imhausi. Next base: position 5,717,729 of record CAJQZJ010031900.1, on the reverse strand, counting down.
GTTTCTCCCCAAGTGGAATGAGTCATGTATTCCCTTAATTATTTTCCACCAGAGAGCTGGGGTGGTGGTGTTTATTTCTCTGTACAGATCTACGATCCCCTTTGGTTGCCCCCTTGTTTTAGAGCCCATTGTTTCTCCCAGGAGTATAGTTTAGATTTATATAATCCTTCTTTGGAGGGACAGGGATAGCTCTCAGGGGATCTGTAAGACTGTCTTTTTTGTCTCTTGGTGTGCCAGCCTATTTTCTCGGACTATGTTCTTCTGGTAGCCCTTGCAATGAATACTGCCACTTGTTTGGTGAGCTGAATAGCTTCTAATAGACCTGGAATTTCTTGTTCAGGTTTTATGGGTGAGCTGTTGGCTGTTAATAGTCCTCACTCTAAGAGCTGGAAAGATGGCTCAGTGTTGGGGGAAGGTCTAATATTGTTTCTGATACATTGAATTCAATGCTGAGATCTGGTTACCGCCCCTTCTGAGGCATTCTCTTGATTGGTTAATAAAAGTCGCTTATAGCCAATTAGCTGGGCAGAAGAGTATAGGAAAGCAGGACTTCCTCAGATCAGCAGGAGTTCCGCACACACAGAGACTCTTTCCTCTTCCAGGCGGGAGACACAGAAGGAGAAAGACATCTGGAGAAGTCTAGAAGGTACTCACAGGCACATGTTGGTTTGGGGTTAACTTAGTAGTAGCTAATTGAGAGTCTGCCCAGCTAAGGGCTAAGTGTTAAAATTTTAAAAGGTATTGGTGTGTTTAATTATTGGGGAAAAGACTGCGGCGGCTTATAGGCCCTCTGTCCAAGCAGTCCCGGGCTGTTGGATTCCCAGACTCCCCTTGAGCCCAGGCGAATCTCCCGCCAAGCCGCCGGTAATTCTACCGGCCTAATATAACAACTTATATTAATTAACAGAGTTTAGGTTATAGGTGGTGTAGGCCACCTTTGGTCCAGGATAAGTTAGGCAACCGGTGAAGGCACTCAGGCCAGGCTGCCTGCTCCTATGCCAAGCCACCGGCTACTCCATGGGCCACTCTGCCGGCCTAATATTACAGTTTATACTTACTAATAACTACATTAATTAATTAATTTGCAGTTTTCAGGTGGCGCCCAACGTGGGGCACGAACCCATGACCCTAAGATTAAGAGTCTCATGCTCTACTGACTGAGCTGGCATTTGCTACCAAGGCTTACAACCTGAGTTCAGTTTCAGGAGCCAACATGAAAGGAGAGAACCAATTCCCATTGGTTGTCCTCATGCCCCTGTATATATGCCATGGTGTGCGCACGCACACACAAAATAGATAAATAAGTGTAATTTAAAAACCTTACTCCTCATTCCTTAGAGATGGTGTGTGGACTTGTAAAGCCATGAAGGCACACTTCAGATCAGTGCAGATCTTTTCCTTTTCCCCAGAATGAGCCTCCCCTTTTGTGTTAGGGGAAAAGAGGGCTGGGGAAGCCTCGGTTATTGTTCTCTTCCTGACCACTGAATATCCTCCTTATGTTGTCCTTGAAGAATATAATTGCTCCCACCAGTAAGTCATATACTTTGGATTATATCCTAGGGCCAGTTGTTTATGTCACGGATGGATGAAGATGGTCTCAGTACAGAAGTGTGCCAGACCTGAAGTTTCCATGGGCCCATGTGAGGCAGGATTTACGGCGCCACAAATTTAGTTACCTTTGTTTTATCTAGAAGAGTGGCCTGACAATTTGCTGGTGTTCTTCCATTACCCATAGTTGTCCTTTTAATTCTAGTATGGCCTTTACTTAATGGAGTATGAAAACTTCTAATGGTTGCCTCAAAGATAGCTCAGAAGTTTTTTAACTAACAGAGCTGTGGCTGCCACAGCTCTTGGGCGGGGAGTGGGGGGCTCACTCTGATGCCACAGCATCCTGTTTTTTTCTCTTTTAATATACTCAGCCTCTGTTCCCAATTGTTGAGTTAATATCCAAGGCAAGGCCTAGTTTTCTGCCACAAATAACAAGAAAGAAACTGGGCATGCCCAGTGCTGGAGCCTCCATGAGAACCCACTTATCTGTTAAAGGATTGTTTCCATTAAAGAATGCAGAATCTGAGACATTTGTTTTAACTTTTATGGACATAGTTCAATCATGACTCAAGATGGGGTAACTGTCATGTCCCCAGAGTCAAAATATATCTCACATATTGCACTTCCAGGTGTGTTATTTCTGTCTTTTTTTTCTGGGAGACTTGGTAGTCTTGAGTGGATAGGAAGTCTAGAATTCTGGTGGCAGTTTGGTCTGAATTTGCCTTGGTAGGGCTGCATATCAACATATATCAAGATATCATATATCTTCATATATCAAGATATCACATATCAACATATATCAAGATATCACCCATATATTCAGAATGGCTTCTTGTGGCAAAACTCGGTCCTAAGATATCCTTTTGCAGACTCCCTCTACCCCTACCATACTAATAAATCGGGAGGAAAGAGTTCCATGGAAAAAGGCGAGGACTCAGTAAGTGCCCCCAGTATCTATAAGCAGATTACTTTTCTTACCTGCCATGTCTAGTGTAACTTGAGGTTCTTCAACAGAGGGAACCAGAGCCAACCTGTTCAATGGAACCCTCAGTTCTGTAAGGTGGCCATGACATTGGGGATTGGACTCTGTTTACTTTTAGAATGTAGGTGATCTGCTTTCCAGTGCCAGGCCTTAAGTTCTTACTCATTGGATATGGCTATAGAGGGGACAGGCAGTCAGATGCTCAGTGACCTGGGCTTTTGTATTTGAAGCAAGCCTGAGTGTGGCCTCTAGTCTCTAGGAATTAATATGGGGACCCTTTGGCAGATAGATATGGCTAATATCTCCATCAAGGACAAGTACAATTATTTAGACACCCCCACCCCTTTTGGTTTTTCAAGACAGGGTTTTTCTGTATAGCCCTGGCTATCCTGGAACTCACTCTGTAGACCAGGCTGGCCTTGAACTCACAGAGATCTATCTCCCTTTCTTTGCCTCCTGAGTGCTGGGATTAAAGGCATGTGCCATTACACCTGACCATTACAGACAGTTTTGAACTGTCATGTGGGTGCTGGAATTTTATCTTGGGTCCTTTGGAAGAGCAGCCAGTGCTCTTAACTGCTGAGCCATCTGTCCAGCCCTACCTCCTCATTTCCCATTAGTCTTCCTCTAGACCTTCGTGTTGAAATCGAGAAGGGAATGTCCAACAGCTGAGCTCCGAAACTATCTGTGGATGTCAGAGGCCAACTGGCTAATAAAATGCTAACCTGAAAGTGTTTGTCCTTTGTGGGGTGAGGAATCTCAGCTGGTGAAGTTCCTGAAAGCTTCAGATAGCCTGTTGGGAAATAAAGCAGGATTCTATTCCCTTCTTCCAGTGGCTTCTCTGATCTTGTCATGATTAACAGACCTTAATGTAATTTTTCATTCTTGCAGAAAGGCGTTCTATCATCATTTTATACTTGTGAGTTCCTTCTGGGATGTTGTAATTCTAATCAGTGAGTTGTTGATCTAGAATGATCTACGCTGAGCTGATGGACATTAGGACTTTGAGTAGGTATCCCATCTACATGCTCTTTAGCTTCCTCTCAGATCTTCTGTGTCCCTTCAGGAGTACAGCAAGAAGTCAAGACTGGGTACTGGTCTCTCTGTTTAGGTTCATAAGCTAAAGTTAAAGTCCGTAAGTTATTGGTGAGTCTGGATGGGTCCTCAGAGAAACTTCAGGCTTTGTTTCATTGTTGGAAGTCTGTGACTGAAAAGGGGATGTGGGCTTGGACTGGCTGCATGGGACCAGGCTTCCCTTACAGGAGTGCCATAGGCATGGGAGAGGATCGTTGAGAGGAGGCTACACTCCTAGCATGCCTTTTAGAGCTCCATTCCCTCTTGTCTGGTGACTTGGGGTAAATAAGGATGTAGGATGGAGCTCTATAGGGTAGGAGGAGACTCTTCACCCCAGCCCTGTTTGTTTTTGTTTGACACAGCCAGGCATTGTCTAAGATAACACAGGTTTGGTTTTCCCTTAGTTTTTGTTTTGTTTTTTTGTTTGTTTTTTTGTACCCTTTCCTGGTAGAAAGCCATGAAAGATAGAACGTAAGACACTGCAGGCTATTTCCCTTGATTCTTACAGAATAGATTCAGCTGTAGGATGCTATTATAATTTAAAAGACTCCCGTCCTTTGGCCACACTTCCCCCATTATCCGAGTTGTATTGAGGCCCCACAGCACTACAGTAAAATGCTGGCCTCTTTTTCTTTAGGATCTCTGGATTAAACTTGTCCCAACTGTTGATGACACAACATAGTGGGGAATCCAGGGACACTGAAGAAGAATTTCCCATCATGATCCTGAGGAGAAAGAGACAAGGACCAGAGCTTCTAGAATGAAAGCACATAGCCAGAGAGCCCTCCTTCCCGTCTTCAGATTCTACAGATAAACATCCTTGGGGTGCCCTGAGCACAGTGACAAGCAGATTCTACACATTGGTGTGTGCTCCATGTGTGTTGGGCTCACTCTTCCTCAAATCAGGATTTATATCCCCCCACCCCGCCCCAGGTCCTGAAACAATGGGTCAAAGCCGCTGATATCAGCACCTCCCAGGTGTTTCCTTCAGCTCAGTAGAATAACGTCTCTGTGTAAGAATCTCCTGGGGGGGGGGGGCAAAAGCAAACAAACAACCCTCACCCAAAAAGTAAGTAATGGCACAAAATAAAACTTTATCCTGAGCTATGAGGCTACTAGTTTTGGACAGGAGACAAGTTGCTTGTATGAATTGCTTTGGCCTTTTTGTTTAAAATTGACACTCAGATTAAGAGTATTTAAGAATGGGGCTTGCTCAGAAGAACACTGGCTGCTCTTCCAGAGGACTCAGGTTTGGTCCCAGCACCCACATGGCAGCTCACAACTACCTGTAACCCCACTTCCAGGGGATCTGATTCTTTCTTCTGACCTCCAAGGACACGAGCCACTCACATGGTATACAGCAATACATGCAGGCAAAATACTCATACACAAAAAAGTAAATTAAATTTAAATTTCAAACATGCAAGTGGGTGGGGTTTTTTCTCCTTTGACTCCAATCCTTATTCCCTGAAGAATTATCTCTGTCCCCATGGGGATAGGACTGTATACAATAAATAAACAGCAAAGGATTGAGAGTAGTTAGGATATAGCAGAGCTGAAGTGAAGTGAGAAAGCAAAGAACCTATTGTTTTGGCCTAACTTGAGTTCTTTTTTCCTCAGGGAAAGGAGGTTAGCCTTCAGGCAGAGAATCAGGACAGCACTCAATCTGGTTTTTTTGGCTGTCCTGCTGGAGTGTCTTACTCTTCAACATTTATGTTCATTGAGATGGGACCTCAGATTTCAAGCCCTTCTCCCATTAGGGACTCCCCCTTTGGAGAAGAGAAATGGGAGACGGGAACACCAGGAGGTATTAGCATTCAAAGCTGTGACCAAGCAAGATCTTGCAGGGAATGTAGTCAATATTCACTTTAAAAACATCCCTTTCCCCCATCCCTGGAACCTTCAGGCAGGGGCAGGTCTTTGGGAAGAGGTTGTCTCAGGTGTGAGGAGGAAGCAGGGAAGAGCTGCTTTAGTGTCTGTGTTGAGGTCCTGTTTGGATGGCCTGTGTCTGGCCGGGTAGGCATCTGGGAAGGTAAAAGAAAAAAAGAAAGAAACTGGGAGAAGACAGGGATGTACAGATAGATGCCAGCAGCACAGGGAGTTCTGGAGTGTGGTGATCCCGTGGGATTCAGTGTCACTGGGGAACGTAAGCAATTGTGTGAGCACTGCCATTTTGTCTGGTCACTTGATGGTTGCCATCTTAGCTCACACAACTGTCGCCACCCTAGTGTTGTCACTAGTTAAGATCATGACAAAGGCACATGGTTACTTCCTGAAGCCTGTGGTGAGGTCAGCCCCATGATAACATGAGGCATCTACAACACGTGAGTCCCTGTGGGATCCAAGATTGTGTATATCCAAGAGGGAGAGAGTCACCTCGTAGCTACCTCCCACTCTTACATCTGGGCTCAGCCGCCGCTGTCAATGTACACCCCAGAGGATCTAGGGACTCTCTTGGGTCCCATCCATGAAGCACCATAAGCTGGGGAGAGGAAAAGAGACAGAGAGAAATTGAATCTGATTTACACAGGCCGTGACTAATTCACCTTCAAGAATCTATCTCTCATTTCCAAGTGCTCAGAGAAAGGAAATAGACCAGTGACCTTGTTGAGAGAAGGCGAAGTCCAGGAACACTTTGCTATTCTGTCAGGGCTGGCTTTCAAGGTTGTCATGTGTGTGGATTTGAGTCTGGGGGACTCAGGTGACTAGAAAAAACAACAGTGCACACCCAACTTCCCCAATGTCACCAAGTCCCAGCGGATCACCACATCCTAGAATTTCCTGTGGTGCTGGCATTCATTCGCACATCCCTGACTTAACCCCTTTCCTTTTTTTCCTCCTTCACCTTCCCAGACGCCAGGTTCTGATGTCTCTTTACAATGAATTATCCAGAGATACATGGATACTTGCAGGAAAGGAGATAGTTTCTTTTTTTTTTTTTTTTTAATGTTTTGGTTTTTTTTAAGATTTATTTATTTATTTTATGTATGGGTGCTTTATCTGCATGAACACCTGCAACCAGAAGAGGGCATCAGATCACGTTGTGGATGGTTGTGAGCCACCATGTGGTTGCTGGGAATTGAACTCAGGACCTCTAGAAGAACAACTAGTGCTCTTAACCACTGAGCCATCTCTCCAGCCTGCAAGTTTTTGTGTTTTTAACCTGTGAGGCATTGGGAGCATGGGACTCTTCTTTTTTTTTTTTTTTTTGGTTTTTTGGGACAGAGTTTCTCTGAATATCTGTGGCTGTCCTGGACTCGCTTTGTAGACCAGGCTGGCCTCGAACTCACAAAGATCCGCCTGCCTCTGCCTCCCAAGTGCTGGGATTAAAGGCGTGCGCCACCACCGCCCGGCAGGAGATAGTTTCTTAAAGGAGAAGTATAGACAAACTTGCAAGTGTGCCAGACCCAGCCTGCGGCCCAGTTCCAAGACAGGGAGAGAGGAGAGGTGCGCACGGCATAACCTTTTATGTGTCATTTACATAGTACTTGCCTCTCTCAAGTTTATATAAAGTACCTGGGAGTTTTTCAGCATGCTCCTTTGGTTGACTGAAGCCCAGGTGGGCTAGGTGCTTCCAGTCTTTTGATGTTGTTGTTGCCACCTGTCAAATGTTAATCTGTGAAATCTCTTCTACCTAATTCCCTATTCTCCAGCCTCACTCTCTCTTTGCCTTGTCATCCTTCAAAGTGACAGAGCTAAGGGCTGCTGGGACTCAGCTTCCCAGAGAAAGTGGTGGAGAATTATAAATTTACAATAAAATTTTCCTATCTACAGACGCAGCACTAGAAACTCCCTGGCTCTTTGCATCTGAGTGGCTTAGGCTCTCTGGAGCTCAGCTGGAGCCTGAGAGAAAAACTTGGCTATTCATCCACAGAGCCAGATCCTGGGAGGCTGCATAGACCACCAAGCCACAGTGTCAGAGGGCAGGAGGCTGCCCAGGCCACCAAGCCAGTGTCAGAGGCCAGGAGGCT
>CAJQZJ010031900.1:5653657-5710144 GCA_907164525.1 Lophiomys imhausi | reverse complement strand
CCAGGCCACCAAGCCAGTGTCAGAGGCCAGGAGGCTGCCCAGGCCACTGAACCCATGATGTTAGATCCATGAGCCCAAGAGCCAGTCTCTCCTTGAGTCCAGAATACCTGACTCCTTCCTGGCGTTCCGTCAGCCATGCTGCTTTCCAGGCCTACTACCTGGGTGAGAAGGCACAAGGATTCCTGGGACATCCATCAGAACACCCATTTTCCTCCAGGCACATGATTCTGTCCTGCCCATTGAAACATCCTCACAAGTGGGACCTGGAGCAAATGTTCGAAAGCCTCAAGGAGATTGAGGGCCCAAAAATTGGTAGCACATGGGAGGTAAGTAAAGGCTATGTTACCCCACTAGAAAGAGCGGTTGTAGCCATTGGCGATTCCTGTGGTATGGTATTCCCACCACGGTGATCTTCAGGTTCTCCCCACGACACAACTGAATGAGTACTTGGGAAAAGATGTGCACATTTGATTTTTTTTTCAAGCCAAGACAAACTGATGCCTCCATACCCTACACAATGGGGAAGGGCCTCAATCTCAGAACCCCAACCTTAAGGTGGTTGACCAGAGTGTGCTAATGAGCGGGCCACCACCGAGGGCTGCTGAGACTCAGTCCAGTGGGTTTCTAACTGCAGAACAGGCCTCAGAACCATCCCACCGGGGGATGAACAGCCAGGAAGATTCATCCACCACCTCCTATCTCTCCCATCCAGGCCTGTTCCTAGGTGTTAATCTCTCCCTGACTTTCCAGTCAAACCTACATGTGGGCAAATTTCAGGCCAAGAGCAGAGAATAGTCTCATGAAGAGAGGCTGAGAGGCTGGAAGGCAAGGGTGCCAGGCAGGAACAGCAGAGAGCCCGTTACAGTTAGGACCCCATGGAATGGCTTAGAAGCAAAGTGACAGAAGCAGAAACCAATGTGACATCGAGAGAGTAAGAGGGAAGGCCACACAGAGACAGTGTGCCGTTCTGAAGAGTGCAGAAAACTTCTTGAAGCAACCTGGTACTGGAAAAGATAAGCTGGGAGGGAGCCTAGGAGCTGGGAGTTGGGTGTGGCATTGCTTTGAGTCAGGGTCAGCGAGTAGGTGGCCTTGCAAGAGCAGCCTCGGACCACTCCACCCCGCTGCCAGCCTGGATTGGTGCCCCGCCCCGCAGAGTACCCCAGCCTACATCGATTCAGATGGAACCAAAGCACTCAGCTGCCACCTTGCACTTTTGTCCTCTTCCTTGGGAATCCTGGAATGGCTCAGCATGACCCAGTTCTGTAAACATTTATTTGATTGATTGGACACAGACAAGGCCCCTGCTCTCCAGGGGAGCAGGCCCCATACTAGGCATCGCAGCTGCAGAGGTGGGAAGAAGGGGGGATGAGAAAGACCTAGAGAGGAGATGGTGGCATGCGAGGGCTGATAGATCCGTGAATGCAGCCTGCTGTGGGGTATGCCCAGCAGAGCAATCCCAGGCAGCTGTTCTGTTTGTATTGGGAAAGGCTTCCTGAAGCAGCCAGGTCTTGAAAAGCCACTATATTTAGAGGTGGAGAAAAAGAGACAGGCTGCTTATGTCTTCCTAGTAGCAGAGTGCCACACACCAGCAGGACTAAGAGGTTACCAGGTACCGAGGCAGGCATTCATGGCCAAACCCCTCCATGTCCTTGGGTAAGATGAGAGTGCTCTGGTATTAACAGGGTGGTTGGTAGGCGATGAGAAAGACCATAGTAGGGAGACCAGCTGTTTCCTTATCCCCAGAACTTGTTCTCTTCTGTGGCAAAAAAAGACTTCTCACATGTGATTATTCAGGAACTTAGAGTGGGGTGGTGGATTATCTTGGGTAATCTGAGTGAGCCATGAGTGTAATCTCAAGAATTCTCACCAGAAGGTGGAGGGAGAAATCAGGAGGTAAGAGGTTGGGATGGTAGAAGGAAATGGCTCTGAGCCACAGACAGCAGGTTGCATCCAGGAGCTAGATAAGGCAAGGGCAGGCTCTAGGGAGATTAGTGCTAGCTGCACAAGCTTGAGGAGCTGAGTTCAGATGCCCACACAAAAGCTGACAGTGACGGCAGATTTGTAATGGGGTCTAGACCCCTGATGCTCTGGACCTCTTGGCCCAGCATGTGTGCTGTCTCACCTATGCCTCATCTCAGTTAACTCCACAGCTCTGGGCCTCTGGGCCAGGAGGAGGAGAAGGAACAGCAAGCCCTGCAGATGGCTCGTGGCTTTCCAGTTTGACTTGTACCTAGTATGCAGTCTTTTTAACCCTGGGAAACTGCATGAAGGACCATGCTTGTGTGCTTGGTTGCCGCTGAGAAGAAATGAGGATCAACATCCAGCCCACATTGGGCACTTCTTGCTTGGTACAAGGGCACCATCTGCCAAGGGCTGCTTATGCCCAGAGTGGGGCAGCCTTGTTTAGTTCTCGCACAAGCCTTGCATTGGTTCTCAGGGGTTTGTGAATTCTAGGCTGGCTTTGCAGAAGTTGAGGGCTTACAGCTCAATGCCTCAGACCTTGTCATGCCAAGCACACAGAGAGAGTAAAGAGTGTGTGGGCACAACAAGCAAGGTCCACATCTGACTCATGTCCACCCGGAAGCAACTGTTTGAGCAAACCTTTCCAGGGAAGCTGCCTGGGCATCCCTGGGGCACACAGAGGGAGCCCTATGGCTCCTAGCCTGTCCACCTCAAAGTCCTTGGCTCTTTTCTCTTTGTAGACCTCTGGCACAAAGGCCTCACCTTAGGCTGAGCTCATTGAGGCCACCTTCAGAAGGTGTCTGCCCACATCTTTAACCACCCCAGAGTAGGTATTTCCCAGCTCATCTTCTTTCCAGCTCTCTCTTATCTGTCCTGTCTGTATGTGCCCAGATAAACATACTTTGCATCCTGATCTCTGTGTGTGTGTATGTGTGTGTGTGCATGTGCAGATAATAGTTCCTTCTTTTCTCTTCCCAGACTCTACACTGGCCCTCTGTCATCTCCTGTCTCCTACATCACACATCCATACCTTTGCTGTATGATCCTTCTCTCAATCTCTTACCCTGGGGCCTTCTCTGCCAATGAAGAGGGGACGGTCCAGGGCAAGGAGCTCTGGGAGTGAAGCTTAGCATCTTAGATGTCATTTAGGACTGTGCTTGGACAGGATGTAAGATGAAGCCTCTGTAGGACTGAACCCTGCTGTGAGCTGGGAGCCTAGAGCCAGCGTGCTGGTTCTCCAGGAGGTCCTAGGACTTCCTTAGTGGACAAACTAAGGGCTCAGCTCTCAGGGCACAAACTTCAAGCTCCTTAGACTCTGGCCATAGCGGCTATGGGACTCTTGGGAGAGCTACCAGCCCATAGGACAGGCAGTACAGTCTGGGTGAAACCAGACGATGACAGATGTGGATTGTGAAGACACAATCCCAAAAAAATAGTCAAAATTTCATGAGTGACTTTATATTGATTACCTGTTGAAATAATATTATGTATATTCTGGATTAAATAAATTTGTCCACCTGTTTCTTTTTACTTTTCTTTTGACAGGGTCTTCTGTGTAGTCCAGGATGGCCTATTCTGTCTGCCTCTGTCCTCCAAAAGCTGAGATTATACTCACCATGCCTGGCTCTTTTTGCTTTTAAAATAATTAGAAATTCATGCCTTCAATATTTGTTTCTGTGGGACACAGTCAGTCTTAGATTCAAAAGACATTGAAGAGGCCTTTGGATGGCTTCTCATAGTGGGAAACAGCTCATAGGAACATGATTTCATCTCTGGAACCACACTGATTCCTGACTGTGGCCAGTGGACAGCATCTCCCTGTGGCTGGCCCTGTAGTCAGGGGTAAGACTGTTGCAGTGACTCCCATTTCTGGGAGAACAGCCCTTCCCTAGGATCCTGCTCTCTTCAAACCACCCTCAGTAAAATAGGCCACCATCTGGGTCATTAAGATAAAGCTTAAAGTCACAGTGAATCACAGAACCTCCCCTTCCCCCATGCCTGCCACTACACAGCCTGGGTGGGACAAGCACCACTACCATGAGCAAGTATGTGGTGGAGAGGTGGGAGAGAAAGAGAAGCAGGATGGTTTGTGCACTATGAGGAGGGGCAGAACTGGAGACGTGGGGGTCGTGAGGACGAGCCTGATGTGAGTAGCCTTCCTTGCCACCTGAGGCCATGGTGATGTCCTGCCCTGTGCTGCCACTGAGGGAGGGCCATGTTTGGGTCTGAGGCCCTGCAGCTGCAGGGGTCTGTGTGGATGTCCAGACTCACATTACTACCAAAATCCAAGTGGACGTCTCTGGTCTAGGCTGCTCCTGGGGACATGTTGATGTTCAAGGGCTGCACGGAGCTCACCCCTCCTCCTCACTGGCTGCAGCACCCAGGAGAGCAGCCCCCCAGCACCTCCCTTGGGCAGTGAGTTAGAGCCAGTCCTGATGGCTCAGAAGAGCTGCCCCCAGGGGAAATGAGAGGAGAAGAGCTGCCCCACCCCTTGCTTGGGCAAAGCAGGAGAGCTGGTTCTGGTGATGCTGGTATGGGAGAGCTGGTGCACTGACCAACTCAGCTACCACACAGGCCCAAATCCAGAACTTTGAGTTGGCCCACCCAGCATCTACCCCATCTCTGAACTGCTGGAGTATGGGAAGGGGCAGAACCAAAGTTGCAGGATCTCCATAACACAGGGCAACAACAGGATATCTGAGAGGAGTGAGGATCCAGGATAGATAGTGTAGCAGCAGCCAGAGGCTTCCAACCAGACCAATGAATGACTCATTGCAATGATCATTTGCAAGTAAAGCTGTTTGGGAAATACTCTGTGACACACCGTGACACACTAGCTTCCACAGAGTTGGTTTTGTTTTTGTTTTTGTTCTCTTTGCTGGGTATGGGGGTTGGCAGGAAGTTGCAAGGGTGGAGGGCAGATATGGAGGAATGGGGATATGAGTGGGAATGGGGTACATGATGTGAAATTCACAAAGATTCAATAAAAAGTTTGAAAAAGGACCCATCAGAAAACATCCTGCCAGGGTGATAAACACACCAAGGCTTTTCAGAGCAGAGGATCAGCGAGCCGGGCATCTGAACAATGTCCTCTCTTGACCTGAGAGCTGACCCTTCCTCAGGAGGCGTCTAACAAGAGCCCATCCAGCCCTGTCACCCACGCTTACCCTTAAAAAGACAGCTGCTGCCTGGTTGAAGGATGGGGGCCATTAATCTGGGGCTGCCCTTGTTTGCATAATTGTTGCATACATTTGCATCTATTTGGTCCCAGCCTCTGAATGCTGCGCTGTAGGGTGTTTGGGTACAATTTGCATATCACTGCAGGTGAGGGTCATGTCTTTAAAACTAGGGTACTTATTCATTCCCCACCTCCAAGAGATTCTTTTATGTGGTAGTTCAGAAAAACAGCCGAAATGCCTATTTCTAGAATGATCCTGGGGTGTGCTCTAGGTGGAGAGGTACGGAAGCTCTGGAGCCTGCCAGGAGAGGAAAACAACTGAAGTTCCTGCTCTCCTCTGCACACAGGCTCAAGACCCTGCTTCCCCACCTCTCCACCCAGTCGTGCACCTATTCTGGGACCCTCATGACTTCTGTTCACTCCCGAATGCTGACTTCTTAGGAACCTTAGAACCCCAGCCTAACCCAACATCCACTCAACTCCCCCCACCCCATCCTGAAGAACGAATGTCAAGAGATCCTGGACTTGATTAACAGGTTGTGGTCACCTGGGGGTTTCTCCCAGATTTACTGAGGAAATAACTGTCCTATTGGAGGAAAAGATGGGGGAAGCCTCGTGCATAGTGCACATCCCTTAACAACCTGGGTCGTTAGCATCTCAGCCTACTTGTGGGTGCTTAATTACTGAAGTTAGGGTAGTCTTTGAGATGAGAGACTTGCTCTGAAGAGGACCAGATCTGTTGAGGAAGGATAGAAGACTCTTGAGGTAAACCAGAAGGAGACCCAAGATTGTCATTATGGTGGTGCCTGGTTGCCACTCAATCCTAAGTGCCATGGGAACAGTGTTTGTGTCTCTTTCATCGCAACAGTTGAAACCTGGACAGCAGGCAGCTCCCAGCTAACACTTACTGTCATCTATGTTGGTGTTTCCTCGGGTTCATTTGGTGAAACTTGAGGCATGAGGAGGTAGGTCTCCAGGGAAATGACTGTCATTGTCTTTGTACCGTGGGTTCCAGTGATTTTTAAAAAATTTTTATTTATTAAAAAAATGTGTGTGTGCATATAGAGTGAATGCATCCATACCATAGCATATATGTGGAAAGAACAACTATTGAGATTCACTTATATCCTTCCACCATGTGAGTCCCAGGGATCAAACTAAAGTTGTCAGTCTTGAAGGTAAGTGTCTTTATCCTCTGAGCCATCTTGCTAACCTCTCTAGTGACTTTTAAAGCAGGTTTGTGGGGTGGAGAGATGGTTTGGTGGTTAAGAGCACATTCTGCTCTTCCAGAGGAACTGTGTCTGGTTCTTGGAACCCATGTTGGGTTCCTTACACCTTCCTGCAACTCCAGCGCCCGGAGATCTGATGCCCTCTTCTGGCCTCCTCAGGCACTTGTACTCACATAAATATACCCACACAGATACACACATGATTAAAACTAAAAATAAATATTAAGAAAGGAGAACAGGTTGGGAGTCATGTCTTAGAAATGCTGAGGTTTCTTGTTCTTGAGTATTGTGTGTATTTTCCAACCAAAATTAATGGGCTAGCTAACTTATACCACCAGGCCAAAGGGCCACGAAAGAGTCTGAGACTGCTGTTCCAATGCCAAGGTTAAGTCAGGAAAATGTTTTGCTCCATATGGTTATTTGGGAAAGTAAAAAACATAGTTTCCTTCTTGGAGAACTGGATTCCATGAAAGAATGCTCATCTACATTGTCTTGTCTTGAGAACATAGTGCTCAGGAGAGCACAGCACATGAGTTTACCCATGTGCTTTTCTGCTATGCTCCAGGTGGAGAGGTGTGGAAGCTCTAGGGAATAGTGGGGACAGATACAAAGTGGGGAATGTTCTCTTCTTAACTATGCAAAGAAACCCTGCTGGTAAGACAGGGCTCCATGGTTCAGCATCTCCACCTTCATCAAAACCAGCTAAGAGCCTCAGAGTTGGCCATGGGTGGAAGACTGTCACTTGAGAGAAAGACCAGAAAATACAGAGCAGCATGATACCTTCTGAGAAATGCTTTCTAAGACCGACATTTTGAGAGCAGGAAAGAGGGGTTGTTGGCTGGATAGTGAGAAAGATGGTTGTACCTTATGCCAGGGGCTAGGATCTGGTAGAAAACCAATGGACCCACCCCTTTCTCCATGTGTACTGGCACAAAGGGTTGGCTGAGTCTTGGTAGGCTAGGTAAGGGCACTTAGGGGCTATGGCACGTCCTAGGACACCTGTGCCTCTTGCCCCAGAAGAAAGTAGTCTCCTGGGCTAGGGCCAGAATACAGCCTCAGAAGAGTATGAGTGGGAATCCCAGCTTAAATTAAGGAGACCCTTGGAGGTGAAGGAATAAAGAAACAGTTATGAGGTGGACTTTGAGATGGGGGTTGGGAGGGACAGCCTAATGGCCAAGGATTTGGGTTGGTTTTTCCACAGATGGTGGAAAGTCTGGGGTATCGGAAAGAACTGAATGACTATGTTGAGAGTAAGGCAATAGTGGGTAAAGATACAAACGCCAGAGCTAATCTCCCCTTAGAACTTGAGTTGCAGGTCTTGCCATCCCTATATGTTCACTCTTGTCTGTGACAAGTATCTGGGAGGCTTCCAAAGTTGGTCCCACCCTACCCATTTGTTTTCAGGTGTGCACCTCTGAAAACCCATCAGAGGGTTGGGAAGAGTGGCTGTCCCACACTGTCTTGTCCCAGTGTGCCTTCTCTCTAGCCTCACAGTGGCCTGCTCACGCATGCTGTCAATCATCGTGCACTCCAAGGTCAAAGGAGACACGTGACCACCACAAACCAATACTCCAAAAGGCTGTTTCTATGGTGCTGTATTGTCCGTGCCCTCACCCCAATCACTCACTGGACTTGACCCTGACCCCATGGCTGAAGAATTGCCTTCATCCAGTCCATCGAGAGCATGTGTCCATTGTGAGTGCCAATGTTCTCAGAGAAAGAAGTCCTTTAATGGCTGAGGAACCTGGGGATGAGGAAAGTCAGGAAGGTGTGGGGTAGACAGACACTATCAGATTTTGTTCTCACTCCAGTCTGTCCAGCCAGTGACATTCCCCTGAGTTCCAGGGGGTCCCAGTCTGTATTTGGACCCCTTGGGAAGTACACTGGGAATGTGAGATGATGATTGGCAGCCCAGGAATCAGACTGCCCATGGAGATCTCAATAGTGAGAAGACCATGCAGAACAACTTCTGTTGGCTGATAGGAGGGAGCATGGCACAGAGTGTCTCTGAAGCCAAGTGTGACTGCTACAGGCTAGGTGTGGGAACCAGGGAGGACTTCTTGGAGGAGAAATAAAGGCAGAGGAACAGAGGAGAAAGGAGTGGGGGGGGGGGGTGACAAAGGAGGGAGGTAAATCACCGGGCAATTCACCTCCTTTTGCATGAGCTCAGCGTAAACCATGCAGGCAGCAGAGATCAGCTCATCAGCATCAAGGTCGATGAGGTTGTTGCAGGCCTGGGAGGGAGATGCATGTGCATAGTATGTGAATGTGTGCCCGTGCGTGCGCCTGTGTGTTTGTGTGCGTGTATGAACAAACACCTCTCCTCATGCCTTTTGGGCACAGGCAGAACAAAGATAAGAAAGCTACTACTCACAGCACTTATTGGGGAGCAGCCCCTAATGTCTCCACAACCTGCCACAGTGCCCACAGATTGTATGCTTTGGGAGAATGATAGACGGTTCTGCAACATGTCTCAAGTTCCCATGGGAGGCTTCATTTGTATTTGGAATGCTACCTACATTTTTTTTTCCTGGTACGTTAGCTGGCTTTTAAGAACATCTAAAAACCACAGGCCTTTTTGATGCAACATGGTCATGGATTAGTTTTAAGGCAGTAGAGTCTAATGGTTAGACCGTCCAAGGCCTGAGTTCCCTCCCTCACATGCTTACTTAAATTATAAACCAATACACTCTGGGTCACTGTTAGAGGGCTGTTGAAGCTGTTCTACTAAAAACCACTAGCATGAAGCTCCTTACTTCAGCTCTCATCCCTTGTTCCCCTCTGGAGGTAAAAGCGGCCATAAGCCAGAACACCATGGGCCCGCATCCATCTATAAAACAGGTACTGGGGTCAGGCTGTAAGCTGCAGGGGGACCAAGGGCACTCTCACCAGGAGGATGGCGTCACCGCTCATGCTTTCGAGGAGTGCCTGCTCACGCACCATCTGCAGCATGCTGTAGGCCACTAGTACTTGGAAGTTCCTGCAGGGCTTCCCCGTCAGCAGGACCTGTGGGCAACCAGCAAGCCTCAACCCTGTGGCCTGAGACCAGGACACTCTGAGAGTGGCACTGTGTTGACTGGGCACTCCGCAATCCAGGGCTTCTCCAAAAGCCTGGGGCAGGGGTGCTGTATTAGATCTGGGCATGAACACTGGCAATCCAGGAAGAAAGGATGAGCCAGGTGGGCACTGGATTGTGGGACAGGACATGCCAGGCTGGCAGTTGGGCTGGATCCTCTCTCTAGGTAAACAGCTACGAGGAGGCGGGACAGCAACGGGTGGTGGGTTTGTTCCTAAGGGGGATCATCTGCTGGTGGCCATGAGGACTGTGGTTGGAAGACAAGAGGTGCTCTTGGGGCCTGCCTTGGGGGAAAGCAGGTTCTAAGAGAAGCCAGCATTTTAGAGGAAGGAAAGGCCAAGGAAGCACAGAAAAAAGAGCAGGAAGCAGGGACAGGGCGGCTGAGCAGCAGCAGGTCCGACTTTGCTAATGGGCCTTTAGGTCAGTGGAGTCTGGCATCACAATGGAGGGACAGATGCTCTAGCGTTCTCCAACAAGATGGGAGTGGGGTCGCTGACCCAATTAAACCCCAGATCACAGAGCATCATCTAAAGCTAGGAAGAAAGGGAGGCGGGAAAACTTGCAGCTTCTCCTCCTGATGTAGCAGGGGCGCAGTCCACCCAGATTGTCCCCAGCTGCACGAGTCTCACCTCCCAGAGCCTCCAGACGTCATCAAAGGATTTGAAGGCACGCTGGAAGCAAAGGCAGAACCAGGGGAAGAGGGACTGCACTACTCCAGAGCCTTTCCCTTCTGTGGGGAGAGAAGCAGGCTCTTGAGTCACCACACAAGAGAGCATGGGAAACATAGGAAACATGACAATTTCAGCTGCTATTTTCCCAACAAACCATGGAATCTGTTTGGAATAGATGTTCAACATCATAGGCCCAGGCTCCTCCACAGAGGTCCTCCCCTCCTGAGTATATCTGCCAGGCTGGGCCCTGGCCCCCTACAGCCTACCTGCTGGTGTGGGAAGGCAGTAGGAACTGTAGACCACTCACTGAGGTGCTCAGCAAATTCAGGATCCAGTAAAGCAATCAGGCTGTTGAGCATGTCCAGGTTTTTGCCTACGCCAATATTGATGACACAGCTGTGCTCCTATATAAGAAGGGACCAGGGAGCAGTCCTCCTTAGTTCAACTTGAGGGCATCATGGAACTAAGCCCACCTCTCAGTGCCAACTCTGAGATGCCATGTGTCTGGTTCATCCACTTCCATGTGTGAGTGTGTGTGTATTGTGCATGTGTATGTGTGTGTGCACATGTCCCTGTATCTGTTTGCATATGTGTGCATCTCTGGGAAGCCATGTATTCAAGTGCATATTATCATATGGGGGTGGGATGGAGCTGCAAAGATGTCCCGCATGTGGCAGTGACCCTGGTGATTAGGTCATTAGGTGATTAGAGCCAAGAATGAAAGTTCAGCAAGCATATTATTGCATGGGTGCACAGAGAGGTAAGGGTGTGGGAAACTTCTAGAAGGCAACAAAATCTTCCCAGATGCCAATACCCTCAGCCTGGGTACAGAGTCGAGTAGATCCAGGCACTACTGAATCCTTAGGGTGTTTGGACTATAGGTCATGGAGGGGCGACTGCAGGAGACGGGAACAAAGAGGCGGCCTTGGGGGTCTGACAAAGGTCTGACTTTACTTTGGAGTCCTGGGGAGCCACAGGGATCATAAGGAAAATTTGTGTTAAGAGATGAAGAGCCAGCAGAGGGTGCCACCACTGGGCCTGGTAACAGTGGGACTCAGAACAGTCCTCCTGAACTCTAATGCCTCTACTACCTACCCCCTGACCTACAGGGTGTTTGGGGGCTTGGAGGAAGTGTCTGAGGCCATCAGTGCCTTGGGTTTAATGGGTGGTGGGGAGTAGGAGATTTGAGCCCCACTTAGTCTTCACCATTTTCTGAAGAAAGAACTGGAAGAGCCAGAATGTCTCATGGTCATGCTCCACCATCAGCTGGAAAAGCATCACCATCTCGTGGAAGCCTCGCTGGTATTCTGTGTGAGAGGGCACCGGGAGGAAGAGCTAATGAGCGCTGGAACAGGGTCCAGGAAGGAGCCTGCAAGTATGGGCTGAGGCTCTACCCCTAGCTCACCAGCTTTTGTGTTGCAGACATAACTTAGCAACAGGGTCTTCTCCAGTTTCTTCTTGTCCACAAGCACATTGCCCAGGGGATCTCTGTCATAGAGCCTCTGGATGTCATATGCTAGATTATAGCAAGGGACAGGAGGTGGCACTAAGTCCTCTTTAGCATAAAAAGCATGGGTGAATCATGTCCCATTCTTAGAGGAGAGATCTTTAAAAACAAAACAAAAAAAAACCCAAAACCCTGGAAAAGGCATGTCAGCCCCACCTCACTAAATTTGTCATCATACCCTACAGGTCTGGGCTCCTCCTTGCCTCCACATCTTTGATCAGGCCATAACTCTTTCAAGGAATGCTCCTCCCACCCATTCATATCTAATCTAGTCCAAAGTCATGGGTATGGGGAAAGGAAGATAAAACAACAGAGGTAGCATGTGGCAGGATAACACATCCAGGAATACCATGGGGATGGATGGATGGATTGACCCAGGTTTGGCTAGGAAAATTCCAGGCCAAAGTCAAGACAGTTGCCAAGCTGTCTTGAGACTTCTGTTGGAAATGACTAGGAAAAGACCTTAATGGCCCCACCTGCTCTCTCCTCTGCCCAGCCCTCCCGTCCCTCTGCTCACCAATGTTGTTCCAAGTCTCTGTGAAGTTCCCGTGCAAGTTTTCCAGCAGGGGCTGGATTTTCTCATACATCTGGCACAAGGATTTATAGTTCCTCCTGAGAGAACAGCACTGGGGCTGAGTAATGTGGCCTTCCCCTTCCAAGAGGGCACAATTCAGAGCAGCAGCTTCTGCTGTGCTCAAAGGGTTCCCACCTGCTGTGCTGTGCCCATCTCAGCCTGAGTGGCCTTGAGCATGTGTTCTCCAACACGCAGCTGGCAGCGTGGAGACAACTTAATGTGGGTGGGCTCTGCGGTCCGACTGTAGCACCCAAGTCCTGGAGCCACTACTTAACTGAGTATTTGCAGAGGGATGTCACCCTCCCTCTGTGCACCTCAGTTTCCTCACCTGCAGAGTGGGGACAATACTGGCACCTCCCTGAGTTGGAAGGTCAGTCTTAAGCTGACCACTGCAATGTGATTAGTTGGTTCAGTAACTGACTGGTAGCCTCTAAAAGTTAGTATGTCCTAGATGTAACCTCTATTTGTCTTTTCCAATATGATTAAGGACCTCAAGATGAGATCATTCTGGATTTTCCAAGGGAATCCTAAATCAAATGATAACTGTCTTTATAACACACACACACACACACACACACACACACACACACACACACACACACAAACACACACGCACAACCAGGTGGGAGGGCATGTGTCCATGAAGCAGAGAGTGAATGGATGTAGCTTCAAGTCAAGGAAGCTTTCGTGTGAAGAGCCTTTCCAGGAGGCCAACACACAACCTTGTGTTCTGCCTCCAGAATGCCAGAGGAAAAAAAATGTTTGTTATTGTCAGCCACCCTATTTGTATCACTTTGCTAGTTCGTGGCTTTTTGCCTCAGCAGTCATGTGGGCTATACACCCAACACCTGTTACCTGGCCTTGGCACAGGAAATTGGACAATTACATCCTTACTGTCCTGGACTATTCTCTGCTGGTCCCTTGTGGAGTTGTCTTTTCCATATCCTGGTCGTGAACTGCTCTAGGGCTGAGCTCAGTATCTGCACAAGGCTCCCAGACTTAACCAGGCAGCCTAAAAGGACACCTCTAAGAAGGAAGTAATCCACTATGGGGTCACTCAGACCCAGCCTACCTTGAGCACTCACATGGACAGGTGAGGCCTGCAGTGAGTCAAAGACAAGGTGACTCAAGGACTCAGACCCTGCCCCAGTGTGTCCTCCCCAGGGGGAGAGAAGAGGCATGCTCCAGATTTAGCAAGCCCAAGTCTCAGTGAAGTGAAAGTCAGCAGCCTCTAGCTTTTGGGGTGCATCCCTATCAACATGAACCCTTGCTGTTCTTTCCTTGTGCGTGACGACATGTCTGTGTCTGTAATTAGATCATTGTAACCACTCTGTGGTACTGTGTGTTATGGTGATGTGTATTGTGACCCCAAATTTGACAGAGAAGACTGGGCCTGCAGCAGGGAAGGCCGTGGGCAATGTCACTCAGAGTGTGATGTTAATACTAGCATATTTATTGAATTCTCTCCCAAACCTAAGACTGCTACAAGTTCAAAGCCCATGTATTACTCACCTTCGAAGATCCTCTAATCAGTCAGGGCGGCCTGGAGGAACTGCCCTGTTTGATCCTGGTCTTGAAGCAAGGATGGAGTTTTTGCATTTATTTATTCAGTGTGTGTGTGTGTGTGTGTGTGTGTGTGTGTGTGTGACATACTTCTGGAGGTCAGATGATAATTGGTGAGAGTTGACTCTCCATCCACTGCCAGATTGAACGATTTTCAGGCTCAGTGGCAAATGCCTTCTCCCCCCCTCCCCACCCAGTGCAGTCTCACTGGCCTGAGGGTGGGGTTTTGGGAGACAGATAATTAGAGAGATCAGTGTGGGTGGAGGGAGAAAGGGTGAGCCAAGAGCTGAGGGAGTATAAAAGAACACCCAGCTCAGGTAGAGGGGTAGCTGAGCTGATGGAGTAATTGTTCTGGTCAATTTTATGTCAGCTTGACACAATCTAGAGTCATTTTAGAAGAAGGAACCAGATTAGCCTGTGGAGAGAGAAGCCTGCCATGCATTTTCTTGATTAACAATTGATGCAGAGGGCCCAGCCCACTGTGGGAAGTGCCACCTCTGGGCTGGTCCTGGGTACTATAAAGAAAGCAGACTGAGCAAGATGTGAGGGCCAAGTCAGTAAACACCACTCCAAAGCCTCTGCATCAGCTCCTGCCTCCAGGTTCCTTCCCTGACTTCCCTCAGTGATGGACTGCAATGTGGAACTGTAAGCTATGAAATAAACCCTCTCCTCCACAAGTTGCTTTTGAGCATGATGCCTCATCACAGCAATGATAACCCTAACTCTGAGACAGTCCCTCCGGCAGCTGGTATGGTCAGATGGAAGATGCTGGCACGAGGGAGCCAGGATTGAGAAATGTCAGCAGATACGCCTTTGGGATATCTGCTTAAATTGGTAAACAGAAATTTAGCTTGATAAAAAGAAAGTTCCTAGGGTCCTTCACAGGTAGGCTGTGAAGGGAAGGGTGAGGTCAGGAGCAAGGGCATAAGGGGAGTTTCGGGACAAGCCCTTGCCTGCAATTGCTTATTTGATCAATGGAACTGGAGAGGAGGTGCCAGCTTAGATCTGGCTACACCAACTGTGTGTGCGTCCTGTGTGGGAAGCAGCAGGGGTCTTCTCAGAATAAGGAGTCCATATGAAAAAGAAACAGGCCAAGGGGGTACCTCACCCCACCCCCCAGCCCCCTGAAGCCCCAACAACACTCCACTGAAAGAGGATCTGGAACTTTCTACCTCCTGTTGCTGTCCACCATGAGCCGCTCATCCCAGGAGCTCTGCCATGAGTAGTAGCCTGTGAGGAACTTCCAGGCTTCTGTCCTCACGATGGGGTGTAGACCCTGGGTCCAGGAGGTCATGAACTCTCAAAATGCCTACTCAGAGGGTCTCACCCAGTGCCATACCTGACCCCTGCCATCTGTGCCACCCCCTAGTGCCAGGGCAAGGCTGAGGGTAGCAGCCTGGGAGCCATACCCTTTCCAGGATGTTAATGCAGATGAAGTCTCGGGACTTGGCCAAGTGACCATTCTCATCAAAGAAGCTGTTCCATTCCGACTTGTCAATGGGCGGATTTCTTTTCTCCTGGCAAGGACAACCAGATTAGTCTTCTGCTAGGGGCTTTGGGCTTTCCTTTTAATGTAGGGTGGCTTTCAAATCCTAGGCTCTGTGCATTGTGAGGGTTCAAAACTCACAGCCTCTGTCTCATATCTACAATACTCTACCTCGAGGAAACTGCTGAAAAAAAGTGAAAAGCGAAAATCCAGGATGGACAATAATGTTCACCGCACATAACTTGCCCAAATGAAAAATGCAAGTACTCTGAATGTTCCACAAGAAGGGAATAGTTAAGTAAACTATGTTTTACATATACTGTGGAATACTGTGAGACATATAAATACATGTTTACAAGGCATAAGCAATAATCTGCAAAAATACAAATGCTAACAGAAAAAAGCAGAATACACAAACTGATATTTGACGTTCTCCTTATGCACCAGTCCTGCCACTCTGTGTAGTGTGTAGTCTGACAGTAGCACTGCCCATCTATGTGCTGGGCCCTCTAGTCCAGCTGCATCAATGTTCACAGTGACTGTACATGTTCACAGCTTGTATACGTGTGTTAGACAGTATACTGTACCACATAAACACGAATGCAGAAAAAAGGTGAAGGATGGACATAGTGGCACATGCCTGTGACTCCATCCAGCACTCACTGGGCAGAGGCAGGTTTGAGGGCAACATGGCCTACATAGTGCGTTCCAAGCTATATGAAGCTACACAGTGAGACCCTCCCTCAGCAGCAGCAGCACCACCACCACCACCAACAAAGTAAATAGTGGGGAAAATACTGAAGAAAATATCAAGAAAGCACCCTCCATTAAAAACAATAGTGGTGCTGAAGAGATGGCTCAGCAGTTAAGAGCACTGGCTGCTCTTCTAGAGGACCCAGGTTCAATTCCTAGCACCCAGATGGCAGCTCACAACCAGCTATAACTCTAGTTTCAGGGAACCTGATGCCCTTTTCTGGCCTCCTTAGGTACCAGGCACTTGTGTGTTGAACTGATATACATGCAGGCAAAACACCCACACACATAAAATTGAAAGGAAAAAAAAAACCCATTAGTAGTTGGGGAGAGGGGTGGAGCTCAGTTGGCAGAGTTCTTGCCTAGCACACAGGAAGCTCCAGGTTTAGTCCGCAGCACCACATACAGGGCATGACCCCACATGCCTGTGGAGGCAGGAACACCAAGCTCAGGGTTATTCTCAGCAAGACAGTGAATGTGAGGCCAACCTGGGATGCACAAGACCCCGACTCAACACAAAACAAAAAGCTACAGCGATTGTCTTTGAAAGTTGGGGAGTATAAATATTTCTGCTTCCTTTCTAATGCATTTCATGTTTTTCCATGATTGTGCTGCTTTGATAATGGAAAGACACAAGACAAGCACAAATTAAACAACTCCTGTGCTCTATTTTTTCTCCCCTGAAAATGTAAAGCAGCCTGTCACAGGAATGTCCAGGTAAGGAGATGCGTGCATGCCCGTGTGTGGCGTGCACACTTGTGTGCCGTATACTTGTTTATGAGAAGTAAGTACAATGCCCGCAACATTAGAATGCCAGCTAAGAGTGGGACTGTGGATGAGAGCAAGGTCTTTCCCCACGGGGTGTCTGCTGAAGAGAAGGACATCTTGAAATGCCACATTGCCAACAGATGGCCAGAGGTGTCCCCATCTTTCTCTTAATCCAGAATGTGTAGACACAGGACCCTAAATTAAATCTGTATGCAAATCACTTGGAGTCTTCTGGTTCATAAAGTTGGGGGAACCGCCTAAAGAAATGCCTTCCTAGTGGTTTCCTGAATGACCGAGCCTGTGGCTTTCAGATTGAGTGAGGAGCCAGGTGTCAGGAAGTCGAAAAAGACATTTGACACTAAAGGTAGCAACTGGGCCACTGACCACAGCCAGTTTAACTATCTACATATCAGGATGGCTAAGAGCTAGCTCCCTTTGTTGTTGTTGTTGATGGTGGTGTGTGTGAGTGTGTGTGTGTGTGTGTGTGTGTGTGTGTGTGTGTGTGTGTGTTTGTGTGTGAGTGTGTGTAGTGTTTGGGTGTATGAATGAGTGTGTGTGTGATGTGCATGTGTGTATACGTGTTTGCACATATGTGGGCACATATGTATGATGCATATGGAGTCCTGAGGTTGACATGCTAAGAATCATCTTTGATTGCCCGTTCAACCTTATACAACGAGTCAGGGTCTCTCAATCAAACCTAGAGCTCACTGAAATGGCCAGTTGCCTTAGCTTTTTCTGGGAACCTCCTGCATCTGCCTTCTAAGGCTGGAATTACAGGGGAACCACCATACCCACCCAACATTTCACATGGGTTCTGGGGTCTGCACTCAGGTCCTCATGTTTGCAAGACAAGTGCTTTAGTGCTGAGCCATATCCTTAGCCTGAACACCCCCTTCTTTAATAACTCACAATGCTGTATCTACTGGACCAACACTGAGACACAGAGCAATAGAAGGCACAGGGAACTTTGACACTGGTCTGACACCCAAGTCTTACTTGGGAAGAAAGATGCTGGCAGTTCACGAATTGATGAGGAGGACTTGTCAGCCCACTGCCTGGGTCTGGAGAGCAGGTCTGCCACTGACTGGATACCTGGTTGTCGGGATGCTAAGTCTCCAAGAGCCATTCCCTCACTCATCAAATGCCAATAGCCCCATCACATCCCATCTCAGAGGGTTGGGATGAGAAGGAATGACTATAAACAAAGCATTTGCAACATCATTTGTACACATCAACTGCTGTCTGGCAGCTCTTCATTACTATTATTAGCCTTCTCTAAGTTTGGAGAACAAAAGAGCTATAGAGAAAAATATTCAAAGCCTGGTGATCATCTTCAATAAAAGTGTAACATTTAAACCTCAGGTGCTCATTTTGCATTTTTATGTATCATCCTATTAATCACATGAAAAATGGGTCTTGAGATTGATTAAGGTCACTGTAATTAGTTATAATTTTGAAAAATAGTACATGGAAATTTTTCATGACTCAGGTGGACTAAGGAATTGTTTAACTGGGCTTGGGACCTAGTAATAGAAGCACTACTGCCACCTGGTGGTAACATACCAAAATTGTTGGCAAAAACAAAAAAAAACTCACCAACTGAGCAACTCTAAAACTCAATACATTTAGAAAGACACAGCTGAGGAGGAAACCATACTGGGTTCTAAGATCTCCCAATAAGGCAAAAAATGAATGTAGGGGTCAATTCTGTGGTTGATACTAAAGATAAACTGGTCTTGCTCCACCTTCCGTGTCCAGCCTTCCCATTCAGCAGGGATAAAGAGTCCCAATGTAAACTAGAGGATAAAGAGGAAGGCACTGGGGACCGATGAAGAACTTGTGTCGGTCAGGTACGGTGGCATGTGCTTGTAATCCAGCACTCAGAAGGCTGAAGCCAAAAGATCACAAGCTCAAGGCCAGCCTGGGCAGCAGAGTGAGACTTCTCTCAAAACAAATCAAAGAACATACCAGAATGCACGTGGCTGACCGCCTTGCAGAGAGGCTGTTTTCTGGAGAAAGGGTAGTCATGTTGTCCTCTAGCTGTCTTTGGAGTTGTCAGTGTCCAGTTCTCCCCGGGGAGCCTTAGTGATACTTAGGGAGCCAGGGAAGAGGATCTTCCTCTTGGCAGATGAATTGCATTCCCCAAAGGAACTGGGCCTCTCTCGGCTTCCCACACTTGAACAAATCCAGCGAGATGTGTGTCACAAGGCCCTGGAACCCTTGTCACAATGACCTTGGAACACTCCTAGAAACCAAGAGAGTAAAGTTACTGGTCAACCCCCCCCAAACTTACAGTGCACATGGATTATGTACTGGAGGTTGAGTTAAGGGGATCAAGTAGTTTGGGGTAACCAGGGCAGCCTTTCTGGATGAGGTGGGCCACAAGTCCCTGCTCCATATGTCTGGTTGCCCAGAGCTCAGTCATAACTATAGTCAAGGTCTCAGGTTTAGGGAGGACTTTCCAAAAATGCCAAATAAATATGGCTGGTCTGGAGGTCAGGAGTAGATTTTTGTAAGCCTGCTTAGGGAGCTAAATGGCTCCTGGTGTGTGTGTGTGTGTATATAACTCTCCACTTTATTTTTTGAAACAAGGTTGCAGATGCATACAGATGTGCCTAGCTTTTTTTTTTTTTTTTTTACAAAAGTTCTGGAGATCCAAACTTAGGTCCTCATGTGGGCACAGCATACACACTTTGTCCCCTGGACCATTTCTCCAACCCTCTACCTATTACTTGTATACCCAGAGCATGATCTTGACCAAACTAAGTTGGCTTGAGTACCAACTGAGTGAATCTTATTAATGGAATAAGAATGACTGACACAGCAGGGCATGGTGGTGCATGCCTTTAACCCCAGAACCAGGGGGCAGAGGCAGGCTGATGTCTGAGAGTTCGAGGTTGGCCTGGACAAGACTACATAGTGAGACCCTGTCTTGAAGAAAACAAACAGAATAACTGACACCCTCTCACACCCCTTTCTGTGCCTTGTACGCGTCACTCTCCCCTCCTGTCCTGATTTCCTTTAGACCAAGGTTATTCCTCCAATGCCAACCCTCCCTCCCCAACTCCAACCCCCATCTCCTCCCAGCTTCCTGGTGCCTGGTAGGAACTGCTGTTAAATGAATCTGAGAAGGTGGTGCCTCTTTGTTCCAGAGTCACGTTCTCTACCTCCAGCATTGCTTGCCTTTCTATTCATGTCTATTCTGGCCAGAAAGCATCTTTAGTTATTACACAAACCAAATTGCAGTCAGGAGCTCCAAGGTGGAACTTGGAGTCTGACCTCAAATTTGGGTGCTACCAATCCCCTAGATTCACTAGCCATGAAGTCAAAACACAACCAACCTCTGTCTTTCATATCCTTATTAACTGAGTTGTCCAAATGGAAGTCTTGAGCAGACACAATGCATTGTTTCACCGTCTGTTACTGTTCTGCTGGCTGGAGGCACAACAGCAGTCTCTGAAAGCCCAACCCATCCTCTGCCTCCTGCTTCCCTGTCCCTATATAGGAAGATACCGAGGTCTTCTGCACCTTAGCTAGGTGCCCCAAGTCTTCACAGAGCTGGAGAGGTGGGCAGAACCAGTAGGAACTGAGCAGAATAAGAATTGACTCCTTGCACATCAGAGAGGCTGCATTTGGAGTTCTGTGGGGTTTCCAAGTCAAACGTGGGGAACAGGAGTCATTGAGTGGGCGTTCCTCACCAAGCCGATGACGGTTGCCTCTGTGCCTCCACATTGGCAATGCACATTCCAGAGAATTAACTTCAAGCTTCCCTGCGAAGAGGAGGACTGGGCAGAGAAGAGCTAGAACAATCTGAATGCTAAATGCAAGTTGGTTTCTAAAACGAGTGTGGTGGACTTAGATCATCTGCTGAACTTCCTTTAACCTTTGGCTCCCTCGGTGCAAATACTGGGCCATAACTCTGCTCCAAATTAGCCAGCCCAGTCTACTCATATTACTGAAACCTCATAGAAACAACAGAAAGAGGGGCTTAATATTCAGACAGAATCAAAGGAACTGCACAGAGCACAAAGGGCCTAAATCTGACCTACATTTTTCCAGATACTTTCAAAAATATATATATATATTTATTTGCATATGCCAGTGTACGTGCATGCATGTGTGTGCACAATTGTGAGCATGTGCACAGAGACCAGAATAAGGCATTGGATGTCCTCCTCTATCACTGCCCATCTATTCCATTAAGGTAGGTTCTCTCCTTAAGCCTGTGGCTCTCACTTTCTCCACGAGCCTAAAAGCCAGCAAGCCCCAGCTACTCTTCTGTCTCCTCCTCCACTTCAGAGCTGGGGTTAAGTTACCGTGTGCACCAGATGCCCTGCTTGCTACGTGGGTGCTGGGATCCAAATTCCTGTCTTCACGATTGTGCAGCGAACATTCAACTGCTGAGCAGCAGTTCACATCTCCTGGGGCTAAATAGTCTTTGCATCCATTTGTGTGTATAATTGCCAAAGATCTTGGGTGCCAGGTGATTACTTTTCTTTTATACATCTCTCTCTCTCTCTGTCTCTCTCTCTCTCTCTCTCTCTCTGTCTCTCTCTCGCTCTCTCTCAGGAATCTAGCTTTCTGCTTTAAATCTCTGTGCTTGGAGATGCTTCAGGGCATGACGAGAGTCATAGGTTCGGAAATGTCACTCATTACTGAAGCCCCCGGGGGCCATCTTTTCCTTAGGAATCTGGCTGTTAGCTGATGAGCTGCATTGGTGAGGAGGGAGGGGGCCTTCCAGGGATCAGGGGCCTCTCACCTTCAGACATTTCTGACTTTTGCCTTGTTGTTTTTGTTTTTGCTTTCTGTTCTGTCTTGAAATAGTATGTCACTGACCTGGAATTTACTAATTTACTAAGCAGGCTAGGCTTCCTGGCCAGCAAGCCCAGAGTCTGCCTGTCTCTGCCTCTGTGCACAGGGAGTGTAGGTGTGTGTCACCACACCCAGACCTTACCTGGGTTTGTGGAGGGTGACTGAATTCAGGTGAGAAAGCTCTTGGGTTGTCGTGCCAGGCAGACTTGTGTCTAAGTCCGGACGCAGTTTCACCAGTCACATGACTTTGGTCCTGGCAGTGGAGAAGAGTGACCAGGCATACATCACCTTTGACTCCTGCTCAGCCTTGGGAAAAATGACCTGGGTCTAAAAACCCCTTTCTCCCAAGAAATTAGATACACTAAGCTTGTGTAGGGCACATCATTTTCCTAAAGTCATCTTTTCCGCTTCCAGGCTCCAAGCTTGCCCTTTGTTCTGTTTGAACTTGTGTGTCACATGGCTCCTAGCCAGCCCCCCACCCAGGTCTCTTCCAGGTGGAGAAGGAATGAGGGAGGGCCTTTACCTGTAGCACAGGAGGCTGTGTGAAGGTCAACCATCCTGGGTTGGTGGCAGACTGAGACCCCTGGTCACAGGGGGACAGTCACCCACTGTTGAAGTCTCTCTTATTCCATTTTATCTCTGTATGACTAAAGCGTGATTCCATCTGGTGCTGGGTGACTTGCCTGTTCCTTGACGACACGTGCCAGCCGCAGAGTGCGTTGACACCCTGAGTCTGCTGCTCCTGGCAGCAGGCATTGTTGTACCATTTGCCATCTTCCACACAATGAGACCCCTCTCAGGTGGCGGAACAGAAGTCATGCTCTCCTTACCCTGTGTAAATCCTCCCAGTGCCTGGGGGATGGTAATGCCTGTTGGGTCTGAAGGGTAAATGAGGCAGCGTCTGGCAAGCACTGTGGCATGGCACCCAGTTCTTACTTCATCCCCTGCTTTGCCATTGCTATTCCCTATCCCAGGGGCTTCTTCATAGAAATCACTAAGATGGAGACAGCCAAGATTCAGCCTGATTCCACGAGGCTTGTAGTGACATCAGTGCCCATGTTCAAAGGTCCCACAGACCTGTCTATTTCTGCTCCTCTGCGTGTACCCAGGAACCTAAGAATTACTAAAAAAAAAAAAAAGCAGTAAGGCCAATGTGAGGAACAGAGCTGACTTGAGTTCCCGTAGTGCCAACACCACATGACACAACTCTGAATTGTCACTCCGCTGCTTCTCTGTTAATAGTAGCAGCTCCTTCAAAGTACACCTCCCAGGACCCCTGGGACCTGGAGCAGTTGAGTTCTCCATATAAATCATGCACACTGAAGGTGTTTTGCCCTACTTTTCTTTTTGCCCCTCGTTGTGGGGAGCCAAGATAAGTTTAGATTTTGGGTGTCAGGCTTTCTGCCCTCACTCCCACAGAGCGGGGTATTTCTGACAATGCTGGGGATGGCTGCATGTCATGTTGCCTGTGTGATAGGAACACGGGTGAGGGTAGAGCGGGCGGCAGCAGTGCTCTTGGGAGCACTGAGATGTTGGAGTCTCCCTAGAACCAGAGCAGCCCATCTACACTGTGAATCTCCTGTGTTCTTTGGGGGTGCCTAGGGGTTATTTGTTGCATTTTGGGTCACCCCCCAGTTCTTGGGGAGCTCACCTGTCAGCCTACTGCCTCAACACTAAAAATGACCCACAGGAACCATTCCAGATGAACACAAGCTGGGGTGACAACTTTTTGAATCCTGTGCTGTCCCAGAGGACTTTGCTCCCACAGTCCCATGGGGAGGGAAGTTGGCACATTCCTCTGGCAGCTGCACATGGAAATGATGGGGTGCGGTGGGGTTGGAGGGGTGGTGAATGCTGCAACCCAAAATGTAACGAGAATGGAAAGAGTGAAATGGAGAGGAAAAAGGACAAGACATTCCTGAGAACACCAGGGACAGCTAATGGAGGGAAATAACGTGGCTAATTACGTCTCTGAAGGCTATCCATTCCAAAATAAATTTTTAATGAAAAAATAATGCTTTTTCCCTTGCAACTTAAATCTGGTAGAAAAGGGAATGAGCTGAGCCTCTCAGCAGGCAAGAGCTGCGATGTGTGTTGAGGAGAAACAGTGTCCTCCTTGGTCATTTCCCTTGTGCCCTAGTCCTTAGCAGGCATTCAAGGCAGGGTTCCATGGAAGCCACAGAAATGGGCCAAAGGAAACTCACATAGGCCCAGGGATGACTCCCTTTGCCGTGCAAACTCAGAGAGTGTCTGCTCATCCTCTGCCAAGGTCTCCCCCAAGGAAGGGACCCTTCCATCTTCCTCTTCCATTCTGTCTGTCAGGGAGGGCTGGATCGCAAATCCAGGGTATAAAGGTGAACTCCCTACCCCTCATGAAAGCTATTACCCAACAAGCTTTGTTTGTTTAGTAAGTGTGGATGGGAGAAAATGAGCTCCATTCCCTTCTCTGAGACAATCCGTAGTCCGAACATGGAAAAGAAGCTGGAGGCTCCGAATCTGACATAACTGGACTCACGTCCTAGTCGAACTTATTTGTCATATGGCCCAGAGCAAGTCATCCTTATCTGTAGAATGGGACCGTGTGGTATAAGTCATATCCATAAAGCCCTCAGCCCCCAGCGCTCAGCCCTCAGTAGCCTCTTAGCACATTGCAAGCAAGTAAGCAGTGGCTCTTTTGGGTAGTGTGTGTTCTAGAACATACTTTAGCTCTGTCATGAAACTTCTGAGATTTCCAGCCTGCCAGTGGCTATCTAGAGTGGGCAGCAAGGAACTGCTAGGGGGTTACTGGGTTTGCTGCTGACCCTCAGATAGGCAATATGATCAAGGGCTCAGCTCTTATTTCAGTGCATAGGAGGCCAAAGGCTGGAGCTAGCCGGAAGCCCCTGCAAGCAAAGGGTAGCTGCTGTGCTCAGGGGGTCATGGGAATCCGAAACACACTGGCCTTAGGCATTCTATCATTTTGTGACATCCCTCAAATTTAGGATCATATGAGCACCCCTAAAAGTCAGGTTTCTATGCTTCCAATTCACTCCTCAACATATTCAGAGCCACAGACAGAAAATATATGGACACAACCCTGCACATTACATACTGCAGCATGTCTGTCCTTCCACACTTCCCCAGACAGAGGTCCATCTGTGCAGAGCTCACACTCTGCAGTGTGATCTGCATACATGCCCACAACACCTGTGCGTGCTCTCATGCACACATGCACACACACTCAACACACAATAACCCCCAGGTACTCCACTGTGTGCCTTTTACATGGGCCTTGATGGTCATGGTGGCAATTCCCAAGAGAATTCATCTTCTCTGGTGAGATTCTCAGCAGCCAAGGAGGGAGTGGGCAGGAGAAAGGTTCAGGAGGGACACAGCCAAGGGACCCCAGGACTGCTGTGTTGAGTTTGGGAGAGGTGAAGGAGGATGCTGAAGGTCAACAATGACAGTCTGGGGACCTGAAGGGAAAGAACTTTCCAAAGCTGAGCTGGCTCACTCCAGGCAAGATGCAGAAGCTTAGACACAGGAGATATTTCTTTCCTGCTCATTCTCCATTCCTTCCTTTTTCTGGAACTATTATATTCTTTGCAACCTGGGCAACTTTGAGAGACTCACCTAACTTAAGGAAGCCCTATTAAGCTTCACCACAAGCTATAAAGTCCCTACTTTCCAGCCAGAAAGTCAGCAGCTACCAGGATCTGGGTTTTTGTTATTTGTTTGTTTGGGTTTTTGTTTGTTTTTGTTTTTTGTTTTGTTTTGAGACAGGGTTTCTCTATGTATCCCTGGCTGTCCTGGACTCATTCTGTAGACCAGGCTAGCCTAAGTTGACTCATGGAGATCTGCCTACCTCTGTCTCCCAAGTGCTGGGTAAAGGCGTGCACCACCATGCCCAGCAATTATAGACAGCTGTGAACTGCCATATGGGTGCTGGGGTTTGAACCCAGGTCCTTTGGAAGAGCAGTCAGTGCTCTTAACCACTGAGCTGTCTCTCCAGCCCTCGAGGATCTGGGTTCTAACTCACATCAGTCTTGTCTTCATGGCGCTCATCGCAAGTCATGATCTGGTCAGTGGACACTGGAATCACTCCATTGCCCATACACAGCAAGGTGTCGCTGGGATTCTCCATGGTTCTTGGGGTCTGTCTCTGAGAGGCAGGATATAAGTAGGGGGCCTGACTTGATCTGAGTTTGAAATGCTTTCACTCCAGCAGCTTGGAGAGTGAAAAACCCCACCACACTGACCAGTGTCCACAGGTAGATATTTGTCCTGCCCCTACAGACACCTGAGATCCTCCCCACCTGCCTGTTCTCTCCTCCACTTTCCCTCCCTAGCTTTTCAAGATGCAGTAATCCTGTAAACCTCTGGTCCACAGCCCCTGAACCAGCTAGAGGCAGTGCTGATGAGAAATGTTTCTACCATTCCCCAGAGGACAGAGCCTACAGACTTGGGGTGCAGCCCAGTCTGCAGAACAGCCCTCTGAACTAGTGAGATTATGCGGAGAAAACCTTTGGTGGAGACAAAAAGGAGCCAGTGAGGTCAAGCTTACCGGGGCAACTGCTCTGCAGAAGCATCCGGGAAAGACATTTCTACAGCCTGAACCTAAACTGAGCCCCCCTTCCCCCCAGCCCCCACCCTGTCCACAGGCTGGTCTGGACCACAGAGTTTTAGAAACCAAGCCCTGAAAGCATTCATAGCAACTGTATTTACTGGAGAAAAGAAGTCCCAGAGAAGGGCAGTAACTTGCTCAAGGTCACTCAGCATATCAAAGGCAGACCTGTAACTAGAATCCAGTCTCCTGCCTCCTGGCCCAGCATCTTTAGATCTCAGCAAAAGGTGATGCTTGAAAGCAGACTTTGAAGAGAAGAGAGGGAGTGATTGGGGGAGGTGGGGACAGGGAGGGGGCTGATAGGAGAGTCTCAGAGG
Organism: Lophiomys imhausi; assembly: GCA_907164525.1. Taxonomy (NCBI): domain Eukaryota; kingdom Metazoa; phylum Chordata; class Mammalia; order Rodentia; family Muridae; genus Lophiomys; species Lophiomys imhausi. Next base: position 5,683,642 of record CAJQZJ010031900.1, on the reverse strand, counting down.
GCCTAGTTTCTTGGCGCTTAGCATTCATTACCTACTCCTTCTTGTGTCTGACATGGATCCAAGTGGAGGTCAGAAAGTGAGGGATACCACACATGCCCCTGACCCCAGGGGTGGCAAGGAGGCAGGGCAGGGCAGGACAGGGCAGGCTAGGGCAGGGCTGGGTTCCATCTACTGTGCTCTGGATTTCTTGGTCTGCAGCAGCACATGACACACTGCACTAATGCAGAGGCTGAGATAAGGAGGATTGATCTTCTCGCTGCTTCAAAGAGAACTGAAGCCCCAGCCCTGTCCTTGCTATGGATCAAAGTTCTGCAGAGGATGTCTGTGTGCTTACCCAGCCCCCACCCGAGGTCCTAAGGGTAATAGCCCTGCTCCCATTATGCCCAGAGCTTCCTTCAGCCTTATTGCAAGCTGGACAACCCCTAAGTTCCAACAGGGAACTCCGGAGCCAGGAGTCAGGGTTCCAATTCCTACCAGCTTGTCTCCTGGGCCATGTCTTTCTAAGAGAGGTCAAGTAACCTGTCCACAGGCACGATGAACTAGCTACCCCTAGGGAAAACCCCATTCTTGTGTGCGTGTGTGCCTGTGTTTGTGTCTTTGTGTGTGTGTATGCATGTGTGTGTGTGTGTGTTCATGTAAGTGAAAACCAGAAGACAATCTTGGGTGTTTTTACTGAAGATCCATCCACCTTGTAAGTTTTGAAACAAGGTCTCTTACTGCTCTTCAGCTTGCCAAATAGGTGAGTCTGAGTGGCCAGCAAGCCCCATGATTCGCCAGGGCTGGGACTGCAGCACACTACACTCAATTATGCTGAGTGGGTTCTGGGGCTAGAACTCCGATTCTCATGTTTACAAGCCAAGTACTTGACCAGCTGAGCCATCTCTCCAGCACTAGAAAGACCCTTGCTTTACTGGATTTGTCCTCAGAAAGTCCATCAGGTGGTGGAAACATGTTGTTTCTCTCTCAGGCTGTGGAATCAACAGGCTTGTGTACACACACACACCCTAAAAACTACAGAATTGACCTGTGTAAAAGGAAGAACAGGATTGTTATACTCATATCTTAGAGAAACCCTAACTCACCATTTTGTATTGCCTCCTTTGTCCCGTCTTTCCCAGACATCCCCACAAACCACACCAGACTCATCTCTTCACAAATAGTGTTCTGCCTTGTGTGGAAAATATATTCTTAATTGGTCATTCTTCAAGGTAGTGCAAATCCCAAAGTCCTTAGGCTGATGGTCAAGGCTCAGGAAAGCCTGAGAGGCTGTGTGACCCAGTGGCCAAGTATGGGTTCATGGGTTAAACCTCAGAGTGCCCGAAGTCCCTCAAGCTTCCAACTTTGGATTCCATGACAGTGGTTTTAATTTCCAGTACTGTCTTGTTCCACATACCTACATAGTAGTCAGTTACTGGCTGCATAGACAAAGGTTGCCCCACCAAAGGTTCTATCACCCAGAGACACGGGAGCCATCATGGCTTCCCACCCACACCATGACTGTCTGTTTTTCCAGGACAGGAAAATTGGATGTTTTAAGAGAGGAGAGACCAGGTTCACAGAACTCTTTATCATATTTTATTGTGACATTTGTTAAATTGTTCTGTTTTATTATTAACTGCTATTGTTAATCTTTTATTGCATCTAATTTTAAAAATTCAACTTTATCAGGCTGTTGAGATGGCTCAGTGCATAAAGACGCTTGTCGCAAATCCTGACAACACCCGTTCCACTCCTGGGACACACACAGGTGAAGTAGAGAAGCAACTCTAGCGGGTTTTTCAGGTCGAGACTGTCTTCCAGTCATGACAGGACTGTTACAGGACCTCTACATTAATTAACTCAGCAGCTGTGGTTGCCTGAACTAGATCAAGTCAAAAGCATTCAGACAGTCTATCCAGGGGCAAGGAGCTACTGGCAATGGGTGGAAAGGAGAGTCAATTTTCTTTAAGTGTGTGGCCCCTGGTAGGTTGACCATGCTCCTGAGTATATTTCCATATTCATGAGTATGGACATTAAATTGGAATATGTTGATTATCAAAAAAAAAGACAAGAAATTAGCTGAGAGTAGGGATGGTGGGGGTGAGAGAAGTTAGGGAGAGGTTTGGAGATGAGTATGATCAAAATACACTGTACACATGCATGAAATTCTCAAAGAATTCATAAAAATAATTCATATAATCTTAAAAATCATTGTATGGAAAGCTTAGTAAAACCCACAGCTCCAGCACCCAGTGGTAACATGTCCCTATAGATAGGAGAGGGCTAATGTAGATCTCTGCGGCTTGTTTTTAGTTTATTTCCGTTCTTGACAGACAGCATAGTTTATGCTCATTATTACTTGACTTCAAGTTAAGGTTTGTGCTTATGCCTCAGAATACCTTCTATCTCAGAGCAATTGGAAAAGATGTGTGTTCTTCTTGTCAGACACAAACGCCAGTTCCATTGTGCTTTGATAGTGTGTCCACATCCCTGTGTCCGCACTCATTCCCCTCTACTTGTCCATCAGCTGTTAAGCCGTGAGGGTTAAACACCCCCCAGTGCTGGGAGACTGGTCTGTTTTCTATTTCTTCTTTCAGTTCCCTTACACTTTAAGGTTCTATCATTAGACAAGCCTCCTTTAGGACATTGTGTCTTCTAGATGGACTGATTCCCTTATCCTCATGCAAAATCCCTCAACATGAATCTTCCTATGGCATCTATTGTCTGATATTAAAATAGCCATTCCAGCATTTTAAAAAATGTCTGTAACACTTCACGATATGTTTTTTTGTTCTTATTGGTGAGGCAGGGTCTCATATTGCCAGGCTGACTGCAAAGTGACAGTGTACCTTGGCCTGGACGTCCTCATCCTCCTCGCTCTCCCTCTCAAGTGATGAGGTTACAGGCATGTGCCGGCACACCCAGCTTGTCCTTTTTCTTTTAGTCTACCTGCATCATTATATTTAGAGTATGTTTTGTTTGTGTTTGTTTGTTTGCTGAGACAGGGTCTCTCCATGAACTCTAGCTAGCCTGGAACTCACTATGTAGACCAGGCTGGCCTTGAACTCACAGATATGTACCTGCCTCTGCCTCCTTAGTGTTGGGATTAAAGGCCACCATGTCCAGCTTTAGAGTACATTTCTTATGACCAGCATATGGTGAGTTGGGTGTTTAAAAAAATTATAACCTGGAAAATCTTTTTTTTAAACTTATGTCTTTAAGCCATTTATATTTAATACATTCACATGATTGGGGTCAATTCTCCCACTTTGTTCTTTGTGTCTTCTGTTTTTAATTCTTGTTTCCTCTTTTCTGTCTTATTTTGGGATTTTTTGATATTGACTTAGTATCACCTTTCAATTTCTCTGTTAGCTTTTTATTGTTGTTTGTTTGAGACTGTCACATGTAGCTCAAATCAGCCTCAACCCTCCATGTGGCTGAGAGCTAGCTTTGGATTCTCCTCCCTTTGTCTCCCAAGTGCTGGTATTATAATAGGTATGACCACCACACTCCAGATCTCTTTTGGCTTTTTTACTTTGTCTGTTTGTACAGTCTCAATTAGGAAAAAATGTTAAGTTATTGTTGTTGGAGGGGGAGGTATATGTGTCACAGTGTACACATGGAGGTCACAGGACAACTCTGTGAAGCCAGTCTCACCTTCTACCTTTATGTAGATTCCAGGGATTGAACTCAGGTCTCCAGGCCTGTGCTTTTTAACTTACTGAGTCATCTTCTTTTTTTAAATGGTTGTTCTAAGGTTAAAATATGCAAACCTGACACTTCATGGTGTACTTAGAGTTAATTTTACTATGCAAGTGGATTGCAGAAACCTTACAACCACATAGGACCCGTTTTCTTACTCTCTTTATGTTATAGTTGTTCTGTGTACAACTACGTTTTTTTTTTTTTTTTTTTTTTTTTTTGGTTTTTCGAGACAGAGTTTCTCTGTTTAACAGCTCTGGCTGTCCTGGACTCGCTTTGTAGACCAGGCTGGCCTCGAACTCGCAAAGATCCGCCTGCCTCTGCCTCCCAAGTGCTGGGATTAAAGGCGTGCGCCACCACCGCCCAGCTCAACTACGTTTTTATTAATCGACACTTTGCCATGTAACATTATTCTGCTTGCTCTCAACCATCCTATGTGTGAATCAACTTGCTATAACTATGGCAAAATACCTGAGATAATTATAGGAAACTTATTTTGGCTCAGGGTTTTGGAAGGCTTTGGTCTATGACTGGGTGACACTATTGTTCAGGGGCCTGTGGGTAGGAACACATTGGCAAAGCAAAACTGTTTGCAACATGAGCCAGAGAGGAAGGGATAGGAGTCCCATCATTCTCTCAAGGATATCCCTGATGACCTAGGGACTGTTCCCTCTTTCCTACAGGTTCTGCCCTGTCCAAACAGTGTCATGCTGGAGACAAAGCCACAGTATACCAGCCCTTGGGGGTCAAGATCCAAACTATAGCACCAGCTAGTATCATTTTCTTTTTTTCCTATGAAGTTCCACATTTCCTTCAGCAATATTTATCCTTACTCTTCCAATGAATTTCTGTTAGCATTTCTTTTAGTGCTGGCATACTGGTGAGGAATTCTCTTCATTCTTCTGAAAATGACTTCATATGGTCTTAGAAAAGATGTTTTCACTGATATAGAATTCCAGGTTAACACTTCTTTTTTTTCTGAGTGCCAGTGATGTTATCACTGGCTTTGGTGTCTGTGGTTCTGATGAGAAATCTTCAGTTATTGAAGTGTTTTTCCCCTTGTGTGTAATATATATTGTTTTCCTCTGGCTGCTCCTAATACAGTTTTTTCCTCAATTTCAGTAGTTTAAGACATATTTGGCTCCGATTTTCTCCGAATTTATTCTTGTTGAGGTTGAACTTCTTGACTCTATAAATTTATGTCTTTTCACTAAATTTGAGAAGCTTTTGCCATTATTTCATCAAATACTTTTTTTTTCTGCACCAAGTTTCCTTCTACATGAGCCACAAGTGACTTGTGTACCAGGCCTTCAGTCTTGCTAGCCCTGAAGCTCTGTTCTGTCTCTCCAATTATCTTTCTCTATTGCTCAGATTAGCTTATTTCTGAAGGTCAAGTTTATTGACTCTTTGCTCTGTCTCCACATTGCTATTCAACCTACAGAGTGATATTTTTCAGTTATATTTCTATGTGCCTTGTGTGTCTCTGTGAGTGTATGTCACATCTGTGCAGGTATCCACCGAGACCAAAAGATAGCATCAGATCCCCTGGAGCTGGAGTTGTAGGTGTTTGTGAGCCAGTGGATGTTTGGTGATAGGAACCCGAACACAGGTCCTCTGGAAGCACTCTTGATCACTGAACTATCTCTTCTAGCCCCTGTTATTGTAATTTCTTTAGTGATAAAATTTCCATTTGTATCATAATATATATATATATATATATATATATATATATATATGTTGTTACTAATTGTGTTAAGGCTTTTATTGACACTTCTATCATCTGGATCTTCATGAGCTTAGCATTTGTTAGGTGTCTTTTCCTTTGGGAGCAGTTGAGGTTGGACTAAGGTGGGGCAATTTGAATCTTGTGCAATCACTCTGCAAGACCAGACCTGTCTTCTGTTTTGGGTGAGTTTGACATCCACAGCTGAAGGAATGTCACACACAGACTTAAGTAAATCTTTTCCCTAGCTCTCTGTGAATTCCCTTACCTTCTCAGGCTTTCAGATACCCCTTTTGTGACCCTTGGGCCAGAAGCCTAGGAGTTTATCCTCCTCATATTGCCACACATTCCTCCTGATCCAATTCCAGGGTGAAGCAAGAAGATCAAAGAACACAGAAAATTGAAAGAATTTCCCCAAACTCCAAAGGACCTCTGCCTTAGTTGCTCTTCTATTGCTGTGATGAGACAGCATGGTCAAGGCAACTTACAGAAGAAAGAGTTTATTTGGAGCTTATAGCTTCAAAGGGTGAGCCCATGACCATCGTAGTGGGGAGCATGGCAACAGGAAGGCAGGCAGGTGCCGGAGCAGTGCTTGAAAACTCTTATCTTGAGACACAACCACAAGACTGAGAGAACTAACTAGAATGGTGTGGGCTTTTGAACCTCAAAGCCCTCCCCCAATGACACACCTCCTCCAATGAGCCCATACCCCCTAATCCTTTCCAAACAGTTCCACCAACTGGGGACCAAGTATTCAAATATATGAGCCCATGGGGGCTCTTCTCATTCAAACCACCACAGACCCCTTTTCCCGTTCCTCTGACCAGAGAGCAGGGTTCTTCTCCCAAAGAAAACTCAAGGATGAACTGGAATGCAGTTCCTGATTGGGGCTTTCTTTGGGACAGGCTCAGGAGAGCTAAAAAAAAAAAAAAAAAAGGAATGAATGAATGAAAAGGAAGAAGTAGGTGATATGCAGTTCTATCACTTACTCTCAGTCCTTCAAGATCCCTGACCTCAGTCCCTTGGTTAGAAAGAGGATTTTTTTTTTTTTTTTTTTTTTTTTGGTTTTTCGAGACAGGGTTTCTCTGAATATCTCTGGCTGTCCTGGACTCGCTTTGTAGACCAGGCTGGCCTCGAACTCACAAAGATCCACCTGCCTCTGCCTCCCAAGTGCTGGGATTAAAGGCGTGCGCCACCACCGCCCGGCATAGAAAGAGGATTTTTTTTGAAACAGTTTTTCTTATGCTTCTATGCAGGTCTGGGGTTTGACTTCTTAAAATTAAAAATGGTAGATGTGAAAAGAATAACAACAGCAACAGTGACAAAAAACAGCCTGGTTTTTTTTTCCTTGACTGTTTGTCTCGCAGTCACCAGCTATTGTTTTCTTTGCAGAGCCTGAGACTGTGCTGTATTTACTCCTCGGGTTTTACTCCAGGGTTTTTATTCGGAAGAAATGGGAGCAAGAGAGTGAAGTGTGCTCACTCCATCTTAGCTGCAATCACAAGGCTATAGAGAGGTGATTTCAGGTTGAAAGGAATGGGAGAATTTGACTAATTTTGCAAGCAGTATTGCAGTATTTACAGGGATGTGAAAGTCGCTCCATTTATACATTTAATTTATTAGATTTTACAGCACTTTTCCAAGCACACGATGAAAGGGGTTTGGTTGTTCAATTAGACATTTAAGTTACTTAGGAAAAATCAAATAGATTAAATGTTTAAATGCAGTTGAAATGGCTTAAGCAAATTAATTAAGTTGTACATGGCACTGATTGTTTAAAAGAGTATAGTTTTTTAACTCAAGTTAATCAAACTTTAATTGAAGAAAAGTAAAGGTCTCTTGTTCATATTTTATTACACTTATAAATAGAACTAAGTGATTGGTACGTGGAACTTAATTCCTTAAAAAAGCTATACGTGTATTCTTATATTGAATATTAATTCTGAAAAGGTCACTATAAATAGTACTTTTATATGCACGCCCCCTCCCCCTCATCCCAGAAAAGCCTCATGACAGGGGCTCACCACCTCCACCCTCAGGCAGCTCCCACAGCTGGAAAGGTGATTGTCTTTCCATCTGTAATCCATGGGTCATGTACCCCGCAGAGGCTTCCAGAGACCATCTGTAGGAGTTACTGTCACGCCTCGGTTTCCATACTTATAAAATACAAATGAAAAGAGACCTATTTGAAAGGGTTTTGTTTTGTTTTGAGAGCAGGGTTGTGTGTAGTCCAGGTCGGCCCTGGACTCACAGTGTGGTAGAAAATGAACTTGAACTTCTGATCCCCTGCCTCCATCTCATAAGTCCTGGGGTTACGGGCTAGGAATCACCATGCACACCCAGTTTTAGTGAGTGCTGAAATCAAACCCAAGACTTTGTGCATGCTAGGCAAGCACTCTCCCAAATGAGTGATATTGAAGATTAAATGAGATGCTGTCTATAAAATGCATGTATGTGTACAATGTTGAGCACAGAAAGCCACAGCAATAGTGGCAGAAGTTAGTAGTGGCTTCTGTCTCTGGTTGAGTCAGTTCCAGAAGGGCACCGCGAGATGCAGTAAAAAGCCAGGCTGAGGCAAAGTCTGGGCACAGAACCTGCTCTTCTATCCTACCGCATGCAGCTTCCTCCCTGGCCTGGCTGTTCCTGATGATGCGGGTGGTTGTCTTGTGTCCTCGGGTAGTGGCTGAGATGGACTGCTTTGGTCTCAGAGAGACCCATGCTGATTGGAACTTTACCATTTCCTCCTGGGAGGTTTGAAAAAGAAAAAAAAAAAAAACATCTGAGGATATCCATGCTTGGAGAACGTAGATCATGCAGCTAGGGAGCTGGATTTGAACATTAGCTGAGGTGCTGTGTAAGACATTCAGCCTGTGGCTGTGTGGCTTCTCTACAGTGTGTCTTTATCCACAATGGAACCAATGGCCCAGACAATCTAGATAACCTGTACATTGATTTTCTAACTTGTCTATAATGAGTCAACTGAGGTACAGTTGACTGAGATTCTAGTCCTGAGCCTTGATGCTTAAGCAAAGCCCTCCCTCTTACCTGGGACTCAATTTCTTCATCCCTACATTAGATGTGACAATCTCCCTTCTGTTCCACAGGCCCCTCATGGCTCAAGCTGCCCATGGTTGCAGAGACCTTAACTCTGAAGGTCAGTTTGCATGGATAGCCATGCAATGTTCTCTGCCTCTTCTCACCCTGGCAGGAATTGGGGCACCTTGTCCTTTAAAGGCCTAGAGATGACTTCCAGCCTGACAGAAGCACACAGATGTTCACAGGCTCATGTCTGAATCACCCATTCATTAACCCCATGCTCCCTCTTTCAGAGCTACTGTGACAGACAGAAGCAGAAGGCTTTAGGGCTCTCAGTGCCATCCCCATATCTTCTGAAAGTCCTCACCAGCTGCTGTCAGCTTCCCTGTCGTTGGGATTCTGAGCCTGGGGCTCTGGTCCTAAAACTGGAATGAGTGATTGAGAGTTTCCTGGAGCTGTCTCTCTTGCCTTTGGGGCCATGGGACCTTAATCCACTGGGTTCATGTTCACCTCCACAGCAACTATATAAGGATGGAGCTCTTTCCTTACTCTAGCCACCCCACCCTCTGAGCATCTATACCTCACACATCAGCTCCTGCTCATGTTCTGTCATGCTTGGGCCTCTCCCTGTTCTCTGGGTAGGTTGTTACCCAAGTAGGATACCCACGAACACCACCCTTTCTAACTCCCTGACATCCATGCCCCAAGTTGGGCCCCAGAAGGACTGATGACTAAGCAACATAAAAAGCCCTCCCCCTCCCACCACCCAGAGCCCACAAAAGATAGACACAAGGCCTTACAATGAGACCTCAGGCACACTGGACTCTATAGAGGAAGAGACCCTCTCTGCTGTCAGTACGGAAATTATCTCCTGGGGGATTGGAGTCTTAGGGTTTTAGGAGGTCATTCCTAGACCTCTGGTCATTTCACAGAGTGGGCTTCATCACCTCTTACCCACAGAAGGAACAGCCAACATCCAAAGAAGAGCTGGACTTTCCAAGGTCTCAAAAGTTTCAAGGACAGATACCTACGCAGTCTGCTTCCAGTCTCTTGATCTTCTTCTCCAGCTTCTGCAGTGGGCGGGGGAAGGTGGGTCCAGAGCCAACCCCAACCCTGAGTGATTCCCAGCACCCCCAGCTCCCTGCATCTATCATAAACCTTCCATGCTTCACGTCAGCCTTTTCTGCTGAGGGGAAAGGGCAGACAGTAGACAGGGAGGGGGAGGAGTGAGGAAACAACAATGCTTGAACCCCTTCTGTGATGAAAGGTATTTGGAGCCCTGGCTCGCCATCATTCCCATCATCCCTACAGCCCTACCCCAGCCTTAGAGACTGCAGTAAGTCCTGTCAAGCTCCTTCCTGGTGTCCCAGGGAGAGGCATGCTGTGAGCATCTTTGGAGATGCCCTAACTTCTCAAGGTCCCTGGGTTAAAGTTGGGAGGGGGGGGGGGGGGGGGGGGGGGGGGGGACACAGGAGACTGTATTCTGTCCCTGAAGCTCCAACCTTACCCTCTAAACATGGGCCAGCCTGGCCTCTGGCTCCTGAGGTCTTCCATCCTCGCTTTTGTGGGCTGCAGTGGAGAGGTATTCCCTTCTCTTGTTAGATTTACACTGGCCCATTTTCCTTTCCTCTTCTCATCTGCCTCTGGAGGGTTCTAAAGGGGAAAAGGCAGCCAGTCAGCATTCTTTCTTACTAGCCCAGCAGAAGCTTCAGGGTGAAGAGGTGTGTGTGTGTGTGTGTGTGTGTGTGTGTATGTGCTTCCTGAAGATAGGCCATGCCTCCCCCTTAATCCCCCCCCTGCCACACTCCCAATGCTGGGGCAGGCAGGAGCCCAGCCTTGCCCCAGGAGAGCTTGCAGAAGAGATGCTTCCCAATACTTAGGCCTCATTGTTCCACTGGCAGGTTCAGGAAGTGGAAGGTGCTGACTGTCAAAAGAAGCCAGGCCAACTCATTAGCTATCACTAACTATGCAGGGGATAGTCAGCAGGTGGGAGATTCTGACACACAACACAGCCAGGGAAGAATGGTGGGAGGAACCAGGCCAGAGCTCACAGAGGGCTGCAGACAAAAGCGTGCCCCACAGATGCTCAGCATTGACAGCCAATGGGACAAGCAGGTCATTATACACTTGGGGAAACTGAGGCCCAGGGAAGGGCAGCCCTCCGCCAAATGTTGTAGAACAATCAGAAACTGAAAATAAGCCTTGAAGGGGTTTCCACTGGGGCTTTTTAGGATGGATTATGCCAAAATCAATAGCTGGAAATCATTCATCTCGACCCTCTACACTTTTATATACAGTGTACAGGAATTAGCTAGTCTCAGGTAATGGAGGAGTCTCAGGCTGCAAGCATCTGGGAGGGGGGGGGGGCATGCTTTCTGTAGACTGTCAGCATTCATACCCTGACCAGAGGAAGGTTTTGTCTATTCCAACCCTGCCATGGGAAGGCTTCACCATTTTCATCTCTTGCCCGATCAAGGACATCATGAGCAGCAAGCCCTGTGCAGAGACTTAGAAAGACCTGGGGTTGCATGGGGATGCTCCCTCTGTAGCTGGGAACTATTTGCTGTCCCTAAGACAGGACAGTCCCATGTTCTAAAGGTGTCATTGATGGAGTTGCTGGCAGAGCATGGTGAGACACAGGGCAGCAGGGACAGGAAGAAAGGGAGGAGGATCTTATTTACCTACACCTGGCTTCATTCCCAAAGGACTCATAGTAGCTGTGACATTGTGAGTTTCAGGATATGATCTTGTCTTAAGGATGATCAGAATTCAAACAGGACAAGATAGAGACAGGTGTCCAGAAGGGGACAGGTTGTACAAAGATAAAAGATATGCATGTGGTCTCAAATGGCAGGCCAGCAGAAGCACCAACTGATAATGGTCTCACTCAACTGCCAGGCACCAGGCTACTGTGATTGCCAGTGTGGACAAACTCGCCCTTCTTAAAGCTGGTTACTGAGGCTTTGGTTGCTATACTGTCATGTTAGGGCTGTGTGGCAGACTGTCCCAAATGCAGGGGCTTGAAACAGCATCTAATGTCATGCCCTGCGTGGACTGGTCCTGAAAACCTGACCAGAGTGACAAAGGGATAGAGAAGGGACAGACTCACAGACCCACATACAGAAAAGCTGGGACTGAGAGGTCAGTCCTCACTCTGATGGAGCAGCACAAACTGAGAGGAATGAAAATTTTAGAGACCCCCTTGACAGGCAGTGGAGCCAGGCCAGCTGGGTTCTAGGAACTTAGCTGACCATAAAAAAGGTGGAACCAAGAATGAAGGTCAGTCAGGTCATGAGCCCCAGGCTCCAGGAACTAGCTAACCACAAAGCCGATAGTAAAGTAAGGTAAAATTCATTCCTGAGAAAAACAAGTATAGGATGTTTCCTGCTGACTAACTAAACAATGGGCTGGTACTTTCCACCTGTACTTCCCCCCCCCCCCCCCCGCCGGGTTGTGGTAAACAATGGGCTGGGCTGGTATTTTCCACTTGCATTTCCCCTCATCCCCTTGGGTTGTGGTTTAAATACCCTACTCTCCCCCAAATTGGTGTCGCGGCTCCTCTACCCCTGCATGGGATATGAGTGGCGACCTCAGTGCACTGGGGTCCCCCCCCCCACTTAAAATAAACCTCTTGCGATTGCATCAAGAAGGTCTCTTGCAAGTTTTTGGGTGGCCATGATATCCCGAGTGTCGGGAGTCAGGAGAGGGACTTCCCTCCCCTGGGTCTTTCAAAACTGCTGCAAAAACCTGGACCCTCAACACTTTTATGTGCAGCCTAAGGAGTTAGCTAGTTTCAGGTAATGGAGGAGTCTCAGGCTGAAAGCATTTGGAGGGGGGAGGCTCATGCTTTCTGTAGACTGTCAGCATTTATACACTGACCAGAGAAAGGTTTTGTCTATTCCAACCCTGCCTTGGGAAGGCTTCACCATTTCCACTGTTCTGAGGGGTCCTCGTGAATAAATACACGCTCACTCAGGCCCTCATCTGCTTCTTACACACTCACACAGTGCTTCCTCTCTTCCCCACAATTACAGTTACTATTCTGTGGTCAGCAACTCAGGCCAGCCCTGCTAGCTGGTTCTTCAGATTTCAGCTGGGCTCCCTCCCATCTGGAGGTAGGTTAGCCTTGGCTAGGTTGGGAGACTAGCCTTCTCTGTGTGTCTCCTATTCACGGCAATGTCATCTCAGGTGCATTCTTGGTGACAGCAGAAGCACAGGAAGCCCGACTCCTGCATACAAACTCATCTCACACTTCCTGCTTACAGCTATGCGCTGGGCTTTATTGGCCAAAGCAAGTCACATGGCTGAGCCCAGAGTCAAGGAGTAGGTGGGTCACTCCATTCATAATAGGAGACCAAGGCCATGTTGTCCCTGCATGGGCCTAGATGGAGGGGGGTGGAGCATGGAGCATTGGAGCCATTCGCTCAGACCTTGGTCATTGGCTACCCAGCTAGGACACAGGCATCATGAGCAGGTGCAGAGCTGGCCTCTAGAACTCAGTGGAATCTCTGACTTCCCTGGGGATCCCTCCTTGCCTGGGCCTGGTAAGGAGAGGGAGTGTGTATATGCTGCTGCTTCAAGCTTCTGGGGACTGGGAACTGGTGGGGGCCACCTGTTTCTCCATTACACTTAACCATTCTCTCCCATGGAGCCATAGAGGTGCCTTACATGTGGTTCTCCTCTCTCCAGAAAATCTTGTTCTCTAGGGAACACTCCTCCCAGCAGTGGCAAGCCAACACGGCAGGTACCAGGCTCAGACTCGCAGGACACAGAGAAGGCCTAAAGGAAGCCCATGCCCAGACTGGCAGCCAGGCACATTTGACTCAGAGCCAGAGGGCCCCAGAGGTCCAGGATCTGGGAAGGCTTGAGGTCCCTGACTGTCAGCCGCAGAGGCCCCCTGGCACTAGGGCAGGAGCATGCTTCTCTTTTCAGCCACAGGCACAACCTGATGTCACAGCTCAAGGACAAAGAGTGGAGGAGCTTGATAAAGGCACCAAAGACAGGTGGCATAAAAGTGACTTTCCAGCTTGTTCCCCCAGCTTCAAAATGGCTTCAGATGTTCCCTCAGGCTGGTGGCCTGAGGGGCACATTGTTCACTAGAAAGGCCTTCAGTCACATATCCCTCCCCTGGAAAGCTTCAAAAGCTGTCTTGCAGAGCCAGCCTCCAGTTTCCCACCAGGAGCTGGAGGCCAGATCCTGCCTGCAACCTGGAAGCCCTTGGTACCTTTGCCTCTAAGCTTCTGGCTGACACCAGCTCAAGGGGCATCCTCCCTGCTGCAGGACCTCCTCTCACCTCCAGACTTCCCCTGGCTAAGGATCTGTCACCTTATGGCACCAGGATATGCCAACCTGGCCTAGAGCATGGCTATTCTGTTCCAAGAGCCAAGGTTTCTGCCACTCCTGAGTCTGGTTCAGTATGGGGTAGGCCCCGAGGAGCTGGATGTAGCTCCCAAGTAACTGCCAAGGAAAGGAAGGATTTTCAGCTGGGGTTCAGTGGTAAAGTGATGCCTCAAATATGCAAGCCTCCAGGTTTGATTCCCCATTACCATAAATAAGTAAGCTAATTAATTAATTATGTGTGCAAAACTATGGAAGTATTTCCCTATTTCCCTCCCTTGTTAATTTACAACAGCTATATAGAAGATGCCTCAGCTCCGGAGACAGGTTTCCTGGCCTTGTCCTGATGATGCAGCTTTGAAGATGAGATAAGATGAAAAACTTCTTTAGGTTTGGGTTTCCTCTAAGTGGCTGATCTCCAATTCAATAAGATAACATGTCTACCTGAAATTGCTTCATAACGTTAGGTGCAGAATAGGTACTCATTTCCAAAAACTCATTCAGCAGTGCACACAAATTCTTTATTACTAGGATAAGCCTGGGAAGGGGAAGGTCCTAGGAAGGAAGTCCCTTGGAGTAGTGGGGGATTGTCTGCTGACCAAATCTCCTACGCCACGTGGGAGTCATGTGGGAGAGCCCAGTGCAAGTGCATAGGGCAGTGTAGCACTGACAGAATGGGGTCAGAGATGGTAGGGTGGCCTGGGAGCCGGGAATGAGGCCTAACTTGATACTAATATTGGGAAGGCAGAGAGGATGGGGACAAGCCCATTGTATCCCTGCCGTGTGTCCTTCAGGGATTCTGTGTCTTAAAGGAAGAGAATAGGGAGATGATGGAATAGGTCCATGAATCATAACTGTCTTGAGTGTGGCCTGTTGGTCTGACCGTGATTTGCTAACTGAATGCAATTGTATCTTCAGTTGTTTTCAATGCAGCCTGCTTCCTTGTCCCCTACACAAAAAACAACACATCCTACACCTGCTACACATGGTGTAAAACCTAATTGTCAATGGCAAAGTCATGCAAGTTCTGCCGTTCGCTTTTGTTTTCTTTAGAGAATCTGTACCCACCTAAAGAAAGCCCAAAGGATTAGGTGTGTAGATGTTAACAGAAACTCTGTCCCCGCATGCTCTCTCTCTCTCTCTCTCTCTCTCTCTCTCTCTCTCTCTCTCTCTCTCTCTCTCTCCTACACACACACACACACACACAGGGATGGGGTGGTGAGCTCCTCTCTGTGGCCTCTGAAGTTCCCTGTTGGCCCTGTTGGTTTCCTCATCGTCCTACCTGGCACCCTGACATCCCTCACTGGGGCTCTCTTATGCAGCAGTTATTTTGGCTTACGACTCTCAAGAGACAGATCTCAAGTCCAGCTGGTAGAATGGTTGCCTGGCATACACAAAAGCCTTGGATTCTACCCCCAGCACAGCATATACTAGGCATGGTGACTCCAGCCTGTAGTCCCAGTTCTCTCTCTCTCTCTCTCTCTCTCTCTCGGCATGAGGACCAGAAGTTCAAGGTCATAGCAAGTTTGAGGTTACTCTACCTGGACTACATGAGACCCTGACAATAAAAAAAGACTAAATTACAATATTTACTTATTTTTAATAAATCAGAACACCCAGAGGGCCTTTTGCCAGATATTCTTGGGGCCAGGAAGATGAGCAACATGGCCTTGGTCTTTGCTGCCACAGATTCACCTAGAAATGTGTACTGGTCTTGCAAGCCTCATGGGAGAGAAATTCCTGTATCTTAAAGGTGGGACTGGGAACCTGAACACTTGCAGCAAAATGCAAGTTAGAGTCCTTTCCAGGGCATAGAATGTGTGGAGCAGGAGTTTTCTCTGCCTTGAGAAGCAGTAACTGGGCTCCTGGGCAACATGAACATGGCCACCGAAGAGACAGAGATGGACAACAGAAGCAGGGGCAGCAGTCTGAAGAAGGGCGGAAGCAGGAAGCAGGAAGCAGGGGCAGCAGTCTGAAGACAGGCAGAAGCAGGAAGAGAAGCAGAGGCAGCAGTCTGAAGACGGGTGGAAGCAGTAATAACTGTCAAATTTATTCAGCGAAAGATCCAGAAGATCCAGTCATCGAGGTAAGGACAGATGGAGACAAACAAATGAAAAGATGAAAAGAAATACATACTCAGGGAGAGATGGTGAAATGGAGAAAGCAGGAAGATAAAGATAGTGAAAATGGAATGGACAGAGAAAGCTCTCACCAACCCCCGCCCCTAACCCCTAGCGGTCAGCAGCCTGCCCTGAGATGGCCCATTAATTGGGACTGAAATCAGCATTGTCCAACCTGGCTGTTAGTGTCACTGAGGACAGAGTGTGCTGGCCTGAGGTTGTCCGAAAGATCCAGCTGGAGTAGAGTGAGTACTGTGTGGAGCTCCCACCCTGAATGTGAGGGGCCTGAAAGAGCACTGAGAAGGTCAGGGCCTCTCCTACCTACTTAGGGAGAGGAGAAAGGGATCTGAGGAAGGTAAGACTGAGAGAGGAGATAGTGGAGGGAATGCTTTAGGGACAAGTTACATATTCACAAAACTCTCTCTTTGTGTGTGTGCATGTGCATGCACTTTTTGCATAGATGTGGGTAGTCATGCACGTGTATATGCATGTGTGTGGAAACCCGGGTTTGATGCCAGAAATCATCCTCATGGCTCTTCCACCTCCGCATTGCTCATTGAGATAAGGTCTCTCAATGAAACCAAGAACTTGCCAATATAACTAGTCTTTTTTCCTTTTTTAAGCACAGTTGCACTATGTAGTCCTAGCTGCCCTGAAACTCTCTATGGTGACCAGGCTGGCCTCAACTTCATAAATTGACCTGCCTCTGCCTCCTGAGTGCTAGACTTGAAGCTGTGTCCCACCAGATAGGTAGGCCAGCATGCCTGATCTGCACATCAGTGGGTTTCTGGGGATCTTGAACTCTAGTTCTTGAGCTGGCAAGGCAAGTGCTTTACCCACTGAGCCATCTCCCCAACACCCACAAAACTCTATTAAGTGGTTCAGATCTGCTTACATCACTTCCACTGACAGGTTCCAAGTAATCTTAATTTAAGGTACTACCTCTTTTCTAACCTTTACCTATTACATAAGAAGAAGGCTGGTCCTGAGTCTTTTTTATTTTTATTGATTCCTTGTGATTTAACATCATGCACCCCAATCCCACTCATTTCTCTGTTCCTCCATATCTGCCCTCTACCCTTGTAACATCCCCCACCAAAGCAAATACACAAAAAATAAATAAATAAAAACTTTTGCCCAAACAGCTTTACTTGCAAATGCTTATCACAATGAGCCATTCATTGTTCCAGTTCAAGGTCTCTTGCAGCTTTGATTCTGCAGAACCTACCCCTTCAATGCACTCCAGCAATTCATAGATGGGGTAGATGTTGGGGTGGGCCAACTCATAGCCCTGGATCTGGTTCTGGGTAGTAGTTGAGTTTTTAGCCTGCCAGCTCTCCTGGTCTGCAGCAGCCAACAAGGGGCAGGACTGGTTCTCTTGCACTTACACCAGCAAAGCCAGCTCTACTAGCTGCCCAGGTGAGCTGTGGTGGCCCTGTGTTTTAAAGGAAACAAAATCTCTGCTCCAGCCAGATATGAATGGTGGTAGCCTGACTGATTTCCCTTTTCCCTTGGGGTAAAATGAAAACATTTACTGTTCCTCACATCATGAAGAATTTTCATTAGATGTCAAGACTTTTTGTTGTTGTTTATTTATTTATTATTTCAAGTCACATCTCCACCACTGTCCCCTTTCTCTACCCCTCCCAGTCCTACTCTCCCATCCTCTCCCCCCTCCCACCTATACTACTCCTCTGGAGTGGGTTGCCCCTACATATCAGTCCCCCTCAGTTCATCAGTTATATGAGTGTTAAGAGCTTCCTCTTGCACTGGGGGCCTACATGGCAGCACCACTTGGGAAAAGTGTCTCATTGACAGGTAACAAAATCTATGCTCCTGTTCTCTTTGGTGCATTGATTGTAGAATAGTTATCCTGTACTATATGGCTAAAATCCAATTATAAGTGAATAGATGCCATGTGCATCTCTCTGAGTCTGGGTTAGCTCACTCAGGATGAGCTTTTCTAGTTCTATTCATTTGGCTGCAATTTGCATGATTTCATTGTTTCTGATAGCTGAGTAGGATTCCATTGTGTAGATGTGCCACAGTTTTTTAATCCATTCGTCAGCTGAGGGACATCTGGGTTGTTTCCAGTTTCTAGCTATTACAAATAAGGCTGCTATGAACATAGATGAGGAGGTGTCCTTGTGGTTTGGGTGGAATCATTTGGATGTATACCCAGAAGTGGTATGGCTGGGTCTTGAGGTAGAGCTATTCCAAGTTTTCTAAGATATCTCCTGACTGATTTCCATAGTGGTTGCACAAGCCTGCACTCCCACCAGCAATGGAGAAGTGTTCCTCTTTCTTCACTCCCTTGCCAGCATGTTCTGTCATTTGAGGTTTTTGATCTTAGCTACTCTGACAGGTGTGAGATGAAATTTCAGAGTCGTCTTGAGTTGCATTTCTCTGATGATTAAGGATGTTGAGCATTTCTTCAAGTGTCTCTCAGCCATTAGAGGGTCTTCCTTTGCAAATTCTCGGTTTAGCTCTGTTCCCCATTTTTTATTGGATTATTTGGTTTCTTGATGTTTAATTTCTTGAGTTCCTTATAAATAATGAATATTAGCTCTCTGTTGGATGTGGGGTTAGTAAAGATCTTTTCCCAATCTGTGACTTTTCTTGTAGAAGAGAAGGAGGAAGATGGCAGCTAGACACTGGAGAAGACCCAGGTTCAGTTCCCATGACTCACTGGGCAGCTCACGACTGTCTGTAACTCCAGTTCCAGGGGCTTTGGCACCTCTTCTGGCCTCTGCATGTACATGATGGACAAATATACACTCAAGCACACAACATACACATAAAATAAAGCAAATATATTTTGCAAACATATGGAAAAATTAAGTTGAATGAGCTTCACCCCACCTCCTTCATCCATCCTAAGGAAAATTCTAAGATTTTTCTATAGACTTGTACTATATCTGTTTTGTGACCCAAAAATGGGTCAATAAAAAATTTTGAACTGAATGCCTTAAATAAACTTAGGAGTACAGAGAGTAATGATTCATTGTGGTGCCACAGTCCTCACTGCTTAGGTGAGATGAAGTTTTGAGCAAGTAAAGGTTGCCTCTTAGATGACCCAATTACTTTTTGGGATACCTGGCTTTGTGATATTCCAGTGCCTTGTACAATTAAAAGAGTAGATAAGGCAGAAGATTGAAGATAGATTTGAGTTGCTTCTTCATTTCCTTGAGTCAGTAATGCTCTTCATTGAAATGAACACTAGCTGGCTGAGGTAGCCTGTAATTTCACCAGCTGAGAGATTGAGTCAGGCAGATTTCCATGGGTTTGAGGATAGCCTGGTCATGGGTTTGAGGCCAATTTGGTCTATGTAGTAAGTTTCAGAGAGGCCTTGTCTAAAATTTTAATTTATTTATTCAATTAAGTCATATTTTACAAATTTATTTTAAAAAGTATAAATTGTCAATTAGTTAGAAGGCTATCCCAGATATAAAAAGAAGAGAGTGGCATAAATATGTGTTCAGGCACCATGGTGCGTAAGTATTCTTACTTCTACTGTATCATTTATTCTTCACAAGAAGTCTACAATGCTTTTGTTATCATCACAGTTTCCAAATAAGGGGATTCCAAATGGAGAGATTAGATAATTTTCCAAGGTCATCTAGTTGATTAGTGAAGGAATTAAGGTCCAAGTCTCCAAATGCTTACCTTTAAAGCCCATTTCCCTACACAGATGGCTCTAGGAACTTTCTAGAAGTAAAACTAACCATTATCATATGAGTCAGCCTTCTAGGAGACTCAAGAAGATAGATATGGAGGGTGGATTTCCTCTCTCTTGGCAAGCCTGGGTTTGTATAGTCCTCTAGTGAGCATAGGTGATAGCAAGAAGCTTCGTCCCAGAGGGCCAGAACTGTAGAGATGCCATAAGATAGTCAAGTAGAAGCTGATGGTAAGGTGATTAGCATGTAGCATTCACCCAGGCATGGTCTCAGATCAATGCTTATGTGAGAGGGGAGGAAACAGGATGGGACAGAGGCAGAAGCCGGGCAGCAGGGCAGTCTCAGTGGAAGTTTCAGGTGATTACACTGGATCTCCAAAGACAAAGGTGAGTCTTTAGAGCTGTGCAGTATTGGGGAGAGGGAGAGGGGCCTTTTACTCTGTCACTGGCTGGTCTGTGGATGTGGGGTGCCCTAGCTGTCCCCTGTTGTTCCTAGATTGGTGTGTGCCTGGGGCAGGTCTTTTCCCTCCAGGTGTTAATTAGTGTAAAGAAATCTATAATGTGCATACTCTGCTTAAGTATGTATTTTGGTTCTACGATGGTACTTTGTTACAAGGTATGGTGGGAAATGTAGTCCATAGCTGACCAGCCACATGCTGGAGGGGAAGGCCAGGTTTTGATCCATAACTCCACAGTTGCTAAGGTCTCTTCCAATGAGGAAGAGGAATATGAGGATTTTGCATGTCTTTCCTGAATCATAGGACTCCATCCTCACCAAAGGGTTGTCCTCACTAATTCCAGCTCAGCTCCAAGCTGGGCTTTGATGGCACATACCTGCAATCTCAGTGCTTGGTGTGTAGAGGCAGGAGCCCAAGGCAGGCCTTGGCTATACACAGAGCAAGTCTAAGCCACATGAGACCCTGTCTCAGAACAAAAGTTAACTCAGCATTCACCTCTGCTGACATGGTTTCTGGACATCTTGGTGGTGCTCAGGACAGAAAGGCCAATTCTCTAACTTGTATGAGGGTGGGCTAAAGAGGGGTGAAAGGTGGGCTACATGATGCCTTGCCCCACCCTCATTTGAGTAGAAGGGGCTGGGCTGAGCCAGGCTTAAGAGCCTGGGCATTTCACTTTCATGTACCCCTTTAGGATACATAAAACACTGGATATTTTCAAGATATCCTAAAGACAACAGGAAAGGAGGCACACTGTGGCTGCCCCTCCCTCCAGGAGCATCATCAAACATTTATTGAGGCTCTATGTTCCATCCTGAGCTGTTTGCTAAATGAGAAAGTGACCCTGACTGCTCACACCTTTAAGTAGGAACCCTTAGGGTGGGGCAGCTGACTATCCTTCTCCCTCCTACCACATTGTTCTAGAAGCTTCTGAAGTTTAAGATGAAAGGCCTCTTTCAGACTAAGCATCACCACAGAAATATTGGCTATCCTTGAGTCTGGAAACCCTGGGACTGGGAGCCTCTTCTCTCTCCTCACTCACACTGAGCACACTCATCCGTGTTTTTGCCCCATGTCACATGGATGCCTGCCTTCTCCGGTGACCCGGGTTTTCTTGCCCCTTCATCCCGTGCCGGCCGGCTGGCTGGCTCCGCTAACATCGTCCTCAGCTATGCTTTGGGACAGGCTGCTGTTTCTACAAGGGATTGTGAGGAGCACGTCTGTTTCCCGTGGAACTCAGGAAGATTGCTCTCCAGCTCATAGCTCAGTGTACCTTAAGTAATGGCTCCCATGATAAATTCCACTTAGAATTTAATGCCAGGAACCTGTTTATGTCCCCTGAAAACTGGCCTTTTGTTCTGGCGAAGAGGACACTATATCCTTTTGCTTCTACTTTGGTCTGGTCTGCCAGGACCTCAGAGCTAAAGGGAGTGATTAATGGCTTACAAGCTCAGTATTTTCAGCCGAGGCTGCATCTCTCTCTTTCTCATTCACCAAGCCTTCTCAGAGAGAGGAGGATCAAAGCCGGAGAGAGAACCAGCTTGCTGGCTCACACTTAACTTGTCCCATCTCAGACCTAACAGGTAGGAACTCTGGGATGCTGCTCAGAGTCCTTACATTCCCACTCCTCTGCAGTCTGAGAGCTGCTGCTGTGAGTCACGTGGCTTCTTATCTCAAACAATTCCCTGCCAAAGCTTTGCTTTCCTGTAAAACCACTTCAAACCTATTTGGACAAGGGAAGGGTTTTTTTTTTTTTTTCTTTTTACCTGTGATATTACATTTAATTGTGTTATATGAAAAATAGTTGATAGCATCCAGTCTTTGTTCACAGTAGTTGAAAATCACCACAAGAGTAAGTCTGATAAGGTTAAACTTAAAAGAAAGTCTAAATGTAAGATCCATTGGCACCTATGGTAAAGAAACCAAAATAAAGCCAATTGAACATCAACCAAAACATAGTCTTGGAGACTGTGTTAGCAGGGACAGAAATAATGACGAGCTCGCCCTGATCCTGGCCAGTGAACAGCAATGTTAGAGGAAACTAGAATGGGTTTTTACTGTAGTAAGTCATGGGGGAATGAAGAACTGTTACTTTGAAAAATCATTCAACTAATCACTGTCTATAGAAAGTCAACTAAAGATGTGTCATGTTGCCAAGTGGTTTCCTCTGTGTGGTGGTCCTTTCATGAGTCATTGTCTTATTCATGAGTTTCTTTCCTTTTTTAATGTTTATTTATTACTTCAGGTTACATCTCCATCAAAATACTCTCTTTTCACCCCTCCCAGTCCTGCCTCCCACCCTCTACCCCCTATCCCTTCCATCCCACTCCTCAGCATTCTTAATCATCAGAGAAATGCAACTCAAGACGACTATGAGATTTCATCTCACACCTGTCAGAATGGCTAAGAACAAAAGCTCAAATGACCTTCATCTCTTGCTCCCAGAAGTCAGAACTGTTGTTGAAATCTGTGTTTTTCTCTGATGGGGCCCCACTAGGCCAAACCCCAATGTTTAATGGCCCCAGAGCCTATCTCAATAAAGGTGAAAGTGATGGAGAACCTGGGCATTCAACTCTAGTGTTCTCAGATTGGGAGAAGCATTTGAACTTGAATATGTGTGTGTATGTGTGTATGTGCACATGTGTGTTGGGGAGGGTGCTTGTCCAAGCAGTCACATGTTCAGTCCAGAGGCTGCCATCAGGATGTCTTCCTGTGTGATTCTCCACTTTATTCTTTGAGACAGAATCTCTCATTGAGCCTGGAATTCACTATGTTGGCTAGATTGGCTGGCCAATGAGCCCTGGAGATCAGTCTGTCTTTTAGCCCCCCCCCCCCCCCACCACCAGAGCTGGGGTTACAAGCATGAACTGCCATACATAGATTTTGATGTTGAATGTTGAGGTTCTAAACTCAGGTCCTTGTGCTTCCACAGCAGGAACCCTACCCACTGAGCCATTCCCTGGCCCCATCTTCTCGGTTTTGAGCTGTTGTTTCTCATCCATACAGTCAGGTTTTAGATCTGTCTCTCCTAAGTAGCTTGTACTGGCTCCTCCCCCAAGGGTGCCAACTTTATCTTTCCCCCTGCTCTGCTGCACAAGGCCCCACGGTACCTTTGCTCATATCTAGTTGCTTAGCAGGTTTCTTACCCTCAAGAAAACTAAAAACTACAACCTTAGGTTCCACAGTGAGCTGGTGCCCTGCTTGTTCCTTTACAGAGTAGATCCTCAGTAAGTGGGGACTGGACCACTGCCTTGGACTGAAATAGGAGCCTCTTCTTTCCTGCCAATCTGCGAGCTCACCAGACACAAAGAAGCCACTTACTCAGCCTGCCCATTGCCCAGCACAGAGAACTGGCACAGGATCTGTGAAGAATGGAGGCCAATAAAGCTGGCGAGGGCCATCCATCTCAGCAAAGCCAGGCTGGCTCTCAGCAGTGGTTGGCAAAGCAAGGCTGCCCAGATGTTGGTGCTGAACTCCTGATTCTCAAATGAGTCACCCCCAAATTGTGGTCACCCCACCTCCTGTGAAACTTCAGACAGACTGCAGCCACAGCCCCTGATTTTCCCTCTAACACAAGATCCAGGGCCAGGAAGCCTGCCCGCTTCCTCCGTGGACTCACATCTGGTCTGCTCCTGGACAACTGAGGGGCAGTAGCTCTAAGAGGGAGGAAGGCATCCCTTGGAGAGATCCCCATAGTATGTACATCCTCTTTCATGGAGTGTGATACTCCTGCAACCCAGCTCTGGCCAGCAGGAAGGCTTTGGGGGCTTGTGACACATGGAGTCCCTTCCTTCCGACTACTGCCCAGATGCCATCCACTTCCACATGGACAGCATTGTCATCTAAAGATGGAGTGAGTCACTTTTTATTTCACAGATTTTGGAATTGCTGTGTGAAAACCTGTGGAGAAGGGATACGTGTGCCTGTGGAAAAGTGGGATGGCATTGTACCTAGGCCGACATTTAACCCTCTCATCTCCAGGAAGTCCATCCTTTTATCTGACCTAAACCTCTTTCCATGCTGCTGAGGCCATTTGATCTCTGTCCCTGACAGATATTGGCCGCTATCCGAAAGTTCATTCTTGCCTCCTCTTGTTGGTTGTGCGGCAAGGATAGGATTGTCCAGTGACCCCACTTTAAATATCAGATCCTAGGGAATAGTTTTCATCCTTGCCAGTTAGTTGCATCCGCCTTAATTACATTTTCAATCTTGTCACTTACTGTCAATTCGTATTTCCTCTAACAGGCTAGAATGCCCATGAGGGCCTGGCTGTGGGGGTTCCCTGCCCTTCCTACCCTACTCCATCACTGGAGAACTGGTAAATTTCTGTAACCTGCCCTGGGGCATGCTGAATAGCAAGCTGAGGAAATCTCCACCCCCAACCTCTACCCCAACTCAACAGTGCTGGCTGCCGCCCAGCCGGCTGGCTGTCCATCCACCTGCTGACTGCCCCTGGGTTTCAGGGTGACCTGGCACTTGTGTCCAACACACTGCAAGAATCTGGGAATCCACCAGCCTTGCCTGTGCCGGGCACCTGCTCAGCTGGCCCCACGCCTGGCTTCGGCTCTTTCTGAACTTCTGTGAGAATACCAACAGCATATTGCTCCCTTGAAGCCTGCATGCTCTCTCTTCTACCAAAGGGCTTGAAGGTCCGGATCACAGGCTTGAGGGAAGACTAAGGAGAAGGTCCCAGAAATCAAATGAAGGGTAAAGATGACTCAGAGGAAGAACTTACACACAGACTAACATAGTCCCAAATCTTGCTTTGTTATTTGCACAATGCATAAAATTGTATGAGGAGAGTGAACGAGAACGTGCAGTGTTTGCCTCATGCCCCTTTCCTACCCAACCACCCCGACTCCAACCCCAGGCTGAGTTCTGCACTGGCTCTTAGACAGAGCTGTGGACCTTGTCTCAGACTAAGCTATGACCCAAGGCTGAGGTCAAACTTGTCAAAAGCTGGTCTCTGTCCTGACCTAATTTCTATCCTGCCCACAATGATTTTTGTACCCCAAGGAGTCTCACAGATCAAACCTTGACCTTAGTCTCTGAATACACATCCTAACATCTGTTCTGAATGATGATAGATCAAGAGAGACCAGCTGGCTGAGTGTGGGCCAGCCGCTGGGTCTGCATGTAGGTCTACAGTTTAGTCTTTAGTCCCTAGGGTGGAGGTGAACCAGAGGCACCACTGAAGGAGGAGAACCACAGGGCAGAGTGGGCAGGGGAGAGCCGATGTTCAAGCCTCTTCTTGAATGTGTTTACTTTGTCCTTCACACCACCTTGTAAAATCATCTTAACCCTATTTCTTCTCATCTCCCAGGCCATCTTGCCAGTCTCTAAGCTGCCCCACCACAGCATCTACTGTCCTGGTTTCCTGGTTTCTGCCTTCTTTCTCCTGACCATGAGTGGCCAGCAGAGCTGACCATTAGTGGCTAAGGCTGGAAACGAGGCAGGCTGGCAAGCTGATGCAGCTCCAGAGTAGAAAGGAAAAAGAGACCTTTCCTAGAAAGCCTTTTCCCCATTCCCCACCTCCTGTAATGTGATGCCTCTTCTAGGAAGACTGCCCCAACACTACAGCCCCTTCACTGCAGCCCCTCTGAACTCTGTCCATCTGCCCTGGCACAGTGTGGCAGGCACAGCCTCCCACAGTTTTGAAAACTGCTTTGTCTGTCCGTGGACTGTTTATCTACTATGGATGGCTGGGCTAAATTGGTCCTCTGGTGACATCAACACTGCACATGCTGGAAATGACGCCTTTCAGGCCTCATCTTACACTTCTCAGAGGTGCATCGGGATAGTGGCTCAGCAGTCCAGTGACTTCAACAAGTTCATCCCTCATTTGAGCAAAGGTCTCAGCTCCTGTGGCATTTCTGGGGTCATGTGGCATGGCCTGACATTATCAAGCGGCTGGCAGAAAGGAGTAACAGTGATTATCATCAGATGGTATACTCAGCAAGGCCTCTCTCCATGTCCTCATCATCTGTGTGTTGCAAAGCTTGGGAGCTTTGGGACTACATTGCTCAGGCTCCTTTGCCACAAGGCTCTGGCCAGTGGGCTGCACTAGCTGCTCTTCAGAATACAGGAAGAAGGCCGAGGCCCCTTTCCCTTAGGCGGCAGAAGTATGTGACTGGAGTCAGCTGCTCCTGGAGATTTCCACCTCCTCAGTCTCCTGTCTTGCCACCTTGCACCTGGGGCAGCTACTTCCTAAGACTTGCCACAGCCTTCATGCTTCTAGCCCTGATAATGATCTGGTTACATTGCTATTATTATTTTAATTTGCATGTGTGGCATGTGTGCAAGTTCACGCATGTGAGTGTGGGTATATGCATGCCACAGCACATGTGTGGAGGCCAGAGGAAAACCTCAGATGTCTGGCCTTCACCCCTCTTGTTTGTGACAGAGGTTTTCAATACTGCACACACCAGGCTAGCTGGCCTTTAGCTTCTGGGGATTCTCCTGCCTCCACCTTCCATTTCACCAAGAAATACTGGAACCACAGACATGTTCATTATTATATCTGCCTTTATGTGGGTTCTAGGGATCTGAACTCAGTGCCTCATGCATACATGGCAAGCGCTTTATTCATTAAGCCTTCTCTCTGGCTCATCATTTTATTTCATGGGCATTCAGCCCTCTATATTAAATCCCTTTCTTTTTGGAATATCTAAAATAATATTTTGTTCTTGTCCTGAACCCATACTCACTATCAGGGAGCATTTGCCTTGCCCTCTTGACCAAAACTCAGCTCAGGACCATATCCAGGGAGGTCAGGAAATGATTTTTATTCTGAGGGGACATGGACTCAGCTGACATGCAGGCGACCTAGCTCCAGAAGGAAGTAGGAAGGATGTACATGTAGGAACAGTAGCCACCCATCTCAGGTGTCATGATAAACTTTGATCACAAGAGGCCTTGTGGGAGCTGCCACGGGCTCTGCAGCATCCCAGGGCCACACAGGCCACAGTATTGGTCCCCTGGTACTAGGATCCCATGATTCTGGAGCCCCACCTGGAAGCCTGCCTCTGCCCACATCACTAGTTCCTCTGCCATTGATGCTCTGACCATGGTGTGGGGGGTACAAGGTGAAAGAGGCCTGGGGGAGAAACAGTGTACCACCTCATCTACTGGACTATCCTCTTACCCTGAAATAACAAGGGCCTACATTAGGCACTCAGAACACTGTGTCAGCTCAGATAGGGTCACTGCTCTCCAGAACTGGAGGAGAAACAGTGTACCACCTCATCTACTAGACTGTCCTCTTACCCTGAAATAACAAGGGCCTACATTAGGCACTTGGAACACTGTGGCAGCTCAGATAGGGCCACTGCTCTCCAAAAACTCATAGCCTTTCCAAACACAGACCCACTTTGGTCCCTCTAGCATGCATGCCCAATCTGAGCCCCACAGGCTACACCCATGCAGTCAAATTCAGCTGTAAATGTGGCCCAACACAAAATTGTAAACTTACTTAAAATATGAATTTTTTTTACTTGCCTCTCGCCATTAACTCTACTGTATGATGTTCTCAAGTATGAATTTCACAGATGGTAGTGTCCTGACACATTACTCAATGGATTAAGGCATATGCCATGAAGCCTGACACTTGGCTTTCATTCCCAGGGTCCACATGGTGGAAGGAGAGAACTCCTGAAAGCTGTGCTCTGACCCCCACATGCACACGGTGGCACATGCAAACCCCACCCCCACCCTGTGCCCCAAATAATAAATTTTTTAAAGCTTGGGCATGCCTGCTAAGCACTATATGCTTTTCTTCCCTCTGGAAAAAAGACATTTCCCCCTCTGAGATCCTTAAGTTAAATGTAGAACACCTTCCCAGAACTCCGGGCAGAGTGAACTACCCCTCAGACTCTCATTCAATTCAATGCTGGCCACAGTGGGTTGCGGTTAATCTGTCTGAGGACCAGTCTGTCCTGTAGACCCTCAAATGCCAAGTCCTGCACCACCTCAATCCCAAGCTCACCCTCCCACCACCTTCCAATCATGCCTTTCTCAGATCTGCAGGCATCTTAGTGCTCCTTATGGGATGCATCCTCCTCCTTCTCACCCTCCTGGCTAAGCCCCACCAGATTGAACCACCCCCAAGCAGCTTTTCTCCGCCCCTTGAAGGTAAACTGAGGGTTCTCATGCCCACTTCAACCTCTCTGCCTCCTCCATCACCCTCATCTCCATCCCAGGGACCAGCAGCCACCAGAACAGGTGGGAGGTGCAGGCTCTTGTCACCACCTGGACCTGTCTAGCAAGAAGCTGAAGACCAGGGAGGTTCTTTGACGATTCCTTTGCTAGCAAAGGTTCTGAGAAGGTTGCTGGGGCGGACTGGAACTCTCTGCTTGAACACTTTGATTTCTCACTGGACTGTGAGCTTGTACTGAGAGCACAGACATCTCTTGCCTTCTCTAACAGGGCTGCTTGATGTAGCCATTAAAAACACAAGATATTTCATTAAACCCAAATTGCACAGGAATGATGAAAAAATATTTGGGGGGGTGTCCAAATATGGCTTGTACAATATTGATAATATAATATCGTTACAGTGAAAAAAAAACAGTTGCTCTGAAATTCAATTTTAGTTTACATTGTGATTTGTGTAGAGTTACATTTAATTTGTGTTTTCTCGGTAACCCTTCCCTAGGCCCTGCCAAGTCTCTGACTTCATAAGATGCCTTTCAAACACACTTTACTGAATGAGGGCTGATTGGAAGAGCAAATGGGAGCCTTGGTGATAAATCAAAGTGGCTGGCCCACCTCATCTACTTTCTGCCACTGCCACTAAAATAAAACCAGCATGAAGTTCTTTCAAAACCTGGCCTCAGTGAGCAATTGTGCTTGTTAGGAGAGACGTCATCATCGCTCCAATGGCACCAAACACAGCCAAACTAGGCATTTGCAGTATTTGTATATGTCAATAATTCTTTTCTATTGCCCAGATCCATCTGGCTTTAGCACATTAGAGTCGATGACATTCTATAATAATCACGTTATTACTATTATTATCACCACTGTTGATATTGTTACAGTATACCACTGTATGGATCACTGTGATTATTTTCCCTGCAGAGAATTGTTGTTCTTGTCAGTGATTTCATTTTAAGAATGAAACCCAAATCCTTCCCCAGGGCTTGAGTGACAGCTTTCTGGAAGGCCCGCCTCCCCCTCATAAACCAGGGAGAGACTGAGATGGTGCTAGGGACTTCTAGGGGACTTCTAGGGGCTCGTAGTACACCCAAGGTTTACTTCTCCCCCCACATCTAGGGCAGCACTTCCCAGAGTGTGGTCCTTGGACTGGCAGTGTTGACACCTCCTAGGAGCTGGTTACAAATACAAATTCTTGGACTCCTAATGGCCAAATCGCCAGCTAAGGCTCTGAGAGTGGCCAGCTATCTGCTGATCTGACTGTCTCAAAGTTTGGGGGATCACTCACCTGGTTGGATGCTGGAGGCCATGAACTGTTCTGATGACTACAATTCTACCATGCCTGCCATGATCTGAGGGGACAGAGCAAGGGAATTGGAAGAAAGCATAGGCACCAGGAGGAAGGCTGGTGGCTTTTGGTGCCAGGGCCCCATTGTCAATGTCCTTCAGTCTCAGTCTCCACATCAAAAATGAGTTTCCACCAGACAAACTGAGGAAGAATGCCAAGGTCCTGGGGTGGGCTGGGGATGGCCCTGGGAAAGCTGAATGCACTAGCCCATGCCTATAATGCCAGCGTTCTCACAGCAAGATGGGAGACAGAGAAGGAAATTCTTGAAATCTTTCAGGCCAGATAGTCTGGGTTACAGTAGGGAGCAGCAAAAGACTCTGTTTCAAAAGGTAGAAAGTAAAGACCAATGCCCAAGTCACCCACTGACCACTGACAAATCATCATGGCATAACACTTCTGTATACACATACACACACACACACACACACACACACACACACACACACACACACACA